>JAWWLV010000121.1:9245127-9256896 GCA_035041135.1 Platyrinchus mystaceus | reverse complement strand
CTATGTCCTATTTCAGTAATGTTTCTTTGCAGACAGTAAACATTAAGTTTGGACAATGCTCTCAGGCCCATGGTGTGTTTCTTGGGGTGTCCCGTGCGAGGCCAGGAGTTGGACTCAGTGATCCTAATGGGTCTCTTCCAACTCACCATATTATATGATTCTACGATTCTAAGTTATGCTAAGTGCTCACCAGATGGAAATTATCAGCTCTCCTGCATTACCTCCAGGTTTCTGGCTTTCCTTGTGATGAGTCTGTAGAATGACCTGTGACATGTAAGGAAGTGTCAGGTTCTTTTAAGGAAAGAAGTTATTGTCTGCAAAAGGTGGAAAGTGAGGAGGGCAGTTGAATGCCATAATGAATTCTCTGTTTCCTGGGAGACACTGAGAAACCTGAGGTATAATTTTTGGAAGAGCTGAATAGTGCCAGCTGTAGCTGGTATCAGCTGAATGTATATTTAGACACAAAAATTGCTGTATAATGCAGGCTATTCTGAGAAATCATGTTCTAGACATTGGATGGTGAGCACCAAAAATGAATTCGAATGCTTTAGCAATTTCAGCCTTAACCTCCATGTTTCAATTTCCCATTCACTAGCCAAGGAGGAGAGTGGTATGTGGAAGTGTTACAAACCTGTGAATTGTTGTGGTGCGTGATGGCGAGTGTTTTGCAAAGCCCTTGAGCAAACATTGTCTTGTGAAAAGAGTTTGAATGATATTTAAGGTTAGGAATAATAATAAAAAATATGTTCTACACAAAATTTTGGATTTTTTTCTTAATCTAGGTTATTCCACATCCCATTAATAAATATTTCACTCCTGTGGAATACTCAGTGAGGGACAGCCCTATGGAAAACTTGTCCTTTCTTGTATGGATAAAAAACCCTTTGCTAATACATTCACAAAAATGAAAACAAATGAGGTTATTCAGGTGACTGTGCTGACATTGCCAAGTTTAATGAAAGCTTGGGTTTGTATCTTTAGTCTTTAATTTGGCTTCTTTAGTCACTGAATGGGAAGTATGACTTCTCTTCCTGCCTTTTAAATGAGGTAGCTCGGCTGGCAAGCACACCTGGACTACTGAGCAGCGTGGAACTTTGCTCCTCAGTCTTGGTTTCTCTTTTCTCCAGGAGATGGGTAGACATGATGACCTGTGGTCCCTCTTTTACATGTTGGTGGAGTTTGCGGTTGGTCAACTTCCATGGCGAAAGATCAAAGATAAGGTAGGAAACCTGGTGTTTGTGCTTAAGAGAGGGTGCTCCATAATAATTTTAATTATTATGACTCTCTATTATTCCTCCTGGAGCTCCATGCAGCTTTTTTCTAAAGTAAAGCCAGAATCTTCTTTTCATCAGGTCTCGCTGCAAGATGCTAACCTGCTTTTCTGATGCACAGGGTGGGCTTCTCTTATTTGGAGTAATTAGACTTTATTTTAATGCACTTTGTCATCATATTTAATCAAGTGATTCTTACTTTGTTCTTGCAAAGCAAATAGTAAAATGGAAAGACTGAGCTGTCCTTTTGACAAACAAAAAGAGCCTTTAGAAAGGCAGGAGGATAATGCTTTGCTGTGCCAAACAGGCCAAATGGGATTTGAAATCAGAAAGTTAGACAGAGTAAAGCTAGCTGTTCATGATGTCTTGGAAATACTTTTTGCTAGGGAATAAAATCCTTGGAAAGAAGTAGATTGCCTGTGCAGATGGCTCTGCTAAAGGGACCCTGGGGAGTGTTTCTAAATTAGGATTCCCCTTTGACTTCTACCTGCAGTAGTCAACCTTCTTGTGCTTGGGACAGCAAACAGGAGAAGTGTGTAGACACTGTGCTGGAAGAGGCTGTGTTCCAGGAATAAGACTAGGTGACATTCCAGGAGAGATAAGTCTGTATAAATGTGAAGCAATAGAAGAGATTCTTGGCTCTGAGATTTTTTTTTTCCAGGAGCAAGTTGGCATGATAAAAGAAAAGTATGAACACCGAATGCTGCTAAAACACATGCCTTCAGAGTTCCACCTTTTTCTGGATCACATTGCAAGCCTAGACTACTTCACCAAGCCAGACTATCAGGTAGGAGCCTGTCTTTGCTACCAGTATGATGCATGGCACTGTGGATTGGCATTTGGATTTTTTAAAGATTTCCATGCATGTATTTATATCTGGCTGAGGAATACCTTTCCTAGGACCAGGAGAAAAAGGCTGGACTGTACAGTTCTCCAAAATCTCAAAAGTTTTACCATCTCCTTCCGCCACCCTGTCCAAAATAATCCTGTATTCCACACCAAAAAACTCTTCCCAAACAACACAGTACTTCTGGCTTTAATTAAAACACAAAAATTTTGAGGTACTCCAAATGTGACAATATTCTAGCACAGCTTTCCAAGATCTGCAAAGAGCTGATACCAGCAGCTCAACTGTGCCCACCAACCCCTTTGTTTTCCTGCAGACTCGTATGGGCCTTGGCCATTATTATCTCTCTCTTTAATATTCATCTAACATATGGATTTTCCTCCCATTCAGTGTTTGCTATCAGCATGTATATGATCAGTTATGGTAGCTCAACTAACACAATATAACTGGAGCAACTTGATTCTGTGTCATTTTTTTTTATCATGGTGGTTTTTCTCTGTACATTAAGACAGAGTGATGGAAACAACATTTTATTAGCAAATCTGTGCCTGCTCCTGTTGATAGTGCATCAAATGAGTGGGAAAGTGGTAGGAGGGTGTTCCAGCAAACTCTCTCCAGCAGTGCCTTTATGTTTTAGCCATGTACGTATTGTAGTGTAGCAACACACATTTTTAAAAAATTAAAAAGAAAAAAAAAAGGGAAATACTTTCCAGATAGCGCAGCGGAAAAAGAACATTTGCCACTAGGATGAAGAGCTGTAGAGGGATGGAGGTGGACTGAGAAGATGCAAAGGGAGATGGATTTGTTTGGCCTGGAAAAGAAAAGTCAAAGAGGGGATCTGATTGCTGTCTTTTGCTGCCTCAAGGATGGTTGTGGGGAGAATAGTCAGCAAGGGAAGTTGTGACTAAATCTAGGGGAAAAAAACCCAGAATGTGGGTTCTTAAATATGAAACAGTTATCTAGAGAAGCTGTAGAATTTCCATTCTTGAGGATTTCCAAAGATTGTCTGGATGAGGAATCTGATCTGCATTTTCAGTAGCTCTCGTTTGAGCAGGTGGTTGGATTAGAGGTTTCAGCATCTCCTTTTGAACCTACATCCTCCTATATTCTATTCCAGTTTAAAATAATTGTGTCGTAATGGTACTGAAAAGCCATCCTTGAGATGGAAATGGAGGGAGATGTTTCCAGACAGTTCTAGGGCAGTACAAATCACAAACAGCTCTTTCACAGTAGGGGATTTGACTGAAGCTGTGAATTGCCTCTTTGCCTTCAGTTTCCTGCAGTTGCAGCTTGGGCAACAAGCCTCCAAAAGGGAACTCCCCACAAAAGTCTGACATCTGCAGCTTGCCACCTAAAGTGATTCTTCTAGCTTGACTTGGAGACCTATTCCAGACAGCAAATTCTCCAAAGAGCTCAGTTCCAGAGATGTCTTTGTGTTGATTTCTCTGGATGTATTTAATTAAACTTTTTAATCTTTCACAAGGAGGCAATTCACAGCTTCAGTCAAATACCCTAAAGGGGGCCTGTAAGAAAGGTGGGGACAGATGTTTTAGCAGGACCTGTTTCAATAAGACAAGGGGTAATGGTTTTAAACTGAAAGAAGGTAGATTTAAACTAGATATGAAGAAGAAATTCTTCACTATGAGGATAATGAAACACTGGAACAGGTAGAGGTTGTAGATGACCCATCTCTGGAAACATTGGAAGACAGGTTGGATGGGGCTCTGAGCAGCCTGGTCTAGTTGAAGATGTCCCTGTCTGTGATGGGGAGCTTGGACTAGATGACCTTTAAAGGTCTCTTCCAACCCAAACCATTCTATGATTCTAACTAATCCAGTTTCCTTCTGTATTGATGTAAATCTTTAGCATCCACCATGTGACAGGGCGGCACCACAGCTTAAGTTCTTGCTGTGAGAAAAACTGCTTTCTTCTGTTTGTTCTACACTTTGCCACCTGCCAGCCTGATTTAATGCCCCCTACATCTTGGTCATGACTGTGGACTGGTGCCTACCTTCTTTCTCGCTCCCAGCCACAGAATCCTGAGGACCTGGGACTGTTATGTGCAGTTGTAAAGTTTTGACCTTTCGTCAGAAGTATAAAGGTTTCAGAGAAAGCTGAGAAGACTCAATAAATCCATGGAATAGGTTGAGAATAATGGCAGATTAGGAGACTAGTATCCTTCAGCATAGACCCTACAGGGAATACAGTAGAATTCTGTAAAATCCCTAATGGCCTGCAAAGTCAAATGCAAGAGTTACAGAATAAGTTATAGCAAAAAATACCAGAAGTTGTTTTAAATGAGTGGGTACTTGATGGCATGAAGGAATGCTAAGAATAAGACAGCTGAACTTCTAATTTTAGCATGTGGTTTCTTACTTCAGACTGCTTCAATATCAAAGGAATGGAAGGTGGCAGAAGCAGCACCAATTTTTAAACAGCTTCAGAAGATCCCAGTCCCTGACACTGACATGTCCATCACAAAGAATCAGAAGCTGTGATAAGACTGGGATTAGTGGACATATGATCTGATGATCTAGTGAGAATGATCTAGTGAACAGAAGCCAGTAGGGCTTTTATAAGGGCATCTGTCTACAAAGTTCTTGCAAGGCATCTTTGAGGATGTGGGGATATTAATTTTGAAAAGACATTTGACAGTAGCAGTCAAAGCATTGCCAAAGTAGCAGTCAGAAAAATCCTAAGAATAATTAGAGTAGCATTAGAGGATAAACAGAAAATATCCTTGTGTTACTATGTAGATTTGTGTGAAGCATACTCTTAAATACTCTCTGCAGTTGCATTCCTGCATATCAAAAAGGATATCTTCAAATCAGAGAAGTTATAGGGAGGGTAACAAGGAGGCTCAAGATTGCTTCAGATATGGAAAGACTGATTAGACAGGACAGTATACTTTGAAAAAAAATAAGAGTACTGACATGTACATAACATCATTAAAATCAAAGGCAGAATGGCAAGAAGTTAATGGAAAATTATTGTATTCTGCTTCTTTTGATATAAAAATAAGAAATTGTCAAGTGAAATCAGCAGGACATGGGTTGGAATGAGTAAGGAAGGTAGTTCACATAATTGGTGTGTTCTTTGCCAGAAGATAGGTATAGTCTGAAAGCTTATATATTCAATAAGTAATTAGGCAAATCTGAGTGAGAGGGGAAAGGGCATTGTTGTGACAGGAGGCTAACAAGCAGAAACACAATCCTATCCTATTTAACTGTCACGCCAGTAAAATCCCTTTCAAGGCAAAGAAGCTGATACCACTACCATGTCGTGTTCACACTGGAGAGGCGTTACATGTGCCTTGGTCTGACCAACAGTCTGCTGTGGAAATTCTTTTAATCAAATGTTGTATCAATGCAGGAGTGGAGCACCTAATTCTAGGGCTCTAGGTCACAAAAAGGAGGAAAAAGATGGCTCATCTGAAAGCTGCAAATAGACATTTTACTGCAGTCTGGTGGAAGGTAGTAGGAAGTTGCAGGCTGTCTTGTCCGTTTGATCATGCTGATAAACAGAACTGGAATATAAATACAAACAGGGTGTTTGTTCATGGTAATTTTTATTCATAACTTAATGCTAACTCTATACCATAAGCCAAATGTATTTGCCACCACACTCTCTCTCCCTATAGACTTTAGGCTGAATCCTGTCAGTTCTGCATTATTTAGCTGAATAACTTTATTAAAAATATAGGACATCACATACAGTTCTGTTGGCCTATAGCATCCAGTTTCCCTGTGACAGCAGAACATCAGATTTCTCTGGGTAATGCATTGGTGCATGGAACACTGTCGACATTAGTTTCATTCTCTCTTAAAGAATATCAGTTCTTAGACAGCAACAAGCATAAAGCACATCAGCATGAGCATTTGTACCTGCCATCTTATAAAGAAAATCGTGTCATCTCTTTCACAGTTTCATTTTCTTATGCAGCCAGATGTGCCAGGCCACTCTGTGCATAAGCATAACATAGGGCTCCTGACCAGGCATTTGAGCCAGACACTGCAACGAATCTGCATCCTAGGACGGCATTTTCCTGTTGTGTTTATTTCTTCTGGCAGTCCTTGAACTCTACATATCAAATTTACTGTTCTGCACATGTCTCATCTACAGGAAAGTTGAGCTGAAGTTATGGATTTAGATTTGGAGTAACAAGGCAACTGCAAGATTTCATCAAATCAGTGCCAAAATGTTGCAAGTGTTTCTTGTATAGTTTTGAAGAAATTTCACTTACTGAGCCAAAACCAGCCTAAGAAACAATCATTACCATTTTATAACATTATCTTTCATTTCTTAGTACCTTTTTTAGGCAAACTGGAGATTATAAACTGCACTTGGTCTTTGTGTGCATTCTTCAGGTTTCTGGTGAGAGCCACCCTCAGCTACTTAACATAAATTGTTCTTGTAAATCTATTCCAGCTAATCATGTCCGTTTTTGAGAACAGCATGAAAGAAAGAGGCATCACTGAAAATGAAGCCTTTGACTGGGAGAAAGCTGGTACAGATATTTTGTTATCCACTAGCACCTCAACTCCACCGCAGCAAAACACCAGGCAAACAGCAGCCATGTTTGGGTGAGTGTTGCAGTTGTGCCGCTCAGACTACGGTCAACAAGCTCAGTAATAAGTTTGGTTTTTAAAGATTTCAAGACTGTTATGATCCTGGGAAGCTGGGGCCTCATGGCAGCCAGCACTTGATTTGACTTCATATATATATATATATATATATATTAACATATGTCTAAGGTGGTGGGAACCCAGTTTCAGATCCTTGTTGTCTTGAAAACACATTTTCTACTGGGGATGAGTGTGTGGGTTGGAGTCACATTAAGGGATGTCTGGAGACAATATTGTATATTGTGCATTGTATATATGCCTGGAGCTTCTGTGAGAGCACCTGCTTTGAGGCCACTGCAGCCTTGCTGTGGGATGGGTTTGTGATTGATAATGAGCTGAGCACAGCTGAGTGCATGTACTGGTCACACCTCTAACACAGCTCCTCAGCCTTTACAGCGTGTTTTATGTGCTGGTGCAAAGGTACACAGGGATTGATGCTCAGAGGTGGAGGTGAGTCCAAACTAAAAATGATAAGGCTCAGTTCACTGGTCTGTCTTGGTGCTTTTGAGGAGACTGACATTGGGAAATACCAATAATCCCTAGTAATATTACAGAAGATAAAAGCTATAAGGCCTATTAAGCCTCATTTGCTTGTGCAAAGGGGGAATTTTCTTCTAAGCCCAATACTGTGTGATGGGCACTTCTGAAGAAGCTTTCAGCCTGTGTATCAAGGGTCCCAAGATCCTTCCACTGATACAACCCACTGTCTTTGTGACTTTATGTTTTAAACGTTCTGATTCAGGCTGTCATATCTGGGATAAAGCTGGACTGCCTGTTTTTCAGCCTGATCATACCCTAAAAGCTGTGGAATTCCTGTGGGGCAGTGTGATAGGCTCTTTATGTGCTGATAATTTGTGTCATCTTGTCTCTTCCATAGGGTGGTTAATGTCACTCCAGTGCCTGGGGACTTGCTTCGTGAGAACACTGAGGATGTCCTACAGGGTGAACATCTGAGTGATCAAGAGAATGCTCCTCCCATCCTGTCAGGCCGGCCAGTGGAAGGTCTTGGTCAGACTCCAAACACCGCTTTCAATGAGGGTGAAGTCTGGGAAGAGACAGATGTGAATCGCAACAAACTCAGGATCAGCATCAGCAAAGTAAAGAACATTCCCTGATCTCCTGTGGCTGTTGGATTTAGGGCAATGGTTCCATTGACTGCTAGAAGCCACTCAGATCCACTGATGTAACACGCTACATAGTGCAGGCCAAAAAGCATTGAGGAGTTTCCTTGTGGAAAGAGGAAATTACAAACAATTTTTTCACAGAGTAAAAGCCATTGGGATTAATTTGGATCTTTATACAAGTGACATTTTGGGGACCATTAATGCTAAAGTGAATCTTTCTTACAATCATATCATTATCTAGGATTTTGATACTTCAAGCAAGGAAATTCTAGTCCTTACATAGCTGATACAGTATCAGAAATGCCCCAAACTTGGAAATTATAAGCCAAAATTTTATTGTGTCCCAACCTCTTGTGGAAATAAATTTAATCAGAGATGTATTTATAGCTGTATTTTTCTGTATCTTGAATCATCACTAATTTATGTCTTCCTTTTTTTTAACTTTCCTTTCTAAGGGTAGGACAATCTATAAGGAGCATCTAATGATGGTTTCACCCCTGTGAAGAGTGAGAGAAACCATCACTTAATATTCTCGTATTTCTGCTTTCCAAAATCATATTACACTTTTTAGCTTGCATGAGTGTATACTTCAGTTGATTTTCTTCATAATCTCTAAGATGTTTCTCAGTCCTTTCATGTTAATCTTACTTAATTTCTTGGAGGCATCCCCACTGAATACTGATACTATAGTAAATGTTAAGTATAAGAATCTACCAGTTAGTTTATTTATTAGATCAGCTTGCATATTGTAAATAAGTTAGTATTTGTAGCAGGACATCAGATACATATATATAATCTGTTAGCAGAGAAATGTTCATCAGTCTTAAAATGTTGTCAGGGCATATTGGATTCATTTCACAAACCTGTCTTTAATGGACATTTGTGGACTAGCATGTTAAATCTATCAGCATTCTGGGTCTGACCAGAATTCACTTCAGCCTCTACTAGTAAAAAGTTAGTCTTTATTTCAGCAATGTAGATATCTTCACTATCCTTAATCTTATTAGAAAAAACATTATGCATGGACAAGAAATAATCCTATCTAACTTGCTTAAAATTCTCCAATGCAAATAATTCAGATCAATGTGTTATATGTATGGAATGTTAGCAGCAGCATCCCCCAACACTGGG
The DNA here is from genome assembly GCA_035041135.1 of Platyrinchus mystaceus. NCBI lineage: Eukaryota > Metazoa > Chordata > Aves > Passeriformes > Tyrannidae > Platyrinchus > Platyrinchus mystaceus. Next base: position 9,247,898 of record JAWWLV010000121.1, on the reverse strand, counting down.
AATTATAAACCAACTTCAAATCACTTCTTCATCTCTCACTGGTAACTGTGTGCCTTCCCAGAAGTTTTCATTTGAAGGCACATGATATAAGAAAAGCCTGTTAGAGAGGGACAGTTCTGTTCACACAACATACAGAAGAATCCTGGTAACTTCTGTGTGTTTTTCTGCTCCTTTTAACCACCAGGTGCCTTGATGCTTTCAGTCAGACCAAGATGTGCACGGGGGAGTCCTAAATGTCCTTTCTGTGTGCTAGTTCTATGTCATGTCTTAGGTACCCAGCGCTGTCATTCACAAGCCCTGTCATAACAGCAGCTAGAGGCAGGAGAGGTTTCTACAAGATCCACAGCATAACCAGGTGACTCTCCCACCAGGGAATATGCTATTTGTTGTCAGGTTACTGGCAAAGGGGCTTACATAGTTAGTCAGAGTGGCAACGAGCACTTCAGTTCTGACAAGTCTGTACTACACTGCAGTCTATGCAGTAGACCTCAGGGCATCATGCTCTCCAAAGCTGAAGTCCTTTCTCTCTGTAGGGGTTGTTTACCTTTAGTCTGACTCTTGCCTGTCCTTTTGCTTTGCCAGACCTATTATCTTTAGCCTGAGTGTTCTCTCAGAGAGAATAATTTTTTATTTAAGTAACAGTCACCATATGAAGAAAAAAAGGATGCTGCAGATTTGATACCTAAGGGCACAGCTTCACCTCTGCTTGTAATCTGAGGCATCCCTTGTGTCTTTCAGAACCACAAGGATGTTAAACACCCTCGTGCTATTCACAGTGTCCCCGTCCTTCATCTTTCAGTCTTGTAGAAGTAACTGGCTCTTCTTGTCTTGCTCTTTGCATTTAGGTGATGAGTGGATCTTGCCATGTTTTTGCTTCCTAATAATTCTCTAAGGTCATCCTTATTTCTTTGTTCACACAATTCTGATTTCCTTCTGTCCCTCTTCTCTCAGTTCTGTGCTAAGGACAGGGCTCACTGTCACTGTTCTCCCACACCATCCCCCAGTTCTCTGCTCTTGGATCTTACCAAGTTGCCTGCTCCCCGACAGTTACATCAGCACTTTTCTCATTTCACAAATGCATTTGACCTTCCTTTGTCACTAACCTTCTCCTGGCCATGAATGAATTACAGATTAAATCACTATCATCTATTCTGCTTTTAATGCCTGAAAGTTCTCCTCCACTCGTCCTAGCTGCAAAGGCTCTTTAGTTATGCATTCCAAACCCAGCCTGAGTGGTTTAGGTCTGTTCATTTATGGACACTGACTGACTTGCTGTGTACTCATTGCGTGCACAAAGGCAACTGTCTTGATCAGCAGCATTTAACTGAGAAGCTGCTTATGTTCAGAGCCTCTAGCATTAATAGAGGGCAAGTGAATGTAGGGCATGCAGCAGAGGAGGATAAGCACTCTCCATACTGGGAACTCACACTGGCACCTCCATACACATTCCCACACAGAGACAGTGTGTAGCAGCTGATGTTGCATGGTTGGCAACACAGCAGTATTGAATGCAAATCCTAGACTGCTGCTGTAGTCCTTGGACCATTCTGCCTCTACTCTTTTTCCTGAGCAGGCCCTCTCTTCCAAGGGGAATCAGCACTGTGGAAGGCAGAAGGCAGCTGTGTTAGTCATCTTCTTTTGCTCCCTTTTCTACTGCTAAATTAAAAAAAAAATCAAATTCACTAAGGCCATATGAAAAAGGAAATATGTACCAATATGAGGAAATATGTACATGTCCATGAGCATGTTCAGGTCCTTGCATGACCTTGGGTCTGTGGAAAGCTCTTACAGATGTTGTGGTTGAATGTATGTCCTGGAGGACTTTGTTTAGAGTACCATGATTTAAACAAAGAAACAAAACACAAACAAAAAACCCAAACTACCCTGGTAATTAGGAGATGGCTTAGTCATATCAAGTTCATCACATGTAAAAGTTTGTATGTTGCAATTGTATGAATTGATAGATGCAGGTTAACCAAGATGCCCACAACTCACAGCTCAAGTATGAAGGATAGATTTATTCCATCATTGCAGAGACATACATACACTGCTAAGTGCAAACTTAGCAGGGGCAAAAGCACCAGCCCAGTCTGGGCTTTGCCTTGCATATTAAAGGCCTGGTGCATGTGCAAATTCATCAACAGGCTTTGTTTTTACAATTCTAAACTCTCTTATCTCCATTCCCTCCAGGCCTGTGGGAAAGAGTGCTTTTAAGTCTTTAGCAACATTCTGTTATCTTCTTTGAGAGAATTCCATTTCTTTCATCAGACAGAAAAGAACCCAAAGAAACACAATATGTGAAAATTCCCACACTGAAAAAATATTCTTAGCATCACAGAATCATCTAGGTAGGATAACAAATCATTGAGTCCAACCTATGACCTAACACCACCTTGTCAACTAGACCATGGCACTAAGCGCCACATCCAGGCTTTTTTTAAGCACTTCCAGGGATGGTGACTCCACCACCTCCCTGGGCAGCCCATTCCACTGCCCAATCACTCTTTCTGTGAAGAACTTCTTCCTAATATCCAACCTAATCCTCCCCTGCTGCATCTTAAGACTGTGTCCTCTTGTCCTATTGCTGGTTGCCTGGCAGAAGAGACTGACGCTCACCTGGCTACAACCTCCTTTCAGGCAGTTGTAGAGAGTGATGAGGTCTCCCCTGAGCCTCTTCCTCTCCAGGCTAAACAACCCCAGCTCCCTTAGCTGCTTCTCATAGGACTTGTTCTCCAGACCCTTCGCCAGCCTCATTGCCCTTCTTTGGACAT
>JAWWLV010000121.1:9199919-9235010 GCA_035041135.1 Platyrinchus mystaceus | reverse complement strand
ATCTATCTATCTATCTATCTATCTATCTATCTATCTATCTATCTATCTATCTATCTAATCTATCTATCTATCTATCTACAGGTAATAGTGATCAAAACCTTAAGCTCAGCAGAAATTCCTAATTACATTTTATACCTGTAAAATACATTGAGCTCTATCAAGATCACATTCTTCTGGGATTTCACATGCAAGGTGTTATGCTTCTCCTGTCCAAACAGAGCAGAATAGGCCTGTTGGAAGGTGGTCCAGCCTGATTACTGCAAGGGCACAAAAGGGAGCAGCACTTTCAGCATTGACTGTGTAACTTAAGCATTAGAGCATCAATGAAAAAAGTGGCATGTCTGTAACCTCAGCTTCAGCCCAGAGGCAACAAAACCAAAGTGCACATGCTGATGGGGTGTTATAATTTGCTCCTTCATGGCCTGGGCAGGGTCCTTGGTCCTGTGCTGTGAAGAAAGTCTATCTGGGTAGCCGGTAGCTTTTGATCTGAGAAATCTTTATCACGTTCGGATGATGTATACCCTGGAAATCATACAATATGATGAACCCAAACATGGAGCAAAAACTAAGAATAAAAATTCCAGTGTGCTTAGTTGTGCAGCTTGCAAACAGTACACCCAGGGCTGTATTTCTACACCATCTATGGAAAAAGAGATGGTTGTCTTTGTGAGAAATTAATGCTGCTGTCTAGATTTTATTTGTCTGTCTCAAGTACCCTGTATGACAGCATTACATTATTATTATCCGAGACTGATCTATGCAGTGACATGCAGTACATTTAGGACTGTGAATAATTGCTTTTCACATTTAATGCCCACCATGAACTGAGTAGCTCTCAGGTGCTTATGAAAATATCTGTCTCAAAGCACTGCAAAGATATTGAAGGTGACAGGAAAGAGATGAGTCTGGATGACATTCAGCTCTTTTTCTAGTGCAAGGTCGACATCTCCAGTAAAGTCCAGAAAGCAGTTTTGTCTTAAAGAAAATACAATATTGCATTTTCACATTTCCCAATTACATTTTGAAACCTGTGGAGACTTCCTGAAAAGAAATGCAGCACAAGGAAGGGAATGGATTTGAAAGGAAAAATGGGATTCTGAAAAAAAATGGTCCGGTTTTGGAAACTGAGGTTGCTGACCCCTGTGAAAGTGCTAGTTTCATAACAGAGGTAGAAAGAAGAGGAAGGGCTTAGTGTTTTCAAGGTGAAGAATCTGAACTCGTTCCCATAATGCCTCTCTCTTCCATTCAGTGTGTAAAGGGAAGGTAGGGACTGCAATCTCAACCTGACACAAGTTGTCTGTCCTCTGTGCGTTTACTTCCTCCCTCTCCTGGCTATCCCGGGATCACAGAAGCAGAAAAGGGACCTAAGAGTGCATCTTCTCATGTCCTCCCATAGCTCTGTGTTTCAAATTTCTCACTGAAAGGAGAACTATACTCTGCCTTCCCTTCCAGCTGCTGTCTGTGCTCTGCTTACCAGAACTGGAAGCATTAACACTCCCCCTGCAGGTACTCAATATAAAAGAGTATCAGGAGGCCAGCAATGTAAGTGTGAGAAAAGTGTACTAACAGCCCCCAAAGCTGCTTTGCAAATCCCTGGAGCGAGTTTTAAGGAGACTCATTGAAAGAGCCCCTGAGAATCCCTCACTTTTAAATACACATAATCATTTTAGCAGCAGGTGTTTCACCTTTTCTCGTACACGTTTTCCAAATGTGTTCAGGGTTTGAGTGTTACCTCTGTGCAAAATGTATGAATAGCCTAATGGCATGCCAAGATGAGCAATGCCAATGGAACAGAGGAGGGGTGAGGCATGTGGCCCGAAGAGCCAGAGGAGGGGACTGACGTAGCAGAGCCCGACACCGCTGGTGTCGCTCATGTCCATGTGTGGCTGGGGAGAGCATGGCAGGCCCCCTGTAATGGCAGGCTTCCATGGTGCCCATAGCATCCCTGGGAATTGATAGACACAGAGCAGTAAGTAAGGCCCTGTGTAGAGCAAAAGCATTTTTCATCCACCGGCGAAGATGTCTGCAGCATGCGCATCACAAACCAGGGGCGAGTCAAGTCTTTGCCTGACACCTTTTCCTCCACTCTTCTTGGTCTTTTTCAGTTGGAGGAGGACAGGCCTTCTCAGCACTCCCTCCCGAGGTACAGCCCCCTGAGAAGACTGGCGTCCTCCGTTTTCTCCTCCTCAACCCTGGAGACAGAACACTACCCTCACGTTGGTGGCACTTTCATACAGCGCAGCCGTTCAGCGGAGAGCAGCCCCGTGCGCATGCCCCACCGCAGGCACATGCCCCTCACGGCAGGAAACCACAGACTCATGCCTTCCGTCCTCCGCATTTCCAGGTCCCAGCTCCAGCAGGTGTGGGCCCGCTTCACACACAAAACATAGCCTGTTCAGGGAAGCAGCAGCCTCCATAATGCAATAATAGATCCCACCTGCCCACAATGTGTCACCACTTAATGCAATACTGAATCCCAGACAACACTGGCCTAAGGTACTGTAACTTCCAAAGCCCCTGCAACCAGACCCCACAGAGACTGAAAACGTCTGCCTTTCTAAACCTCCCAGCAGCCTGGGCGAGGGGCGGCAGCAAGGCCGGAAGATGAGAACGCAGATGGTGAATGTGTGATGTGTGAAAGAGGTGGATGCCAGGGCTCATTTGAAACGCTCGCTCGCGAGTCCTGCAGCCCCGGGGTAGGAAGTGCAGGGCTGCCTCACTGAACACATGCAATCAAGCAACAAACACTGTCAAATTATGACTGAACTGGAGAGACCGTTACCTTCCTTAGCAAATCGGTTCAAGCATCTTTGTTGGTATCTTACACTGGGCTGAGTCTATAAGCAGTTTTACTCCGTCTAGATAGAGGTAGACTCCCACTGAAAGCTCACCTGAGGCAGGACCTCAGGTTTGTCCCTCTTGTGGAGTTACGATCATGTATCTCTTTGTTGTTTTTGCTTTGGAAATCCCCTTGTTTTTGTTTACATTTGGTTTACATACAGTCACCACACACTTCTGTCTCTCTGGCTTTGCCTCTGTTACACAGCAGTGAAACTGTGTGTCTGCTCTCCGCTCCTAAGCTGCTCTAAATTTTCCTGCCTTCCCCCCGAGGCGTTGACTGTCAAGAGTTGGTTAGCAAGGATTTTCTTACTGATCCAGCTGTATATTACGCTGTTTCTAAATTCCAGAAATTTCAGACACCTGCGGCTTTTCAGTGGCAGAGCAGTCCTGCTTCTTGGCCTTTCTTGGAAAAATGCCCATGGTAACAGATCTCACTTGAGAAATAAAGTGGCCTCAGCTCTTGGTATACTGAGCCCCCGGAGTCCTTGCCTAAATGACTTGAATCTCAGAGAAAAAGGGAGATCAAAGTTAATTTAAATTGTCATAAGTATCCTTATTTCCTCTACTCGTAGAAAGGTATTGCCCTTCTCAGTGGAGCTGCAGTGTAAAACACCAGATTACACGAAGACCTTCTGTAATTAAGTGATTGTAGTAACTGTCTTCTATTGGCACGAGCCTTTGGTCCAATCTTCTGGGAAAAGAGGCAGCATGGATACTAAGGTTGAAGAAGAAGGGGTCACTGCTAGTGCTCAGGCTTTAGGAAAGTGCAAGTTAGTTAACACACCCTGTTTGAGAAGATTCAGCACAGTTATGACCAGTCTCTTCCCACAGTCATTCTTGATTCAGTGACATCAATTTCTTTTGATTTGCCCCAAGACCACATGTGAACAGGACAATTTACTGCTCAACCAAATGTTTTATCTGCATTTTGTTCATCAGTTTTAAAAGGGACTGGGCATTGCCATAAATACTTCAGCTGAATTAACCAGTAGCCTAATCCTATTTGACAGTTCTCTTGTCAAGCACAGATACCAGAAAGAGAAAGGCTTTGCTCTTCTCAAAGTAAGATGAGAAGGGATGACTTCCTTAAGTAGACTCTTCTCTGATGTTATTTTTTTCCATTTCCAATAGAGAGTTGAATAGAACAACAGATTCCAGAGGAAATGGAATTTGTGAAAGCAGTAGACTTAAACTCGGTAACTCTTAATAATTTTTGTTCATAGCCTCCAAAACACTGATGTTCACTTTTCAAGGTCAATTTTATGAATGTAAATTACTCTTGTTCTATTTTTAAAGAAAAAACAAACAATTTTTAGTTTTGCCAGTGAGAGAAGGGAGCAAACAGGATAACTGGGTGTTTATAAAATCTAACCCTTTTGTTCAGACAAGAGCAATGACTAGCTCCATACATAAAATTCAAAGGTCAGTAATCCACCTAATGCTACTCATCATGGTTATATATAGAACTGCTCTTCTAAATTCAAAAGTCTGATTGATAAAGGTGGTTTATTTATATAGACTTCAAATAAGACTTTCTTCCAGGTAAAATTATTAATAAATTGAAAGCCAACTAACCAAACAAAATATGTTTATATGTTGCTATCTCTTACAAGAGGGGCTGTTTCTCATTAGGATTCCTGATCTCCTACCCTTAGCTCAGCACTATTCCACACCTTTAGTGGCTGTCAAGAAGAAAAGAGAAATCACTGAGGAGAAGGTTTGTAGTGGCAGAAGGTGGGTGGTTTGATAAAATACTACTGACAGGCCAGCTCTGCAGAAGGATCTGGATTGCTTGATAAATTGCTTGCATTCAAAGTAATGATTGCATTCACCTAGGGGCAAGGTCATGTTTTGAGTACAAAGAATATAGGTCACGTGTACAGAATGGGAGAAACTGTGCCCTGGGAGGTGCTGTCTCCCAGAATGAGGTGGAAGTTAGGTGCAGTAATTAGCTGCATCTAAGTTGTCATTATGCTGCTACAACAAAAAGAAATAAATACATTTTTCTTTTATGTATCAGCAGGAAAATGAAGATGTGAGCAGAGGGGAGATCTTTTGTAGTGGTGAGATCACTACTAGACATCATGTTCAAGTCTTCTATGTAAATTTTTGTAATAGAAAAACCTAAAAGAGGAGAAGTGATACAAGAATGTTTGATTCTGTAAAACCTGCCTTGTAGAATGAGCTGAAAGAAATGCAGTCTGTCATTAAAGACAAAACTAAAAAGTGACATGATTGCTGTTAGGTCTACCTCTGCCTGAAGAGACTGAGATAGGTTTTAATCTGCCTGGTCTAAGTGCTGGAAGGTAAAGTAGCAAAGGTAAAACTAGAAGCAAGATGCTCATTTTAAAGACATAGATGTATAGTAAACCACTGAAATACATTATTAAAAGATACTGAATTCTTTCCTATTCAGACTCTGTAAGGTGGGATATTGGTTTCTAAACCAGTCCTGTTAAACTGTCAAATTTGGGCTCTATACCAGAGTAACTGGACATGTTGCTGTTGCCTGGGTTTTATGGAAAGTCTTATTTCATGATCAGTATGTCTCTTCCAATTTAATTCTGAACAAACTAATTGGTGATAATGGCTGGAATCCTGATGTTAAAGGAGTATGCTAAGAGTATTAAAAATAGTAAGTTTGCAATTTTTTTTAACATCTTCATTCTAGTGCTGTAATAATTACTATGGAGTCCACATATTGCTGAGGAACAGTTGGCAAATTAATGTGAAAATAGCTCTTTTTTATATATATGGAAATATAATAAATTAATATTGAAACTAGTTGCAGTGCAATTCTAAAAACATTTCTGTAGATTACATTTATATTGCATTTATTTACTGTGTTTCATTTATAATGACTGCAATTATAAATGTAAATATGTCCAAAATCAGTTGGCATAAACCCCCACAACTAGAAAGCTCAAAGGAAATGTCAAGCAGTCATTTTGCATTGGGGGCTGCACTTTCATGGTCAAGTTAGGGAACAGATGTGTCGGTTCTCCAAGAGACCCCCCCCTACCCTTTCAACCCTTTCTGTTGTGTCAGTGCCAGTGTTTGTGTGGCTGCACAGACCTGCACAGGGAAAAGGACAGTTGTTTTCAGTTTTTGTTCATCTCCCGCTTTGGTTCCCTGTCCATTTGCACAACTGCAAACCCAGGTCAGCAGGGAGAAAAAAACCGCAACTGGTAGAAGGCTGTTGGCATGAAAAGTGATCATGGGGTATGGGATGAAAAGTTAGTTGCCCTAGTTATTTGTCCTCTTGTATTTGATAGGGGTTTTTTTTAAATTCTTCAGCTGGGATAAGCCAATGTAAATCAATACTAGTAAAATAAAATTCCCTTTCAGCATCAGATTCTTAGAGAAATTGTGTTCATCAGAAGGGTCCAAGAACAGTGTTGCATCCTAAAAGATATTCTTCTTTTTACTTCCCATTGCACATAGCACTTGCTGTCCTCAGAATCCAAATTCGAAATGAGCATTTGCCGCTCCATCACAGAGATCATGAGCATCAGGACAGGTAGCTGTTGTTAGGATCTCATGATCTAGTTAAGCAAGCAAACATTCATCGCTTGTAGGTGCATAAAAAAGCCATCTTTTTATACCTTGGCCTCTTGACTCCTTTCACTTTCTTTCTATGCAGAATGGGGGATGTTTCCAATTTATTACTCTCTCCCCAGCCCCCTGCTGCAAATGCTTGGGTTAAGCAGCATGAATTGGGTAAAACACTTGCAGTGGAGGTTTTACTGGGAGGGGGTTGACTGAAAATAAGTTAGACTGACACAGGTATACCCATGTTGACAAAGTCCTTGGTGTGAGCCTGACTTTGCCATTCCCATGCCTTTCTACTAGTGCTGAGAGGCAGGCATGTGAAAGAGTTGTGGTACGTCATCTCTACCACTGTTTAAAGCATCTTCTGTTACAATTATGACAGAAAGATAGAAATGCCTTGTAAAACAGCCATATGGGTGATATAATCCCATCCTTATGCTACCTCTTCATGATGAAGTTGCTCTTGTTCTTCCACTCCTTCTCTATGTTGTGTGTCTGAACTTGGACATTGTCGTGGTCAAGGCTGCTGCAGGACTGTTGTTCTGAAAGGGACAAACTCATTCAAAAGTTGTATTTGTTGAGCTAAGTATTTTTGTGGCTCCTAGAGAGGTCCAACCTGGATGATGCTTTCCTTGCTTCATGACAGATGTTGACTCCAAGACTTTTCTTTCAGCTCTTTTCCTGTAGTTTATGTGGTGATTCTTCAAGGGTCCCCAGAAAGAGATCAGCCCACCTCTCCGATCTGGTGTCCAAATGAATTTTGAGGAGTGTATAGGAAGCTGCTCTAGCTGCCTTTCAGTTAGTAAGTACTCAGCTGAGGGCAGCAGTTTGGGTGCACCTTCTCCTTTCTGGTGCTGGGAGGCAGCAGGCACCACCTGAGCTATGAAGGGTGTTGGCAGCTGACACCTCCCCTGCCCAGGATGACGAAGCTGTACTTGGACAGTTGGCCTCCAGGCTGGACTGAGATAAGGCAGCCTAACTCCTCTAGGATCTCACACATTGCTCTGTAACCAGAGAAATTGCTGAGCAGCTGCCACCCAGCCTATGTTTAAATCTGAGTCTGAATGCAAGAACAACAGCAGTTGGCTGTAGTCCCAAGCTTCTGGTAGACTTCACACACAACACGATGAGGCAGAACCCCCTCATCTTCACCCTACTGCTGGGAAGCTCTGTTGGATCCAGTTGCCTCTTTGTTCCCCTTTGCCCATCCCAGCTCTTCCCCATATGACAGTCTTTTTGCTGCACCCTGGTTGCCTGTGTCCCACTCCACACATTCACCTGCCCCCATGGTTTACCTCCATTGCCATTAATGGAATCTCATCCCTCACATTCTCATTGCATCCTTGGGTACCTGCACTACCTCCTGCCTTTGCCATTCCCAAGAATCTCCAAAGCATGCCTCCTGCACCAGTTTCCTATGCATTCCATAGCTCACAGTGCACCATACAGTCCCTATATCGCTTTGATCAGCCAAGAGGCCTTCCCTCCCCCTGATTTCCTTGGAGGAAATTGGAAAAAAAAAAGGCACATTTTGGCACTTGGAGAAGTCTCAGCTCTACATGGAACCTGTGTGAGGATTGCATTGTTTAAAAGCAGTTTGATTTCAAAGATGATAATGGAAGATACCTTCCATTTTCAGGACAGCTTCACAGGTTTCAAATCCTGGAATCCTTAGTACCTAGGAAAGTCCCCCAGATTATTGTCTTCATCAGCAGCTAAATTTAGACAGCTGGAAATGCTCTTTCCCTTAAGACACAGGTATCATCTGTATTTGCAAACCATGTAAATAGCTGGTTAAACACGACTTCTGTCGTTGTGAGCATGTCTCTAAGTTCCATTTAAATTGATGCCTGATCTCTGTGAGTGAGAAAATGTCTTGACTCTAGTTGCAAATTGTACAAGTTCTTCCAAGTGGATGTTTTCTAAGCTGGCAAAATTGGCTGTCCCCATTTTCCAGCCTGGGAGTTGGGGGAGTGCGGAGAATCCAAATAGAAATAGAGTATTTAAAAACAGCCAGGACAGGGCAATTATAAGTGCAACAGAGCTTACACAGTTTTCATTAACTATAAACTTCAACACACTGGTGTTTCCTCATGTTGCATATCTTAATCTGGAGGTATCACAGAATGGTGGATTGTTTTCTTGAAGATCGATGTTCTTCATTTTGCCACATATAATGACTGTTCTTCCCTTATCAAGTGTGTGCCACTGCCATTTGGCCACCAAACTATCTTGTTGTTTTAAACAAGATCCTTGTTTCTTCTACAATTCCATTTGGCACCTAGCTCTCCCCAGCTGCTTCTGTGGCAGTCAGACCCAACTGAAGGCAGTGTGCCTTTAAAAACCAGTCAACAATCTTTTTTTCCTTTGTGATACATTTTTTTTAGATAGAGGACCTCTGGAAAGAGGCCTGTCATTTCAAACTGATCAGCCATAATAAGCCAAGATGCTTCCCTAGCCTGCTCACAGGGCAAAGAGGTGGAGTGGCACTTCAATAGTTGGGCTGTTTCTTTTCCAAGGGGTGCTCTAAAGCCAGTGAACTTTCTCTTCTAACTCACCTAGGCTGTGAGCACTTTGAGATGAGAAACAAAACAAGTGTCATTCACAACATTTCTCTGCTCCGTGCTTCAGACATTTCTTCCAAAGATTTCACTTTGGACTGTTTAACTACCTCATCTGTCTTTTGTTTCAGTAGCATCGCCAGGCTTTGGTACCATCTTTATCACTGGCTACACTGCCCCAAAGTGTGCAGCCTCTTCTGAGAGTCTCGATGATTTGTTGTGTACTAGAAGCCTTCTACAGTCAGATGGGAAACCAGAGCAAACACCTCAATTTAGCCTTTCCAGAGTTTGTTCAGAAACAACACTTATAGTCGTGGTATTCCTACCTTCCTATGGCCTCTTAACCCAAAAGATCACCAAGTGCTTTATTTTTCCCATGAGTCACTTCTCTGCTGTTTGACATGCAGGATTTCTGGAAGAAGCCAGCAGCAAATAAAGCCCTTTCAGAACATGTCAGGATGAAGCCAGACATGAGAGTTTGGTTGCACAGTGGGAATTTCAGGAGGCAGAATATTTTTTCATGATCTGTAACGTGTCAGAACGGTGGGTGGGACCTATATACCAAATACAACAAATATCATTGAGACATTTCTTTGACTGAAAATCACCAGGAACTTCACTTGCTCTCTCATGTAAAAATGCACTATTTGAATCTGGTGCTGTGATCCTTTGTAAATAAATCAAGGCAAGAAAAGATAACCATTGCTAGTTTAGTCCTCTGTTGTAAAATAGCTTAACAATAGGATGCACTATGAGACTGAAGATTGGAAAGCATGGAAAGATGTGTTCAGTCCTTTTCCTGTTTTCTAACATACTTCCTTCTCACACCTCCATCAATCTTCCATGATGTGTATATGTAGAACTTTTAAGTGCTTGACAGTGGCACACAAGATTATTCTTGAAAATCTAAGGTTTTCTACTGCTTTTCTGGAGGGATTGGTGACAGATACCAACCACGTTTGTCCAGTGGGTAAAGCATCTCTTCCTTAGGCTACATGGAGTCTCTGTGGTATCCAGTCACATTTGTATTACAGCCACATAATACTGAGTCAATGACCTAATTTATTTTTATTGTATACTGCTGGATTAGATGAATGACACGTTTCATTAATGGTTGTCATTAGAGATTTATTCATGACGCTATCAGAACTTTACCTGGAGCTGAGACCGTTTTGCCACTTTCACATTGAATAAGGGCTCTTTTATCCCAATCTATTAAAAAGAGAAGCTTTTATTTTTGTTTTTCCTTTTCTTGTTTCCCTTTGGTGACAAACAGAAAAGAACAATTTAGAGACAGCTCTCATATATTTGTCTAGCTCTGCTTGGCAGTAACAGATGGGCTGCAAGAGGCTAGCTGAAAAAAAATAAAATTGCATTTCCTAGCAAACAAGGTCTGAAGCCTTTAAAATTATGGATAATTTGCAAATCCCTAAAATCCCGTTAGTGTTTATTGTGAATAAAGTGCCCCACATATTTCTTAGCTGGAGAACATGGGGTACCCTTCTTCTTGAGCTGCTTCCCCTATGTAGTTGCCAGCCCTCCTCAGAGTAACTGGAGGAGATGACAATTTCTGGAGAGGCTGACCAAAGTAAGCCAGATGTGCTTCCTGATTTCACCACTGTCCCCAGGATGGTGTTGTGTTGCTTTTTGCTGGATCTTCCATTTCTGATTGTATGTATGTTTATATGTGTGCATGGCCTGCACGTGGAGTGTGAATGGCCACATGTGGTCCTGCCTTACAGAAGTGTTTCTGTGCCAGTAACGGGCCACTTTGCACACACCCAAATGCTCAAAAGGCAGTTGCAAAGAACAAATCTCAACCAGTTACAGAAAGTATCCTTATGGTGTCTGGTTCAGGTGGCACAACTGGCCTCCTTTGCATGTTTCAGGTCTGATTTCAGCAACCTGGCCCAGCCCCGTTCTCTTAATTCAGTGTGTTGTGACACACATACATATCTCCCTTTTTGCTGTCAACTGGTGGCAGAGTATTCTGGCAATAAGAACAGCGCTGCCACTTGGGACATAATTTATAGTATGCAAACACCTATTTTGGGTAATATTAGAACATTAAATAAAATACGTAAAGTCTGATCATTGCGGTACCACCTTCCTTTTTGTTGCATTTTTATACCACGTGTTCTGTGTTCGGGTCACTATAACACACAAACCTGCATTGGCAGTTCCATGGGACAGCGCAAAGATTAATTTCTGGGAAATGTTTCTAAGTATTATTTGCTGTATTGCAACTTCTTTGTATCACACCTGCCATTGAAAAAAAATGATGTTATGATGAATGTACATTTTGAACAAGCTGCTAACTGTGTAACCTGGGGATTGGAAGCAATCCTCATTTTACATTCACTTGCATGTCTTATAGTGTTTGAAAAGAAAATGGCTTTATGTTTGGAGGTTTTATTTTTTCATATGCAAAGTGTTTCAAGTGAGTTACCTCATCTAGTGCACTTGCCTCGTAAGAATCCCCAGGGCTTCCTCCGACAACTTCAACAAGTTTCTCAGTTTAATTATGAGTGCAATTAATTATTTGACAACATGGCAAATTTCCTCTGAAGAAGTCAGATAAGGAGGATTTCCGTGGGACTCTTGCCCCTTCAGCTTGGTCCTTCCAAAAAAAACCCTGCCAGATCAGGTTCTTATTCAGAAACTGCTAATTTCTGGTTATTTTTATTACTAAGGAAGATGTTTAGCTTTCAGAATATTCTTCTTCTTTCTTGCTGCTATTAAGTTGCCTTTTCAATTAGGGACTAGAACAATTTTTGGATTATCGTTTCCTTCCACTTTGCTCACCATTTCCAGTGTCTCTTATGAGTGATAAAAATGAGGTGGCCCCTGTGTCTGCTCAGACAGGGAGTTCTGTGCTTGCTGGAGACACTGGTGGGTGCAGAGGGGGGAAGCTGAGTGGCAGGCACACCACCTTTACAGAGCTCTTGCTTCCATCCAAGACGCGAGGAAAACTGGCACAAACCTAACATTCGAAAGCACAAATAGGGAGGAGCAGAACACTTTTCCAGCACAGGACTGGACTGTCCTATTCACCTTGGTAAAAAGAATGAAGAAAAAGGCTGTGGAGCATTTGATGGTAAGATGCTGGAAAGAAGAACATCTCTGACATTTATGGTGCTGATTCTTGGAACATGGAGATCCTGCAAGCAAGCATGGCAGCTCTAAGACTCCTGCTACTTTTACCTGATCTGATGCTGGTTTGAAGAAAGAGCTGCTTCAGAAACTCAGATTCTAGGTTTTTTCCACTCACTGTTGTCAATCCTGCCAGATGTCCCAGTCCCAATCAAGCTTAGACTGTGTTGGCAGAGGATAATGTCACTTCCAGGATATGCTAAGGTCCTGATAGTATCCAAATAAAAACTGTTACAGGGAAGACCGGACTACAGCTCTTGCTGTCTGTGTGCCATCTGCATCTCTCAGGACTAAGGCCTCTTCCCATTCCCAATGGAACAATTAACATTGTGTTGGGAACTTGATTTCTGCTTCTCAGACTTTCCAGCTCCCATGAAGAATCTCAGGGACCAGCATATCCTTCCTTTGCATTACCTTGTGTCACATGTTAGACTTCTGTTGCTGCTAAGCAGGAGAGTCCAAACCATATTTAACCAACTGCTACTCAAGTAGGAGGTGAATGTGGGTTTCTGTGGTCTTTGCTACTGAGAGGAGGCAAAAGTCGTAGGTAACCTGTTGTGCTTCCTGGTTTGCTTGAGAAACTTCATCTGCTGAGACTTGAGTTAGCTTGAAGCAGTGGATCTCAGTACAGTCCCCTTCAACTGTGTCTCCAGCATTAAGAGGCACAGCAGAAGGGATTCATCAAGTTGCCAGAAGTCCTCACAGATTGCTAGGGACAGAAGGTTTGCAGAAGCTGTGGAAGTTTGTCTCAGGGGGAGGGCAGCAGGGAGATGGAGGGGACGCAGCCTGCTGTAGCTTTAAAGCGGTACTGCGTAGGGATCCGTTTAGAAGGATATAGTTGACTAAAGGGATCCGACGCTTGTTTTCCTTGAGTCTTTTTATTCTTCTGGTATCTAATCCCTTTAGAGCCTAAGGTCAACCCCTTTTTGTACTGCAATAACACTGTAATATATGCTTGCACTAATTCTTCTGGTACACCAAGCATGCAAGACAAATTTAAATCTTTTTTTTTCAGAAGAAAAAGACTGTATTATTGTGTATATAGAAATACTGAGAGAGAATTTGAATTCTGTCTCCTGTATAAAAGCATGCATTGATTACCTGTATGTAGATCATGCTGTAAATGCTGCAGAGTACTGTAAAATCCTACACTTGAAATCACAATGAACAGGCAATGTCATCAAAAACAAATGAAACTGAAGCTGTGCAATGGTTTTCGTGCCTTTTTTAAATCCATGTATGTTAATCCAGACAATCGGGAAAAAAAAAGAAAAAAAAAAAGAAAGAAAAAAAAAACCAAACAAAAAAAAGCTTGTATACTACTAAAACCTTATTAAAGAATCAAAGGCAGCACCTTGTTGATGGCTGTTTCTTTTTTTACTTGTTGGCTTTCTTTGGTGATGGCTGCTTTTTTTGATTCCTTTCTTGCTTTGTTTTTCTATTCCCTTTCCTTCCCAGCTCTGGGAAGGTGTTCCCTGCTCATCCTTGGGTACACTGGAGCACTGGGCAGGGAGATGAAGGAGATCTGGTAGATCTGTGAGAGTTTTGTTATTTTTTATGAATGTGATCACTAAAAACGTGCCTTTAAGTTTAAACTTAAAACTGCTGTTAAGACAGATCTGGGAATTGAAACAAAATTCTGTGACTGTTAAGGATGTGTTTCATGTACTTTGGGAAGGACACAGTATGAGTTCAATTTACGTAAATTTATGCTAGTACCAATTTCTCTGACTTGAATCCATATCACAGCCACAGATTACAACTGGCCCCAACTTATGTAAGTTTTTAGAGCTCTGGCTTGATGGTTACCACCACCCAAACTGGGTACACTTAAGCTAGCACAATACAAGGCCTACAAACACAGCAGAGCCTGTTTATCATGGTTCTCTTGGTTTCTTACACTGGATATCTTCTCCCGGCAGGCAGCACAGTGTTCATAGGGTGGATGGATGGCTGTCACCCATCAGACATTTGACAAGCTGTTTCAGAACATCTGAACTTCCAGCCCCTCCACCCCTCAAAACCCCAGGGAGATGGATGCAAAATTATGGCTGACCTGCAAGTAATGTGCTCCTGCCTGGGCTGCTCAGTGCATCCAGCCACACTTGCCTTTCATCATGACTTCTGTTTGAAAGCTGCCTCTGCTGTAGAGTGGCATGTGGTTCAACCCCATGTGCTTTTGGCCTGTCAGGGA
Source organism: Platyrinchus mystaceus (assembly GCA_035041135.1). Classification (NCBI taxonomy): domain Eukaryota; kingdom Metazoa; phylum Chordata; class Aves; order Passeriformes; family Tyrannidae; genus Platyrinchus; species Platyrinchus mystaceus. The sequence goes on along the minus strand of JAWWLV010000121.1, from coordinate 9,220,709 downwards.
TCAGGCTAAAAGAAGAAATACAGCAACAGACCCTGTTTGCTTTGAAGTGAAGTGCATAGTTGCTAAATCAGTGTATTTGTGAAGCTGGCTGGAGTGGGAGGCTGCAGGCAGGAGGTGCATGCAAAGGCTCTGGTGCCTGTGGAAAGGGTGGTGGAAACTTCCCCCATGCAGAAGAATCACAAGACCCCAGCTCCTCAAAGGCAGAGAGAAGTTTGTGCAGGCAGGTGATGGTCTGGGAGGAAGAGCTGGGATTAGGCTGTGGTCTCTGACTTGGGTTGTACAGTGTGTGAGTTCCTTTCTTCTCCTGGGAATTGTATGGAGGGTCAGACAGGATTCTTCTGAGTTTGGTTTAGCAAGGTCCAAAGCCTGTCTTCTCCATGCTTCAAAATGGGTTTTGGTTTGCCCCTGTGAGGCTGCTGGTACGTGGCAGATGTGTGCGTCTGTCAAGAAGAAGGGTGCAGTGATGCCATGTCTGAGATATGGTTTAGAGCATGATCTGAAACAGGAGACAAAAGTGCAGAATTTCCTGGATTTATGTTAGGTAAATATTGTGATTTTTTTTCCTGTACCTGGTTAATTTTTGCTTACAAGAGATGGGAGAGAAAAAAATCCCAAATCCTATAGTATAAGGGAAAATTGATCAGGCTCACATGGGAAACTGTTGCCTTTGCCCCAAATCAGTGCACAGCTACTCAGGAGAGCAGGCTTTTCTGGAGGACATTGAGCCCGCTCTGTACCATGTGTTGCATTAAGTGTATGGAAATTTGACAGAAAATAAACCCCCTTGCATTCCAGCTGGTCCTCAGAGATCACAGTGGCTGGGTGTGGCTGGGCTTAAACTCTGGCTATTACCAATTCAGCACCGTGACTCTGGCTGAGCTCAACAGGAACTTCCACGAACACAGGTTCACAAATAATGTGGTGTTGACACAATAAGTCTGATTGTGTTCAGTAAGAACTTGATCAGAAGTTCACAGATAACCACAGATGGCAGATTCGCACGTAACGCAATTTACCAATACTATATATCTGGCCAAGTTCGATAAGAACTTCCATGATTCAGATTCATCGATAGTGTGGTTCATTGAAGCAACAGGAAAGCACATTCAAGATTGCAGGTTATAGATGTGCTTACTACAGAGTGTGAATATGTGTCATGACAGAAGTTACAGTGACAGAGATGTGAGAGCAATATATATAAATGGATATTACTGCATCTTCTCCAACACAGTTGGAGGCACAAAGCTCACCAAAATGCCCTTCATGGGAGGAGGGAAGACACAGTCTGTTGACCAAGCAAGCAGAGGTGCTTTCCCCGCTGTTCTTTTTCCTTCTTTTGCTTTTCTTTGCCCTGAAACCCCCCTTCTTTTAGACAATAATTTTGGCCCTTCCCAAAGGAGTGGAACAATCACATGTCATAGGAGGGATTTTGGCAACTGTCGTCATACATGTAAGGCATGTCCTCTTTTCTCTTCATTTGCATTCTAAGGGGTGTGAAAATTAGTATGAAAATAAGGATTAATGAGGGTCGTGGTTACTTTTGGTTAGAATTTAAAGCTGATAAAAAAGGTAAAATAATCACTTTGGTCCTCCTCCACCCACTGAAGCAGCAGTAAGGGCTGCCTGACCTTTGCTAGAGCATCTTTTAACATATCCTAAACTCCTCAACGGGCCAGATTTGTATCACAACTTGTTATGGACTTATGGAAAAGGGACTGAGGCTGATACGGAGGTGCAGATGCTTTCCTGTGCTTCACTGAAACAACGTTGGGCCGTGAGGCCACCAGTTCACTGCAGAAAACACGCAGTTGCTTGGCCTTGCTCGAGCCAGGGGCAAGGTCAGTGGTGGGGCCCAGCTCACGTTTTGTCAGCCAGCATCATCAATTTGTCACTGACTTAAACCAACACCGACCATTTATCAAATTATTCACCCTGTGGTCGTGGTCATGCAAACAACACCTATGATATTATCTCACATTGAGGGACATCATAGGCTGTGTATTTCTCTTTTTTGATCAGAGGGGACATCATAAGTTCATTTAACTTCATATAATTGACTTTTGGGGTATCTCTCTGGGGCGATTCCTTGTCCTCCTCTTCCACAATTTTCATTTCTACCCTCACAGATCCTATGCATACCTGACAGATAACCCAGGTTGTCGTTGATCACATATATGATAATAATACACAAAATACAATAAGTGCGACAAAGAATAATAACAAAGATTGTGCTAAGCTTTGTAGCCAGCCAGTAAACAAAAATCCTAACCCACCAAGAAGCTTGTTTAACCATTTGTTTTCCATACTGCTTCTAAGATCTCTACTTGCTTTTGCATACTTCATATGATCTAGCTGGTCATAAAGATCTTTAGTTACATTTGGTATTTGAATGCAGCAGGTGCCATTAGAGAGACTCAAATATCCACACACTCCATTTTCAGGAAATAATAAAAGTCTAACATTAGTCTGTTTTGCACAGCAATTTTTGATGTTGCCTGTAACTGTACCTTTACTTGCTTCAGTCCCACACGAGTTGCATTAGTCAGAGCTTTGATTTGTCCAGTAAGATTATGTAACATCATTCGATCTTGGAATGCCATCAACTGGAGTGTGAAAACAGATTCCAGAACCCACCCCACCACAGAATCAGTTGTTGCATGTTGCCATTGGTCTCCTGATTCCCTTTTGGTGCGTCCCCACAGCTGTTGAAAGAGGCTGCTTCCTCTAAAGGGAACAAAGTGTTAATAGTCTCAGCACATGTTTGCATCCCCTTCCCTCTGTTAGTAAGTCAGCTGAGCATGTTCTATCACTGCTAACCCACATGGTGTGCCCCATAGAAGGCATGCTTAGTTCTGAACAAATTATGTCAGACCTGGTATCATTGTTAGTCAAAAAAGATCAAGTATCACTGAGTGGGGTGGTACAGTTCCAACAAATACAACCTAATCTGAGAGGTCAAGCTATGAGGCCCAATCTCTGAATTTCAGTTTTGTTAGAGTTTCAGTTATAAACTTTCCAATTATGATATTTCAGGCTGTTCAAGCAAGAAAGATTAAAATTTGTGTACCAATATCAACCTCTATGGGAACATCTGGTAATCCAATTGTTCCTTCCCAATTAATGCACCAGTTGGTAGGTCATGTATAATACCAGACACCACAGTGTGGCACTCTCCACACCCTGGAATATGCATTCCTCATGGTATATTAGTATACATGTGTCCTGGGGAGGAGGATAAATCATATAAATTGCTTCACTATTAGTCCAAAATGTTAATGATGGCATGGTGATGTTGCAATTTCTTATAGTTGTATTATTGTTGGTCCACTTTAAAATATATTTTCCTTCCTCAGTTCCCCAAGTCAGATTTCTGTGTTTTTTCCACAAGATCTCCCAAGTTTTGGTCAAATCCATAGTTAATATTTCCCAAGGTACTGTTGAGTTGGCAGACTGAGGAAAAAATAAATATGCAGTGATTTGACTAATGTGTGTTTATCCAAAAGCTTGGATTAACTGCAGCATAAGATTGGAAGCAAGGCCTGAACCTCAATCTAGTAAGGATAACAGTATTTTATCTACATTATAATTGCAATTTCGTTTTCCAAATTTATCTTGAAATCAAGAAATGTATGTACTATCACCAAAAACTACCACCTCTGTGGTAGGCACTCTGTGTATGACAGTTCTTCACTCTACATGCAGTTCATCCAGATACAATATTAAGACAAAAAAGTGGACAGATGCTTAGTCTTGTTGCTGGCCAGAAAGGTTAGATTAAATTCAGGGTATTATCCCCCTGGTAATAATCTGATATATTTTTTCTGAACTATCTCTTGCTTCCCAGGCATAAGGATTTTTCAGGGTTGTTCATACCATTGTCGCTGTCCCACTTTGGGGCATTTTAACTGATACAGGCTGGTCAGCATAGAAGCCAGTAGGTTGTTCCCCCAGCTTTCTCTCTGCATCAAAGCAGAGCCATAGAAGGCCTTAATTTTCAGACAACCATTTCCACTCCATGTATTATATAACTGATAGATGGCATTAGACAGTCACAGATGCCACAGACGCCATCCAGGCTCACGGGTTTTAAAAAATCACTTAACTAACCCATTGGAGCGTTCAACAAGAGCATTAGCCTGGGGATATTATGGAATGCAAAATGCCCATTGGGTTCCTTCCTCTTTGGACCAATCTTGAAATACCATGGCTGTGAAATGCAAGCCTTTGCCACTCTGAATTTCCCCTGGGAGGGGAACTGTGCTGAACCATTCTTTCATAATTCCATTGATACCTCCCAGATAGATAAACCACTGTAGGTTTCTGAGCAGTGCCTACAGGTGCTCCTGTACCCTTACAGACTACATCTAGGAGGTGGAAAGGTCCCCTCATAATCACACTCCATCCTCTTTTTGTCTGTTCCACCTTTTTCACCACTTGCACCAGGGACAGTAAACCCTTTTCAAGATCAGAGTGTCTCATTTTGGTGTCATTGAAAGAGTGGGAGCCTAACTCCAGTGGTGTCTCCAGCACTTCTGGCCCCTTTTGCCATAGGTTTCCTGGAGAGTCATGCTCACTGAATCCCCATTCTGTGTGAATAAGGTCGGTTGGATGTAGGGGACCGAGCTGTTGGAACAACCTCGGTTCTTTTATTAACAATTCTAATACATTCTCATGCTGCTCACAGAATCACAGAATATGCCAAGTTGGAAGGGACCCACGAGGATCATTGAGTCCAATCCTTGGCCCTGCACAGGACCATCCCCAAGAGTCACACCTTGTGCCTGAGAGTATCTTCTTGAACTCTGTCAGGCTTGATGGTGTGAGCACTTCCCTGGGGAGCCTGTTCCAGCACCCAACCTCCATCTGGGTGAAGAAGCTTTTTCTAATATCCAACCTAAACCTCTCCTGACACAACTTCAGCCCATTTCCTCGTGTCCTGTCACTGGTCACCACAGAGAAGAGATCAGTGCTTGCCCCTCCTCTTCTTCTCACAAGGAAATTGTAACTGCAATGAGGTCTCCCCTCAGTCTCCTCCAGGCTGAACAGAACAAGCGACCTCAGGTGCTCCTCCTATGGCTTCCACTCAAGGCCCTTCACCATCTTCATGCCCTCCTTTGGACACTCTCTAATAGCTTAATATCTTTCTTATATTGCAGTGACCAAAACTTCACACAATATTCAAGGTGGGGCCACCCCAGTGCAGAGCAGAGCGGGACAATCATCTCCCTTGACCAGCTGGCAGTGCTTTGCTTATGCCGCCCAGGATACAGCTGGCCCTCCTGGCTGCCAGGGCACTGCTGACTCATGTTCAACTTGCTGTCAACCAGAACCCCCAGGTCCCTTTCCACAGCACTGCTTTCCAGCATCTCATTCCCCAGTCTGTATGTACATCTAAGATTGCCCCATCCCAAGTGAAAAATCTGGCACTTGCTGTTGTTGAACTTCATATGGTTGGTGATTACCTAATTGTCAAGGTCTCTCTGCAGGACCTCCCTGCCTTCAAGGGAGTCAACAGCTCCTCCCAGTTTTGTGTCATCTGCAGACTTGCATGGTATTCCTTCCAGTCCTGCATCCAAGTAATTTATGAAGATGTTGAAGAGCACAGGGCCAGGATGGATCCCTGTGGAACCCCACTAGTGACAGTCACCAGTCTGATGTCACCCCATTCACTGTTACCCTCTGTGCTTGACCCATGAGCCAATTGCTCACCCATGATGTGTTTATCCAGCTGTGGGCTGGACATTTTGTCCAGCAGGATACTGTGAGAGACAGGATCAAAAGCTTTACTGAAATCCAAAAAGATTCTGTCCACTGGCTTCCACAGATCAACTAGGTGGGTTACCTTGTCCTCTTTTAGCAAATAAAAGGAAATCAGGTTTGATAAGCAGGAATTTCTTCTCATGAAGCTGTGCTGGCTGTGACCAATGACTGCATTGTCTTTCAGGTGTTTTTCAATACATCCCAGAAAAATCTTCTCCATAACTTTACCAGGCACTGAAGTGAGACTGACAGGCCCGTAGTTTCCAGGGTCCTCCTCCTTGCCCTTCTTGAAAATCAGGACAATGTTTGCCAGCTTCCAGTCAGCTGGGACCTCTCTGGATTTGCAAGGCCACTCAAAAATCATCAAAAGAGCTTTTGCAATGATATCAGACAGCTTTTTGAGGATTCTTGGATGAATCCCATCAGGCCCCATACTTTTGTAGGATCCAGCTGGAGCAGCAGATCCCACACGATTTCATGATTGACTGGGAGTTGATCATTACTGCAGTCATGGTCCTCCAGGTCAGGGCACTGAGATCCCCTTGGTCTGTCATCCTTACTGAAGACAGAGGTAAAGAAAGCATTAAACACCTCTGCCTTGTCTCTGTCCCTGTTTGTGAGGTGACCATCCCCATCCTGTAACAGGCTGATGATATTTCTATACTGCCTATTGCCCTTCATATATTTGTAAAAACCCTTTTGTTGTTCCCTACATTTCTGGCCAGCCTCAACTCCAGCTGAGCTTTGGCTGCAGGAATTTTCTCTCTACAGCTGCAAGCAGCATCTCCATATTCCTCTCATGTCACTTAACCTTGCTTCCACCTGGCATACACCTTCCTTTTTTTGCCTTATTTCCAAGAGATCTCTGCTCAAGCCAAGCTGGCCTTCTGCCTTGCCTGCTTGACTTCTGACATTTGGGAATTGCCTGTTCCTGTGCCCTTAGCCTTAGATGTTTAAAAGGTGACCAGCACTGAGGGACCATAGCATCTGCAGAAACATATTTCCAGGGGACCTTACTTACTAGTTCCCTGAGCAGCCTGAACTCTGTTCTCCTCATGGCTGGAGTTGAGGCTTTGCTGGCACTTTCCCTCCTGTTGACAGAGATTTTAAACTTGATCACCTTGTGGTCACTGTGGCCAAGGCAGCCGCCAACCTCCACTTCACTCAAGAGATCTGTTGACAAGCAGCAGATCAAGGAGGGCACCTTTCCAAGTTGGCTCCCTCAGGACCTGTTCCATGAAGTTGTCATCCAGGTTTTTTAGGAATCTTCTGGCCCAGGTTGTACCAGCTGTGTGGTGCTCCCAGTTAATTTCTGTCAAACTGAAGTCCCTCATAAGGACAAGGGCAGTTGACTAAGTGTCCCTTAGTTCCTCAAAGAATAATTTGTCGGCATCATCGTCCTGGCTGGGAGGTCTATAGCAGACACCAGTGATGACATTTGTTTGCCCCTTGGTTCTCACCCAGAGTCTCTCAACTGTGCCATTGCCAACTGTGAGCTCCACACATTCTAACCCTTGAACTGCCTGATGAAGGGAGATGCCAGATTCTTGTCAGGGGTGCGCAGTGAAAGGTTGAGATGTTATGGACACAAGTTGCATTAAAGAAAAGTTAGATATAGGAATTGAGATATTAAAAACCCCACCCTTGTAACCACGAAGAGCCTCAAATGCTAGGAGGGGGTCCTAGAGAGGTTGTGGGATCTCCATCCTTGGAGATACTCAAAACTCTGCTGGATGTGGCCCATCGCAGCCAGGTCTAAGTTGGTCCTGCTTTGAGGGGTGATTGGAGCACAGACCTCCAGAGATTCCTTATACCTTTTTTATTCTACAGCTTTAAAATACAGGCTAAGCCTCTCCACTTCCGATCTTCTGACATCTTCCCTCAGTTCTTCCCATCAGAACAGCGTAGCAGAAAAGTTCTTTTTTGGCCTTTAGGGAATAGTCCCAGAGCAGTTGTGTGCTTTAGTACAAAAGACACATAATAACTGTCAAGACAGGACCCAAGTGTCTCTAGTGAGGTGTTCAAACTGGGAACACCTTGTTCAGCAGAGTGACTGCTTGCAGCAGGCTGCTGATCACATTAACTCAACAGTGAAGACAGTGTCAGACTTTGATGCCCTAGGACAGTCTCCCTTCTTAACAGCTTCAGGTGATGATAGTAGTGAAGATAAGAAAATACGTGCTACAATAATACTTGACCCAAGAGCTGGTTCAACAAAGTTTCCTTTAGTTGGATATTTATGCTCTTTGGACTTTCTCCATGGTGTATTTAGGGTGGCAAAGCAGCCACTGTCTCAGGCTCCCTTTAGGAATGCATTCTGGCAATTTTGAGGTACTACATGAAACAGGTGAGGCAGTCCAAATCTCCCAAAGGTAGCTAGAAGCCAAGCAATCACTGCTGTGCTTAGGGTGCAGTGTCCATGCAAGGAAAATGGAAAATACATGGAGAAATTGGAATGATAGATAGAAATCCAGTCTATTTGCTAAATACTGCAAGGAATTTGTAGAAGTGGAAGTACATGGAGGTTAGAAAGGTGACTCAGCACGACTCAACAACAGCAAAGGGGCATTAGAGAACAAGAAATAAAGAGCCATTATTTTTTCTTACAGCAACATCCTGCTGTCCAGCTCCATGTCATATCTTATTGCTTAATGCAGTCTCATCTCAGAAAAGCTTCTGATGTCTTGCAAGAAAGAGAGCTATTGAGGAAAGAGGGGCTGCTGGAGACAGAGCTGGTGGTGGGACAAGACTGCAAGGCACAGAAACTGTATCTCTGGCCTATATAGGATGTGCATTGCAGGACTGCATTCAGTTCACCCTGACCACAAAGCAGATGAGATGACACAAGATAAGGGCTGGGAGGAGATTTGAAGGTCTAGGTAGGAACGTATTTCAATATGCAAAGAGAAAGCAGTGTTCATCCATCTGCATCATCAAACACAGCATCTAGAAAATGGGGTAACGTAGAGGAGCAGAGGAACTGTTGTGGGGGTTGTGAAACTCATTCCAGTGGGAGGCTCAGCACAAGGCAAGTCCAGGTCCCAGTCCCACCAGGGGAGTGCGTCTGTTTGTTCAGGATATATTTCTTGGGAAAACCAAGCCCAGCCAAGAAATAGAATCCAATTTTAGGCTATTTAATGGACTAATTTCCAAGAAATGGCTGAGGGAAGAAGCCAAGTAGGTAATTTCCTTTGCAAATGGTCGTACCTGTCTAAGTTCCACATCTATCACACCGATACAGAAGGTAGAGTAGTCAGTGAAATCCCAAATTAGGCTAATTAGGCTAATACAGGGCCATCTTCAGGGCCAGGCTTCAGCTTTAATGAAAGAAGAGAAGCAGCTTTGGACTCCAGAGGTATTGCCAAAACCAGCCTATGTTTTAATTTATGAGACACAAAAAGAAATATTAACTGGATAACAACTTAACACCATGCAGAACATCTTGATGCTGCCCATCAGTCTATTTGAAATGTTCCTGTTGTACATGAGCATAAAAATCTCACATTTTTCAGGCATAATAATAGGGAGTTGCTCAGCATGGAATAACATGCAGATTTTCAGCCCAATTTTAATTGTGCCATTGGACTGAAGAGCCACTGAGGGTGTTTTCTTGTCCCTGGAGACAAAAAGATCTGTTCCCATAGCCAGGTGAAAGTGGGAGCTGTTGGCAGCTCTGGAGTTCACATGGCTAAGTGGGTGCCTGTTTAGGCTTGTGTATCCTAAATACCCTCTGACGCTGTCAAATGCCACTTGAAAACGCAGATGTTTGGAGTCCTTCTGTTCATGATTAAATCTTTTCAAGGGTAACATGTAACGCATTATTGACCAGTTGAGGAGAGGTTACAGTTTTCCAGCCCTAATAGAAGCATAATCTAAATTATTTGTTTTTAAATCCATTCTGCTGATGTGATTTTCATTTACAACCAATTGTTAATTAGGCCAAGCATCAGTGAGCATCTCCTATTTATTTTGTCCTTTGGTCTTGTTTAGTCAAGTGTGTGCATGTGTGTGTGAGCTGCTGTTTTTCTGTAGTATCATTTGCAATCATTTCACAGCCTGTTCCTGGCACCTTACAGACAGTCTCTCTGCCACAGACTGGAGAAACACTGCCCCCACCACCTGTCCTGTCCACCCTTGGCTTCTCACTGTTGGACACGCCAGAGTCTGATAATGACACTTTATGTGCCAGCTTTCATGACTTGCTGATGATTTTAGTGAACACAGAAGCCTGTAGAAGGAAGAGTTGCTGGAGGGATGTAGGAGCAGAAGGGGGGATGGATAGTGCAGCAGCAGAACACAGCAACACTACAAGGTTTACTGCCCCAGGGACGACGGTGTATGGCAGTGGGAAGTGATAAGGAAATTTATCTAGCCCAGAGGTGCCTCTTGAGTTCACTATGGCCTTGGGCATAAAAAAGAGTTGCTGAGTGGTTCCAGTAAAGAAGGAGTGAATATGTAAATATGTAAATACTGAAATAAATGTAGAAATACTGAAGAAGATTGGGAAATGTAATAAAAATACTGAGGAATTGCTTGAAAACAGTTCTTTTAGGTCCAGGTTAAAGACTACTAACAAATGGACTTCTCTGGCACATTTTTTTGCCTTCATTGGTAAGTATCTGTGAATCTCTGCTTTTTAAAGTTTGTATGAATCAAATGATGGAGTGACCACTGCTCAGACATGTATTTTGGAAGAATGATGGACTAGATACTTTCCACAGATTCTTCCCACTGCTGTTTATCCTGATGTGTTCTGTGTCAATGCTGTGTCTGAATACTAACTAACCCTCTTTTGTCACATCTGTCTTCTTGCAGGCATATATGCTGAAGTCATTTGAAATGAATGGCCTGCCCAAGGTGGTCCCTTTAAGTTTGCCTTATCAAGACTTCAGAAAAGATGTGTCAGACTACTGGGAAAAGCCTAAGGTATCCCAGCGGATAAAGAAAGTTGATTTTTCAAATATTGTCTTGACTGCTCCTTGCAAACCTCTGGAACCTTATCTGGAAATGAATGGAAAAGAGGAGGAGGAAGAAGACGAGGAAGACTATGAGGAGGAGGAGGACGAGGAAGATGAAGGGGAGGAGGGAAGCAATGAGATTGACATGCACAGTGGTTCCAGCAGCGACCTGAGTCAAAAAAGCACAGAGCGCAGCCAGGAGTGTGCACCATCCACACTGCTGGCTGATGACCAGAAGGGATCCAAGGGTCGAGCGTCCACTGCTGATGGGGACGTGGAGCTGGAGGAAGGCTCAAAAACACTAGTGCTGTTTTCGCCGGGTGATCTGAAAAAGTCTCCTGTGGCCACAGACTTAGCTCCAGAGGTTGACCTGGGCACTCTTGCTGCACTGACACCTCAGAGTGAGCGGCCTCAGCCTATGGGTAGCCAACTGGATGTGTCTGAGCCAGGGACCCTGTCCTCAGTCCTTAAATCTGAACCAAAGCCTCCCGTGGCAGTGGCTACAGCTTCCTCCCCCTTTACCAAAGTCGAGCGCACATTTGTTCATATTGCTGAAAAGACCCACTTAAATGTCATGTCTTCCAGCAGCCAGCTGATGCGGCATGAGGAGTACTGCCCTCCAGGACAGTTTGAGGAAGTAATTATTGAAGAGGAGCTGGAGGACAACCTGGTGCTGGTGGAGAATGGAAGCATACATTCGGGCCTAGAAGGGGCAGAGACTGAGAGCTGCGCACTTTCAGCTAATCACATTGAAACCACCTCAGAGACTGTGGGGGAGCAGCTGGCCCTTCCCAACGGCACAGCAAAGCCTCCTGAGGACAAGCAGAAGCTCTCCAGCAAAGCGGTGCTCTCGCTGGATTTGGAAGAGCCTGGCAAGGTGGTTACAAGGGAGACTGGCCTTGAGAAGTCAGCATCAGCGGCAGGACACCTTAAGCGAGAAGAGGCCCTCCGTGACACCCCACAGCAGGGCCCCAGGAGACTGCTGGGCTCCAGATATAGAAGTCGGATACCCATTTTGTTCTCTGAGGAGGACACCGGCTCAGATCTTTCAACTTCACTCTCAGCCAAAGAAAGGCTTTATAAGAGGGCAAAGCAACCTGACTTGGCTCGCCTGGTGATGGAGAAGAGACAGAACCGCCTGATCCGGCTGGCCTCCGGGGCCTCCTCCTCGGCCTCCTCCAGCGACGAGAGACTGCGAGCATCAGAAACCCTGTCAGCCACTGGTTCTGAGGAGGACACCCATGACTCTGATGATTCCATCCCAAGGAAGGGAGGGAAGAAGTCTGCACTCCTGGGGAAAGAAGAGAGACCGCTAAGCACAAAGAGCAGAATTCCTCGTCCCATCACGCCAGTGAAAACACCACTGGAGGCAGCAAGGTCGGAGATCTCCGTGGCTGTTGCAATTGCAGGGCTGTGCAATTCCCCGCAGGATGCAGCTGCTGTCTGCAGGTAAGACCAAAGCGGTGAGAAATGCAAAGTGTTGGGCTTTTTGAGGAGACACAGGCATGGCTCTGCTCACCTCCCATGACTTCACCCTTCACTCAGCTTGCATACATGGTCCATACTTGTTTCCTAATGTCATTTCAGCTCAGCAGTGTGTGAAATTTTCACCTCTCTGTCTTCTTCTTTTGAAGCCTCTCGTCACTTGCCCTGGCTTTCCTTCCAAAAGCTCTTTCATTTGGTCTGATCCTGCTAATAGCAGATGCCCCCAGTGTTGAGCTCCCACTTTTGCAGCATGCTAAGCATAGCCATGAGTCTGCAAGGAGACCTGGCCTGGCTATTGCTATTAGAGGTGGCAAGGGTGACAAGGCTGCCACTTGTGATTGCCTCAGTTGGTTTATCTTCCGTCACAGTTACCATCAGAGGCCAACTGGTGCAATCCATTGCCCACATTCCCAGATTGTATCTCCTGTCTTGGAAGAGGTTTCTGCATCCATTCTGCATGTAAAGAAGAGTCCCAGATACATGCTATCAGCCAAACCATGCCTGTACATTGACCCAGAGGGTGCTGGAGGATCAGGGCAAACACTTATAAGTTAACTTCATTGAGATTTACAGGATGGTGTTCAAACCAGGACTCTGGTACGCAGCATAGTTCCTGTCATCCTTGTACTGGAGACTCCTTGTACTTGCACAGCAACATTCAATGTCAATCCTACCAGGAGCCCAGTGCCCCTTGCAGAAACTTCCCTTCATCTTCCCTCTTTTCTTCCCATGCAGGCTTCAGACACAGAGACCAGCTGGAAGTGTCCCAAATGAGTGCCGAACAATGCAGGTACAAAGCCGGCCTCCTTCTTCACCAAGTTCTACTTCTCTTCCTCCACGGAGCAGCTCACGGAGGTCCAGCGGTGCATCCCCTCGGAGCCCTGTCCTTCCTTCTAGGAACCCCAGTACTTCCCCCAGAAGCCAGCTGCCATCTCGGAAGGAAAGCCCTTCTCCCTGCCGACAGCATAAGCCAGGGACTGCTCCTCAGAGAGTTCCTCCTTCCCCCCGACCTCAGCCCTCAGCTCAGGCTCAGGGGCCAACAGGAGATTCCCAGCCATCTCCTAGCATGGCCAAAAAACGACAAAGAGGAAAAACCCAGACTCAGAGTCCAGCAACCAAAGGAAAGCAGGTGTCCCTGGAAAGTAAGGCAGCTGCCAGATAATGATCTTCTGCGAGCCCAACACGCTGGGTAACTTCTACATATAGTATACACTTGAGATGCTGCAGCACAGCCTTCCATGCTGGACCCACGAGTGTATAGCGGTAGCTGTACTTCAATGCTTCACTCACACTCTCACCCCACACCGCAATCAGCTCCCACGGGCCTGACAGCCTCTGAGCCACGGAGCCTTCTTCAAGGGAGACATCCAGCCCGCAGCTCACGCTTGCTAGCGCACAGCACCAAACAGTGACCCCCGGCAGCCTGCCCAGTGCCTGGCCCTCCTCCCTCCCCAGGGATTCCCCTCTCTCTGTTAGCAATACCAGTCTCCAACACCACCCCCAGCTGTGGAAAGAGGAGCAGAGGAGATGAGAGCAAGGCCTGCTAAAGAGGAAGGCTCCTGTCCTTCAGGCAGCTCCCTCCTTTCTCCTTGCTGGGAAAACACCAGCCTTGGCTGCTGCCATCTACCTGAATGTTGGCTCACCTCCTGCCACCTCTGTTAGCAGGGGATTGCCACCAGCTTAGCCAAGAGGGAGGGATGTGTCCTCGTGCGCTGAGAGAAGTGGCAAGGTGGAGGGGGCTCTTCTCTCCTTTCCAGAGATCCCCTCTACAGATGAGCATTGGGAGACAGGCAGTTCTTGCTGGATGCTCCTGCCTGCTCCAGTATGTCCCACAGAGGATGCCGTCTGGCATTGCTGCTCAGTTGACACTGCTGCTGTTTCAGCAGACAGCTGTGTAGTGGGTACTCAGGTGCAAGTAGGGATGTATTGGCAGCTTGCTGGGAAATCAAGAGGTCTTGCTAATTAATGTAGAAGGGAGCACACTGCAGCCACTTCTGTCTCAAATACCAAACTGTGATCTGTGGACACCACATCTCCCAACAAGGGTGGTCCCTCTGGCCCTGAGTGTGGTTGGTGCCACAGACCTGTAGTCCACCAAACACAGCTCCAAAGTGAAGAAGTGAATAGTCACTGGATGCCTTTAGCTTTGGTGCCCCTTGCACCTAAATTTCTTTTGTTTTATTGTCACGCTCTTGGTGTTTGTGAATTTTGGCACTGTGGTTGAAAGTTCCCCTACATGGCAGGGTGGGAAATTATTATCCTGTAGTATACCCAAAAGATGCTGCTTTGCAAGGATAGGTTTGCTGGCACGCTGTGGATACCCTGTGCATTTCTATCCAAGAGTATAGAGGGTTGAGTGGCAGAGGTCAGGTTTCTGTCTTTTTCTTGGTGCTCAACTCTGCCACATGTTGCGTCAGAACTAACAGTGTGAACATGAAAGCAAGGGCTGTGCTCTTCAAGTAGTATTATCAGAGCAGAAGCTTAGCGCTCAGCTACCACTAAATCATCCAACTTTTTGGCCCCCAGACTAGTTAGGAAGGCTTGAAAATAAAAGTGAGGAGGATCTGGACACATTTGAAGAGATCTTGAAGTAGACTAAATTTTCCTCACACCTCACGGGAGAAAATAGTCCAGATCCAAACACTTTGGGCTTCACACCATTGTCATGCCTAAAAGAGGCTTTGCATGAGGCAGAACAAAAATACAGCTGCTCTGTACACCTGTTCTTGCAGCTGCAATTACCTGCAAATATTTACTATTTGCAGACAACAAAGCCTGATGAAAGGAATCTGGACAGTAATAACCTTGATTCATTTGAACATGAATGCAAGCAGTCACACTGATGGCTATTGAGTCCAAGAAATCCTGAAGTTGTTCATATCTACAGAATATTCCAGGAACTGTCCTGGAAAGGAGCATGAGAGCTGTGACAGGGTGGCTGGGAGAAAAGGGTACTCCTTGGACACCCAAACAGGGAAATGTCTAGAAACAGGAGACAGGAATTACCTCTTTATATGGCAGTTTCAGTGTTGCCAATGCTAAGAATTTATTTCACCAAGTTCAAAGTGTTTTCCAATGATGTGGTTCACCCTGGTCAGGTACACAGCAGAGCTTCCACTCTAAAAACATGCCCTCATCTTTGCAGAGCAGCATTGGGAACTCAGAGGGAACTCAGGCTGTGGTTTGATGGACTGTGCAGACGTTGCCACCAAAAGCAACATCCCTCCAAATTCCAGCTGCTTCATTGCACTTCTACCACCTTACAATGGAGCAGTTATTTGTTAAAGTGGCTGGAAATGCTTATCCAGCATGAAAACAACAGCTCTGGTTTGCTGGTTTGGTTTTCATCTGGTTGAGTTCATCAGTTGGGTTCACCATTTGGTCTCAAAGCAGAAGAAGGAGAGGACAGAGAGCTTGACCACTTCCAGTGGCACTATAATATCGTGTGAGTTTGAAGTGTGCATCAAAATAGAACCTAAATACGTCCTGCAGGTTTAGAAACTAGAAAACAGAATAAACACAAACACAGATTCTTCCCAGAAACATAAATCATAGTGGGACTCCTATTAATTTATCGGAGGGCTATTAATTTTAGTGTGTTCAGATGGTAAGGCTTTGTCATGAAGCCTTTACCAGATCTCCATCCAGGTCTTAGATGCACATGCCAAAAATGACACCAAAAGAGCTTGGAAAGAGGACTACAGGACTATTATCAGGGTTAGCAAACCTGCCTCATCATGGGAAGCCAATAAAGCACAATCAAAGTATTTGTTCAAGAGAAAGTTTAAAGGAGAGTTTTTAATGGCCCACCTCTACCAGTTTCAGGAAGAAAGCTCCAGGGCAGACGCAAGGCCAGGTTGGACAGGGACCTGAGTAGCCTGCTCTTGTGGAAGGTGTCTCTGCCCATGGGAGTGGGGTTGGAAGCAGTGATTTTATTGTCTTTTTCAACCCAAAACATTCTAGGGTTCTATGATCTTCCATCTGCCACATGAAAGAGGGAATAGCTGAGAACAGCAGAGGAAGAAATCAGGCAAGCTTTTAGTTGTGAAGCAATCCTCCAGTGAAATCTTTTACAGGAATATAGAGACATTTTCTTACTAAAATGTTTCTAAGAAACTGAGCTTTATTCTAAGAGGTCTTTCTACCATGACCCAGCCACAAGTAGCAGGCAAGATGCTGGTGACACCAAGGTAGCATCTCCTTGTGGTGCAGTGTGGTCCCACCAGGACTCGTGCCAAAGCTGTCATATGCAGGAGAGCCATGAGGCAGGTCCCACAGTTTTCAAACAGCCAGAGAAGGATCAGCAGCACAAAAAATAACAGCCATTCCCAGTGCTGTTTGACAGGGCTGGGCTGAGGGTGCAGCTGAACACACAGAGGTTTGGGACTAGCATTAGTCATCTCTCCTTGTGGTCGTGCTACCAAACTCCCTGCCCAACACATTCCTGCTTCCCAGCTGTCTTTGACATAGAGTGGAGCAGGATAGTGCATCAAAAGCATGGTGTCCCCAAGTCATGTCTTTTGGGGTGGTACCCCAGGGTAGTCCCATCACTGGGGAGCTGCACACCCTGGTTGCAGGAGTTCACAGTCCTCGTTTGTCTCTCTAGAGGCATTTTCTGGCAGGTGGATCAGCAGGGTTACTCTCTGCTAGTATTACAGGGAAAACAGTCCTCTAAAAGGGTTAACAACTCCTCTAGCTCCTCTCTTCTTCCACTGCCCTGCAGGGAAGTTGGAAGAGCACCTGCCATAGTTGGGGCAAACACAGGAGATCATGTCTGGGGACAAGAGGGGATGAAGCTGTGATGTTAGGGAGAAGTTAAGTGGTGGAGGAATGCCAGATGATCTAGTCTGGCCTCACAGAACAGGATGGGCTATCACATCCCAGAAAGGTGAGAGAGGCAAGACCCTGCTGTTCTCTGCTATGAGTCCTGTGCAAACTCTGTCAAGCCTTGAGGACACGTGGGGCTGCTCAAACACTGCTGGTGGTGTGTGGCTGTGTCCTTGCTGCACTGCAGAGGAGAGAAGATTGAAGAGAAGACAGAGCTGACCAGAGCAGAGGAAATCTCTAGGAAGAATAAAAAAACACGTGTGGGGTCAGGGAAAGAGAAGCAGGTTTCCCAGAACTTTCCCGTGTTTGTGGGAATTTCTAGGAACAGCCTCACACTACATGGTTCCCTGCCAGTGTCTTCGGTTCAGGGTTTGTCCTGGCCAGCTGCAGGTAATTGTGCCCACGTGTGTTTTGAGGGAACTCCTGGGACAAGCTACCACTGTGCCTACATCTGTGTGTGTGTTGGCATGGGCAGTAGGAACAGACAGGTCTAGTTGAGGGGAGCTTTATGGGGTCCTGTATATGTTGGGACTATAAGTGTCTTTGGGACTGCCTGGTGTCATGCTGAGTCTTCACTTTGCGGGGGTTTTATCTGCCAGCCGAGAGAAGGTGGCACACTGGCTGGTTAAAAGAGTCAGTGGCTGCTGTCTGGTGAGGAGCTGATTGCAAAGAAACAGGGATACAGGGGGGATGTGCCAAGTGGCAAATCTGAGTTCTCAGCGCTAAGCCAATGTGACAACAGATTATATGAGCAGAAGAAGAAAAAAAACCAATGCCACCGCTCAGACTAATACTGTGGAGAGGCTCAAACACACGGATGGATGGAGCTGGTTAACTGATTTATCTGGTTGGCAACATAAAAACGCTTCTGCTTGCCTTCGAGCAAAAGGTGTTTTGGTAACAGATGTCTCTGAGTCAGTTGTGCTTGGAATCTGTGAGAGGCAGGAGACTTTCTAAATAAAGAATATTATAATATATATGTTATTATAACAATATAATATAACTAGTGACCATTATATATAGCAGCTAAAAGTTAAAAAGGGTCCTGCTATTTTCAAAGAAGTCTTCCGATGCTGTGACTTCCAATGTGTGCAGGACTGACTGCTGTGTGCAGTGAATGTGGGTGGAGGAACAGGGTACCACCCTACCAAAGTGAGTGTGAGCTGTGAGGCTCCACTTGCCTGAGCATGAACTAGGGCCAAAACACCCCAGCTTGGGGGATTGGCAGCTGTCATACTTGCCATGTGACCTGTATCAGCTCCCAGACTGACATACATCTCTGCGGGGCATGGATCAGGATCTGGAGTGTCACTGCTGCCCTTGACTAACACAAGCATTGAGAGTTGGGTGGTGAAATGTTTCAACTGAATGCAAGAAGTATTGGTGCAAGAGAATCTTTCACGTTTCTCCTTTCCAACACAGAGGTGTTTTCTCAGTGTAGATCCTGCTCCAGTAGCAGCTCAATGGCCCCTTAGTGCACTTCTTTCTTCTCTGTATAGTTTACTGACCCATGGCATGATCCCACCACTATTCTACATGTGTCGACACCAATGCTCACCTAAGGCCTTGCCCTACACATCAATCACTTGCAGTTAAATTAATTTTGTGAACACAGTAAAAGTCCCATTGGGACATGAGGAGTCTGGTATCAAATGAGTTTCTTCTGTCTTAACTGAAACATGCCAGTGCTCCAGCAGCGCTAGGCTGGTTTGACAAAGCACCCAGGGACCACCTGGGAGTTAGAACCTTTGGTTCTATCTGTTTTCCAGCTGCTCCTACAGCTCCACAAGAGGGAGAGAGCTTGGGCTCCTGTTCAGGCCCTTTCCTCTTGGTGTGCCTGCTTGTAACTGGGCTCCTGGGTGGGAGCCTGTGGACTCACTCTGTGCTGGCTCCCGAGGTCCTCTGCAGAACCCTGAATGGTTGTTGTGCTCTTTGTTAGCCTGTTGCTGCACTCCAAGGGGCTGGGACTACACTGACAGTGACAGCAGAGCCAACTGACATTAAGACCTCCCTGTGAGCTTTGGCGTTGGTATCTTTGCGAGGCCAGAGAATATCCATTGTTGCCAGCCTGAGGTGAGCTATGATCTCGAGTACAGCCAAAATCCCATGAAATGACAGTGATTTGTACACCATTGCTCTCCTATCCCTTCATTCCTAATGTATCTCCTCTAGTAAATCTTGTCTTCAAAGTCACTGTATACGCCCTGCAGGTCAGCCCCTCTCTGCTTGGGGGATTGAAGCCCTCTTGGATTCTGCAGAGCTTGAGGCAGACTTGGCCACCAACCTATGCAGCATGCCCTGCACCATGCAGGCCAGTGCTCTTGCTCATAAGGAGGAACATCCCCTTTATTTCTGGAGCTGCAAATGTCTGGAAAGCAGGTTTAAAGCCCTCTGTGCTGAAAGGAGGAAGGGAGCTACCAAAGCAAATGCAGAACTAGTCCCTAGTAGGGACCAGGATAATAACTCCTCCTGCTCTTAGCTCCTAAACCAGAGGGGTCTGCAGCTGTGAGACCTCTGCTTTGGTGAGGGGTCTGCTGGACTGGTATCAGCGTGGGGCTTGTCGGTTGCTGCTCTGCCCCTGGCCTTGCTCATATTGGCCCTGCCCGGAGCACGAGAAGGTCTGACACGGGGTCACTGGAGGAGGCAGGGGCTGACATTTACTCGGCACGTGGGTAAATGAGGCCAAGGTGCACGGTGTGGGCTCTGGGACTGTTGCCTGCAGAGGTGGGTGGTGGGGGGACGAGCTCTGCAGGACATGGAGGTTCAGTGGACGAGTCCAGGCTCAACCGTGTGCCTGAAAACCAGTGTCAGTGACACTACCATGCTCTGGGACCTGGGCTGCTTCTTCTCCAGACAGGAATTGGGGTTTGAAACACAGATAATTTTATATATCTCCTTTTAACACGGTAGCATGTGATTCTACACTAGACATTGTATCTGGCGCACCGATATTTTCCTTCGCCTCTGGCACACTCTGGAGACAGGACTTCTGCTCCTTGGTACTGCCTGCCTGGAAATGTGACTGGGTCCCAAGGCTAAATCTCTCTACATATCTTCTTTGCATTTTTTAGGAAAGCAGCTGGAGAATGTTTACACTCTGCAAACAGAATGTAGGACTCCGACTGAGGAACCACAATCCGGTTCAACTGCATGGCAAATTTCTTGGCCATAAAATCTGGCATGCATCACAGAGGCCCTGTCTGTGTACAGATCCACCTGGCATTTGTCATAATTTCAGATCACATCTTAAAAGAAAAATAAATGATGATGCCATTTCTTGTTCATACCAGACACAGTTGTCATTAGATTTGTTATTAAAAGGGGATTCTCGATCATGCCATTAAAAGCTTGTCTACCTTTTCATTGGTGTCTTCTCCCATTTATTGGTGTTGCCACATGTCAAGCAGAAATACCACCTGAATTGCTGCTAGGGGACCTTGTCTACAATTGTGCTTGGCTTTCATTCCGGCTGTGTGGCAGCTCTGCCCCACCTTCCTTCTCCAAAACCTCCTGCAGAGCTGTGCCCAGGTTGTCATAAAATCTCCTCACAAGGTATGTTCTTTTTTTCCTACATCATGTCAACTCCCTTTGCTGTGACTAACCCCAAAACATGTGCTGGCAAGGACCAGAGCATTCCATTGTTTCTCTATGAGCACTGATGCAGCTCCTACCTCGTGCATGTAAACGTGCGTGTAAAAAAGACCTGTAAAAGCTCTGAACTGTGTGATTTGCTGGCAGCCTTTCCCTGTGTCACAGTGGG
>JAWWLV010000121.1:9149937-9179503 GCA_035041135.1 Platyrinchus mystaceus | reverse complement strand
GAAAAAAAGAATTTACTTGAAATATCTGGGTAACTAACAAAAAAAGATTTATTTTCTGCATAGTTTGGGATATAGTTTGGACTTTGTGAAAGTCTGAAAAAACCCTCATAAATCACAGCAGGCCTTGCAACTTACATCACCTATGTCCCTTCATGCCCAGAGTACTCTTCTTTGCCATTTAGTCCTTTAGCCTTCAATGGTCTGTTGGATGTGGCAAATGATGCATATTTAAACCAAACTCGTAGCACTGGTCTGCTACTTTTCATCTCAGATTGGTTGGTATTTTTCATGCTCAAAGACCTTGACAGAGACAAAATTGTTGGTTCCTTCTGCAGTACTGGTTCTGTATATGCACAAACAGATCCTGGGATCCTTGTTATTAGTGTGAAATGCCACCCATTCCCTCAAAATTAAGTCTTATTTTTGGTCTTTGCACCAAGCTCTCCTGGGCTCATCACTACAACAGGACCAAATGTGTTCACAGTTACCTCTAGTGTACGCCACCTGCCTAGAAATACCTGGGAAAAGCTGGAACTTGGGTTTGCTCTGAGCAGGTTTTACACATTTGAAGTGGAAATAACTTTAGAGAAGGTATTTTTAGTGTGGAACTGCAGCTTCATTCTTATAATAGACATAAATATTTCTCACAGCAGCTACAGCTGCTCTCTGGGAAATACTATGATTGTAGGAAGATATGAAGAAAGAAGGAAAAAACCCTAGGAAAAAAACTGGCAGAGGAAAAACGTGGGGCAAAAAAAGCCTCAGTGCTTAAAGAAAAATGCAGGGGAAGGGGCGGAGTTCTGCACTTTTTCCCAAGATCTGACATGACAGAAGTACCCCCCTCTTTCTCGTGGTGGTCTGCACCTTTCCAGGCAGAATGGGATGGGGTACACCTCCTTTGTGGCACGCCTCGGCGGGGCTTTGGCCCCACTTGTGTTCCTGCTGGACGAAGTGTGGAGGTCTCTGCCAGAGGTGACGTACTGCAGTGTAGCGGTGTGCAGCGGTGCAGTGGCCTTTCTGCTCCCAGAGACGCTCAACGTGTGCCTGCCCGAGGGTATTGAGGACGTCGAGAAGGCACAGTGAGTCCACTCCATCCTGCCCTGCACATGGAGTCTGCTGAGCCTCTCTGTTGGTTGCAGTTCCCTGTCTTTGGGTGGCAGCGTATGAAGGGACAGCCCGGTGGTGACTGGGCTGTCAGGCTTCCTGCTTTTCTGTCCATCAGCCCAAACATGCGTTCTTTTCTTCCAGAGTAAAAGTGCCGCCAGAAATCAGTGCTCCCGAGGGCATGCCGCTACAGTCTCTGCTCAAGTGAAGGACTCCATGGGACAGCCACCGTGTAGGACTGCACAACTGGCCCTTTCTTCACTTGCTATCTTTTCAGCGGCAGTTTATCACTCTGGTTTATCAAGATCCTTCTCGAATTGGACACAGTACGAGATGCAGTCTGATGAACCCTGAGTGAACAGCCCCTTCCCTCCACACCCCAGCTGCGCCCCTGTTTGTAGGGCTCAGGGCTGCACCTGCCGCACCTCGCAGAGCCTTCTCCAGCTCCAGCCTCTGTCACTGCTGATTTTCCCCTTCATCCCGAATTTCACGGGCATCCTGTTGTCTCCCGCCTGTCCTCTGCATGCTGGCTGTTCCCCGGCTCCCAGAGGAGGTCCATTACCCGCGGGGCGGTAACAGCAGCCCGTGTGTGCGGTCAGGGCCAGCCCAGACCTGGCAGTGTCTCCCGGTTGCTGAGACCAAGGCTGGAGTAGCACCAGCCCTGCCAGGCTGTGGGGCCACAGGGCAACCACCACCCGCCAGTGCCCAGCGGCCTGCAGCACCACCCGGAGCTGGGCTGCAGCCCCGGGACGCCACGGCTGGGTGTCCGAGCCCAGCGGCGGGGACCCACTGGGGGGGGTGAGCACCCCCGACGGGCCCTGAGCACCCAAGGGCAGCACTGCTGGCAGCGAGTGACGGGAGCAGCCCCGGCACAGCGGGAAGCGGCGGGGCCGGGGCGGATTCCCGAGGCGCACGGCCGCACCCCCACCGGCTCCGCGGCATCACGGGGCGGGGAGGAGCCGGAGCAGGAGGGCGGTTCTGGTTCCGGGTCAGTCCCCGCCCGGTCGGGCTCCTCGGGCGGTGCGCGGAGCGGCGGTCCCGGCCATGCGGAGCCGGGCCGGGCGGCGGCGGCCGCGCAGGGCCCCCCTGCCTGGGCTGCGGCGGGGCCCGGTGAGCCGCTGGGGGTAGGGCGGGGTGCCCCCCTCCTGGCCACCCCCCCGCCCGTCGCCATGTACACCTTCGTGGTGCGGGACGAGGGCAGCAGCGTGTACGCCGAGGTGAGCCGGCTGCTGCTGGCCAGCGGGCAGTGGCGGCGCCTCCGCAGGGACAACCCCCGCTTCAACCTGATGCTGGGCGAGAGGAACCGGCTCCCCTTCGGCAGGCTGGGTAAGGGTCCCCGCACCGCGGCCGCCCCCGCCGGCAGCAGGGCCCGGCCTCCCCCTGTCCCCCTGCAGCCCGGGGCTGCCGCTGTCCCCTCCCCGGTGAAGCACCGCCGCAGGGCGGGGTCCTCGCCGCAGACTCGGCTGCGGGCACGGGCAGGGCGCTCCCCGGCAGAGCCCCCGCGCTTTGGGAGGCGGTGCCCCCCGGCCCCTGTCACCGTCCTGTCACCGTTCTGTCACCGTCCTGTCGCCGTCACCGGGGCTCGGCCGCCGCCCTGGCCTCCGTCACCCAAACAAAGGGCGGGCACCGAAGGGTCTCCGTGCAGCCGCCTGCCGACCCCCGGCAGGGCTCTCTGCAGGCCCTGATGACGCCAGCCGGGACTCGAAGGATCCCCCTCCCAAGCTCCCGGGAAGTGGTTTCACCGGTACCCCCCCGAACACCCCCTGCCCGCCTTGAAGGCTGTGCTGTGGCGAAGCGGGGGTGTGAGGGGTGTTCAGGGATCACCCGGGGCCCTCCATCTGGCATTTGGCAGATATTAGGATCCCAGCCCCTCCTCGGTGGAGCCCTGCTTCCCGGACTGCCCTCCTTGTCCTGCAGCAACGTCCTTGGCACCGTTTGCACCATTGCAGGGGGCTTCAGGCATACAGCGTGGGTTTGTGGGGGGCGCAGTGGTGCCAGTGGCATTCCCCTGCCTGGCGATGGGCAGGGACATTGCAGTGCTGAGCTTATGTGTTATGGGGTGTTTCTGGTGTTTGGGACAAGTGGGGAAACAAGTCAAAACCAGGCACACTCAAACCCTCACCCCAGAATCGTGGCTGGTGGGGATGTGCCTCTACAGGGCTTGGTGGGGGTGACAGCACTAGTCCCTGGATGCTTGGAGCACCATGTGGGCCATTCCAGAGGCTCTTTGCATTGTAGAGCCCCACACCCCCCTGGCCTACCACCTTTTCCTCTGCTGCTTGACCCCCACTGTCACACTTGCCAACATGCTGGGCCCTGGGAGCTGCCCTGTGCAGGCTTGTTCCATGGCAGACAGGGCTGTCAGCACAGCCACCCTGGGCTTCTGCCCCACTGGATGGTGCGGAGCCCAGGAGCAGGGAGGGGAAGTGCTATGGACTGCCCACAGGCAGGGAGAGCCAAGCCAGGCACTGTCAGTGTTGCAGGGTGTGGCGGGAAGCAGGGATGCACTGTCATCTTGGCCCTGCTTTTTTTCTTCCTGGGGTGATTTTGCAGCACTGCTTCTGGCTGCACTAATGTCAAAAAAGGAGGAGCCCCCTCACTCCAGCAGCTCTGGGGCAGGACAGCTTTGCAGCCCCTTTTCTTGCAGTAGAGACCCAGCTCTGACTGCTCTTCCAGATTTGCAAGTCACCAGCTCCAGCACCTCTTCCCTTGTCTCCTCATGCATTTGTGAGTGGAAAGTCCCCATCACATGGCAATGCCATCTGGTCACCTTCCAGCATTGGGGTGTCTGCAGCAGGCAGGGAAACACTGACAGAGGCTTAAGCAGTGAGGCTGCTCACATGTGCTGACAGCAGGCACAGCGAGCAGACCTGTGCTTCAACGTGCCCAGCATGGAGAGCCTGCGAGCATCAGGCCTCACTGCAGAACGAGCACCGTTCTTTGATCTGAGTGGGCATGCACAGCACATCAAACCATGGTGGGCTTGTGGCCATCTCTTACTAACCCTTTCCATCCTCCAAAAGTGTCCTGGGGTGATGGAAGGACTTCAGTGAGCCCCTCAGCTTGTGTTGCCATAGGATGCCCGAAAACTCAAACCATTTCTCAGAGCCAAGACACATCTGTAACCTGTGGAGAGGCACCATGCTTTGGCACTGGCTTCTTTAAACCATCCTGCTATAGCAGGAACTGGTTGCCTGAAATCAATACATTCAGAGCAAAAATAACATGGTTATTTTGGTACATCTTCCAGAAAGCTGTATCTTCTCTGGTTCATCATCCTTAAGCTGTCTTCCTGAGCAACTGTTGCATCAAAGCTGGTTTGGTTTTCCTAAGGGCTCTACTCACTGGAAGCAGAGTTAATTCAGGGAACTGTAGGGATTTGCATTACTCAGGGGCTAAGCTGGGTCACTGGGAGAGGGGTAGAAGTGGGGACTCTTGGCATGCACCACTGCTGCTGTCCAGGTGCAGGGACCTCTACTGCTCTCACTGATAACTTGATTCTTGGGGGACTGTGCCCTTAATCTGTGAGTGTCTGTATCTAGCGAAAAAGCAGTTTGTGCTAAGGGGAGGGAAAGGAGGAAGAGGCTACAGAGGCCTCATGTAGCAGAGCATGCTGTACTGTGCCCTGCTGGCCACGGGAGGATCACCAGTTTGGTCAGTGCCTTGGCAGCTTTTTAATCCCACTAAATGCACGGTGCAGACCTCACAACATGCCCAAGAACATTTCCCCTCCTGCCTCATGGTCTCTCTTTGCTGGCCACCAGACTCTTGAAGCCCACTGTTCCATGGCGATGTTCAGGAAACCAATGAGGATGTGTGTCCCCAGGATAAACTGGAAACAAAAGAAAATTTGGGGGTTTTTTTACTATTTTCTTTCAGTAAATTAGTACCTGGCCATACTGGTACTTCAGACACATTGAAGCGTCTAAAGTTACGGATCTTTTCTGCAGGATGGTTCTCAGCTTGTGAGAGTATTTGTATTTAAAGATTTGTGAATAAAAAAGTGACCAAGGTCAGGGACGTGACTTTTGGGGTTGAAAATAGATATTCACGCTCTGTGATCTTGCAGCTGCCTGGTCTTGTTTACTCCAGGTCTTTTTTCCCAGGCAAACACCAAGGAGAATAACTAAAACTCTGAATCCTTTTTCGAGGTTACAATCTACTCCCACAAGCCTTTTTTTTTTTTTTTTGGAAAGAGGGTGCAGGTGGAAGTAACTCTCATGCTTGGGGGATCCCCCTGGTCCAAGGTCATTTCAAACCAGAGCAGTTTTCCATTGTGTTTTTCCCTATTGATGCACTTGTCAGTTGCTGTCACTGGTGACCCGGGTACTGCCCTAGGGCATCACTCGCCTCTTGCACTTCATCCGTGTTCATCTGCACTGGTTGTGTGGGAGATGCTGTCTAGTGTTACCCAGATTTGTGTTACCCTTCAGACACTTGCTGCTATCTTGTCCTTCCCAGAGAGCTTCCAGCTGAGCACAAGTGTTTGTGTAGTGTGAGAAGGTGACAGAAGGCAGGCCTGTGGTGTGGAGTCCAGCGTTGGTAAGGAAATACCCGTCTGTTTGGCGCTCTGTGGTATCTGTGTGGTACTGGTGAGGCAACAGCTGGATACAGGGACCAGTTCGGGACTTTCCAGTGCAAGAAAGGCTTAAGACACCCTGGAGTGACTCTAGCAGGGGCCATTGGGATAATTAAGGGGACACAGGATGGCAGCCAAGCACCGTGACAAGGATTTACAGAAGCAGCGTGATCTTCTTCCTTAGAGATGCTCAAACTTTGACTGAACAAGAAGTTGGAGCAGAGACTCCCAAAGGTTCCTTCCCACCTCAGCTATCCAACAGGTCTTGCTGTTAGAGGGAAGGAAGATTCCAAATCTTTAAATGTTTCCCAATGTTTTGTGATAGCAGGTCCAAGAGGGAGTACATCTGTACATGACAAGCCCTTTGCTAAGATGTGATCTTTGTGTCATGGTGTGCTTCCCTGCATCCTCCACCTGCATTTAACAGTAACTGAAATCTTAGCTTTTAAAAGCTGCCACCAGCAAATGGAGAACATTTTTGGGTGGTGCTGCCAGTTCCCAATGTGAATTAGGAAATAATTATTTTCCTTTGCAAAATGGATGTGTTGGATTAAAAACAAATGGGTAAATGCATGGGGTTTTCAACTAAAAGAAGGAAACCAGAGGAGCCAGTACCAGCTTACAACCTGCTTCTGCCATGCAGGGCAAGGAAAAAACCTCCTTTTTTTTTTTTTCCCCGTACTGCACAGGTCCTTTGCACCAAGCAGCTGTTTTCCCTTTATTAATTGAGAAGTTTGTCTGACCTCTTTTTTGCCCTTCCTTAGGCCATGAACCTGGACTTGTGCAGCTGGTGAATTACTACAGGGGAGCAGACAAGCTGTGCCGCAAAGCATCTCTGGTGAAGTAAGAAATTCACTGACATGTTACATGGGCTTGGCACTTTTTCTTCTAACCCTTGTTGAGTGTTGGACCTGTCTGGGGGTATTTCACAGAACAGCTGCCCTGGGAGTGTCCTACCATGTGCTGTCTTCAGACTCCTGTGCTGGTCTCTGTGTGCACAAAGGCATCTTTGTAACTTCAGGGGAAATGCCATTTCCACCGAGTTATGTCTGCTTGAAACCATAGACTGTATTGAATCAGATTAGAGCCAAATCAAAAGAAAAAGAAGCCCAAACATATCTGCTCTTTTTCCTTGTAGACATTTAATTAAAACCTACTGCTTTTATTCTGTTTCATACAGAGATGTGACAGTAATATGCTTTTAGCTAATCAGATTTGTTGGTCAAACAAGTGCTTGGAGACATTTCCAGGAAGAGCTCTGGGAGTTATTTCGGCATGACCTGCCATGCCAGGGTCGCCTGGGGAAATATGGATGAGCTTTCATTGTAGATAACCCTCGTCCCTGTGTAAACTCTGCAGCCATTAGGGCATCTTCATGTCAGAGCTCCTTGTCTCCTTCAGTGTTTGATTCCACATGAGAGTTTGTGCTGCTTCTCACTGATGCAGTCCTGCAGACTGTGCTGATCCAAGGCCTCTCCTTCTCCTTCAAAGAACCTGTTTCCAGTTGCTTCTTTGGCAGTGATACTGGCGTTTGTCAGAAACTGGCAGAGTATTTTTTAAACAAGCACCCACGGTGCTCCTCAGTTAGATTTCTCTTGGGTCTGTTATCTAGAGGCAGTGCTGAAAGCAGTTGCACACCTGTTTTTATCACCTGGAGCTTGGCTGAGCTTTCTAACTGCACAAATCAATGATGCATCAAGCTACTTATGAATCCAAAGACAAATGACATTCCTCAAGCTCCCAGGGTGTCACTGACTGCCATTTCAACAGAAAAGCACAAATACACAAAGACAGTCAGCGTGTCATGAGCTCTGCTTTTGGCCTCAAGCAAAGCACAAGCATTCAGAAAGGCAGGCAGCTCCCTTGACAGTTAAAGAAAACAGGCTTGGGTTCTGCTAACAGGAGATCACTGGCATCTCCAGGCATTTCTGGTAGAAGGGGTGTGCCAGAGAGATTGGAGACTGTGTGGTGCAAGGGGGATCCCAGATACCTTGGGATGTGAAACATGTAGCCGTGTCCTTGGTTTCAGTGGTCTTCATCCACAACTGGGACACCTGGTCAGATGCCAGTACAAATGTGATCAAGGACTAAGCAGCAGCACAGAGAACATTACTGCTCTGGCCTCCCTTTTGCCAGTTGTGATCACTGCATCCTTCCTGCCCCGATCCGTGTTGGCAAACACACCTCCTCAATTCCCTTGTGCAGAGATGATGCAGGGAATGCACCACAAGCTCTAGTTACGTGGAAACTTCTCAGCTGTTAGTTTCATGGTATCAGAATGTTTAATGAAGGCCTGCAGGTTCTGGTTCAAAGAGTAGTGCTTGGCTGTGGGTTGGGGTTGCTATGGTATCTTTAGGAAAACCATAATTTCAAGTGTCTAAGGAAAATACGATAATTTAGGACAGACTATCTGTAAACTGCTATTCCTCATCAAGCAAAAAAACCCAGTTAATGATGATTTTTTTCTTATTAAATGACCCCATGCAGGTGGGAACACTCTGGAGATTAACAGCCTGTCTCTCTTCACCCAGGCTAATCAAGACAAGCCCTGAGCTATCAGAGTCCTGCACATGGTTCCCTGAGTCGTATGTGATTTACCCAACAAACTTGAAGACCCCTGTGGCTCCAGCACAGAATGGAATTCACCATCTTATAAACAACACAAGGACAGATGAGCGGGAAGTCTTCTTGGCAGCTTACAACAGGCGGCAGGAAGACAAAGAAGGAAACGTGTGGATTGCCAAGTCCTCAGCTGGTGCCAAAGGTTCATTCTCCAGCACCATGAGTTATCTCTTGTTATTCCTTACTCTTTACATGATCCATAGAGTCCCAGGGTTTGGCTGAGCCAAGCTGATATCTAATTTGTCTATGATGGGCTTCACCTACCAACCCTATGCCAGTCAAGCCAGCACAGGGCTCTCCTTTGTCTGCTTGGGGGCATGGGGTCCTGACAAGCATTGCAGTGTGCACATGCTACCTAGAACATGCATGGCAGTGAAAGGGTCTCCATATCTCTACACATGCGCCTCAAAGTATGGGAAAATGCTGCAGGGAGAAGGCAGTAGGGACCAGGTGAGGGAAATGGGGGGAGAGCAGGAGGTAAGAGGGAGCAGAACAGGGTATGGGGAGGAGGTCAGCAGGCAGGACAGTAGCCATCAAGGGACAGGAGTGCAGCTCCCCATGCTGCAGCTACACCTGGCTTCACCTGGGTGGAAATCTTACTTGTCTTTAAACCAAACTCAGATGTCTGGTGTCAGTAGCCTACCCATGGTCACACTGAGAGCCTGAGCAGCCATGAGCTCAGTACATTGAAATTGCACCCAAGCCTCAGGGGAAGGTACCAGACCAAAGACAAGCAATGCAGTGTCTGTATGTCCCTTTAATTTGAATAGGGCAGTAAATACATAAGTGATAATTTGTCCATCCTTGTTCCAGGGTCATTACATCACTCGCTCTACAGAAATAATGACCTTATGAGGTAGCTGGGCACAGCTGTAGATGCAATGCTTTGATAACTATGTGCTGTCTGTTACTTACGGCGTTGTCATGGGCACATTATTAGAATGGCTTCATTTAAAAACTTACCTGGCCATGTGTGCAGCAGAGCCCAGTCTGCCTTTTCAAACAGAACAAGTCCACGTGTATTACTCATACGTGCAGAGAGTCATTTTTGATGCAGTCTTGCAAAAAGAAAATGTGAAAGCCAGAGGTGGCTTCCTTTGCTGGTCTGCTCTCTTGGCTGTTACCAAGAAGTATCAGAAGAGTACGCTTATTTTCTTCAGGAACGAAGGGGAGATAAGTCCTTTTGTTATGCCAGTGATGGAAAATGTTTCTGTGTGGTAAACTGACAAAAAATCAATCTGGGTAATTGAAAAGGCCATTGCTGTGGTCTGCTGCAGGATGGGGAAGTTTACTTTCTCCACATACTTGATGTTCAAGTGTGATCCCATCTTTTCTGCACTAAAGCAGAGTAGCTTTTTGTATTCGTCAGTGTGCTGCTGCAAATTAAAGTGGAAAGCAGACCCTTATGCCCTGATTTAAAAGTTGAGATATTTCAACTGTGGCTAGAGGTTTAGGTCTTTTCTTTGAGAGAAGGAACAGCTGCTCCACATAAGCTGCTTTGCTGCCTCACTGGATTGCTGACTAGGTGCACAGTTAAGCTAACCCCCTTGATTGGCCATCTGTCCAGTGCAGAATGGGTGCCTGATGATCTTCCCACTGCAGGGGCTTTACTGGCTTACAGGGATATTGTTTCCCTTCTTCCTCCAGTGCACAGTTGAAGCTGTGCCAGTACAAGTTTCTGCCTGACTCTGCTGTGATCAGGGACTAAAAAATCTTGCCCTCTGCATGAAGCATGGGTGAGAAAGATACTTTGGTGACAGGACTTCCTTTCAGTGGAGGATGCTGGGGTGAATGTGAGGTCAGTAGGGCTGAGAAGCTGTGACTCATATGCAGAGCATGGAGCATTGAGAGTACCTGCAGGGCTGTGTTGACAGCGACCTTCAGAAGTCACAGCTAGGAGCATTTTCCCATTGGACTATCTTGTCAATCTCTGCCTCTCCTCCAAACCTGTATTATACCTTCAATGCCCCCTTGAAGTGTGGGGTTTTTTGCACAGTATTTCCTCCAAAACACTCAGCACAAAATTAAGTCATTGGGTTTAGTCCAAAAAGTTAACTAAACATCTGAAGAATGGGCATAGTGCCAGAGAAGTATTAGGTAACTTTAGCTGAGCTGGCTTATCCCTCCTGCCACCATGCCATCCATAGGTTCTTGCATGTCGCATGGCTTTTTGGGCAAATGAGCCATGGTCCACTTGGGGCCTGAAAAAGCTCCAGCAAGGGTAGAATGATCCTCTATATAATTTTGTCTTCATCTTTCTGTGCCAGGAGAAGGGATCCTGATTTCTTCAGAGGCTACAGAGCTTCTGGACTTCATCGATGAGCAGGGACAAGTGCACGTGATTCAGAAATACCTGGAGAATCCTCTACTTTTAGAGCCAGGGCATCGCAAGTTTGACATCAGGTAACCTTCTCTGCTTTTGTAATACCAGTATTCTTTTTCATGCTGTTTCTTTTTGAGCCACTGAGACTAGAGTTTGTTCTCTTGTCCCCCAGGAGCTGGGTTCTTGTGGATCATCAATATAATATCTACCTCTACAGAGAGGGTGTCCTGCGGACCTCTTCCGAACCATATAACAGTGCTAATTTCCAGGACAAAACCTGCCACTTGACCAATCACTGCATTCAGAAGGAATATTCCAAAAACTATGGGCGATATGAGGAAGGGAATGAAATGTTCTTTGAGGAGTTCAACCAGTATCTGATGGATGCCCTGAACACAACGCTTGAGAATGGCATCTTACTGCAAATCAAACACATAATAAGGTAGCCAACTGCC
Organism: Platyrinchus mystaceus; assembly: GCA_035041135.1. Taxonomy (NCBI): domain Eukaryota; kingdom Metazoa; phylum Chordata; class Aves; order Passeriformes; family Tyrannidae; genus Platyrinchus; species Platyrinchus mystaceus. The sequence goes on along the minus strand of JAWWLV010000121.1, from coordinate 9,168,420 downwards.
TGCTGCATAGGAAAACATAACCCTTCAGTGACAGGGAATGTGTACAGACAGCTGGGGGAGCAGACAGACCAAGAAGGGAAGGGTTTCAATTGCTTAAATTTAAGATAAGGCCATAGATACCCCAGTGTCATTGCTCAATGAAAAGGCACCTCCATAGGTGCTGTTTCCTCAGTGGTATGTGTCAGTGTGTCTGCATTTTGCCAGCTGTGGCTGGAGAAGGATGGAGTGATAAGGGAAGACAGCAGGTCAAAAGACAGGGCTAGGAGAGGTTGAGATTATAAAAGGTATAAGGTGCAAGAGGGGAAATGAAGCTGGAGTCGAGTCTGGGGGGTTTTGATGCTTCCCCCACCATCAGCAAGCAGCAGCACATGGCATTGTCCTTGGTCATGGTACTCAGTCCACAGAGCCAGCTCCCTCCTAGGCACAGGAAGTGCCTACAGAGAGATATCAGAGATCACGGCGCTTTAGAGAATCCAGGTCTTGACAAAGCAATCCTTAATGAAGGAATTTACTTTGGAAGTACCCCATTGCTGTTGATTGCACCAAAAAGACATGACAGAATCTTTGAGGGACTTGGAGGCAAATGAGCATCCAGTGGCAGTTCCTTGGGGACCTGTTGCAGCCCTTTGTGGCTCCAGGCTCTAATTGCACATCATGTTTTTCAGTTTGCCTGACACAGTGGTGAGGGAGGATGCTGCTCTCCAGCTCTTTAGGAGTTAATTCAGGGGTGTCCCCATGTGTATTTCCATGGTTGGAGGACCTCACTTGCAGGGACCTGGTTACCATGGCATATATTGTATACAGCTTGTAATTTGGGGCACTTTCAGGGCAATCCCTTTCACCTAACTGTGCTATGCACATGCCCTCAGAAGCTGCAGTGCAACAGGTGTCCACAGGGTTCTTAATTTTGAGTTTCTGGTTTTGCCTTCACAGAAGCTGCCTTATGTGTATAGAGCCTGCAATCAGCACGAAGCATCTTCACTATCAGAGCTTCCAGCTCTTTGGTTTTGACTTCATGGTGGATGAGGAGCTGAAGGTCTGGCTAATAGAAGTCAATGGGGCCCCAGCATGTGCTCAGTGAGTAATCAGTTCCTATAATACTCTTGTGATGCCACCATTCACGAGTCACCCTAAACATGGCTATGTCCCAACTCCAAGTGAAAAAGGTGGAAGAAAGAGAATTAAAAGGGAGTTTTTTAGGCTAACTCACACTGGACACTGCTCTAAGTGCCAGTTCATTTGGGTTCATTGCTCCTGTCTCTGTGTTTAATATCCTCCTTCTTTCCCATGTGAGATGGGGCACTAACCTCAGTTTTTGAACAAATGGGTTTGAATATAACTTGGGTCATTTCTATTACTATTGGGCTGAAGTTATGTTGCAGATTTAATGCTTTGGGGGTCAGATTGTTTCTCAGTCTCTCTTGTGGAGCCACTGAACACATAGTAAATTGGTAGCATTAAGGACAGCAGTCGGGAGTGAGTGACTAAATTTGCAGGCACAGGACCCCAGAGCACACAGTGGATGCTGCAGACATTGGGTCAAAGCTTCCACAAGCCACAGGGAAGCCAGGACAGCCAAACAGCCCTGGCCATGAACATCTTTGCACAGGCACAGTGGGAGGTGCTCTATTATGTGATTGAGAAAACTGCAGGAGACTAGAAATCTTTGCTAAATGAGCATCTGTATCATATAAAACCCCAGCAAAACAGAACAGGCTGTACATCACTAGAATTTGATCAGATTAGATGTAGATTAGATTAAATTAGATTAGATCACCACTAACAGTACACAAAAAATACTGGTCAAACCTACCAGGCAGCCTGTTCAGCAGCCTTTTCAGGGATAGGGCTTGGGGAGCTTTCTTTGTCCAGGATGTTCACCATGTGCACCGTGGTGCAATACTGCCTTGCACCTCCTTGTGTTGCTGTATGGGAAGAATTTGGCTATTGCTGGGTGGATTTGGATTGCAGCATTGCCCTGTTTGTTTTTTGCCTCTCTGGGCACTTGGAAGATACTGAAAGCAGCTGAGGTAGGTTTTGGCTAATAGCCAAATTAGGCTTCTCTTCAAGGTTATTCTAGTTTATAGCACCCATATCTCACAGTTCCCATTTAAAGAGAAAAAAATTGGCTCCTGAAAGCAATAATATTCCCAGGAGCTGAAAAAACATCTTACTGTCATGTAGCCCCAAAGGCATGGAGTAAAGGACATTTTTAATCCTAGGAAAGACACCTTTGGTACTAAATATGTCCCATATGCCAGCATGCTCAGGGAGGTTACACATTTCCTTCGGCAGAAAATTAATCTATTGTTACCTCAGCTCAAGCACCTTGTCTCTCTTCTCCCTAATCCTGCTCTGTATGAGCTGTGCCATGGTGAAACACGTCCCATGCTTCTGGGGGTCCTGTGAAGCCTCTGTACCTGGTCACAAGCTGATGTGAACAACTTCACCCCGGCACAGCATTTCATCAAACCATGAATGCATCAGAGCAGACTCTCTGGGGCACAACCCCATGTGAATGGGGTCTGGTGTAGTAAATCAGGACTCCCTGAGTTGGAAGGCTGGTAGAGGGGGTACTGAGATGTCTGCTCCCAAGCATCCTGTGGTGGCGCAGGTCTGGGGCCTGAGGGTGTGGAGACTCTGCTCAGTAGCCTGTCCTGACAGTAAACACAGATAATGGGTTTTGTGGTCCCATCTGGCAGGGAGCAATATTGGGAATAGGATCACCATTAAAAAAGAAGACGGTTACTGGTGTAAGCAGGGTGGAGATTGAAGAGATGCTGCCCTCCTCCTGTTTGCCACCCTGCTGCTCCTTGTAATGGGAGTAGGATCTTGTAGATCTTGCCAGGAAAATGCATGTCTACATAAAAATTGTTTGGGGGTCTGCTGCTTTGTCCTGCCTGGGTATCTGATTTTGTGTCTCTCATCTCTTAGGAAGCTGTATGCAGAGCTCTGCCAAGGAATTGTGGATGTAGCCATCTCTAGTGTTTTCCCCCTCAATGACACTGGGCAGAAGATGAGCCAGTCATCATCAATCTTCATCAAGCTGTGATGACGTCAGGACTGCCACTGCTGTGAACAGGGAGAGACTGCATCCCTGGGGTCAGCACATTTCGGTGGCCTATCTCAGTAATATGCCAAAAATTGATAGAGACAGGCTTCTTATTTTCTTGGAAACCACAGGGAAAAACAACAAAACAGGCATCCACTCAAAGCTGTGATTAGCCAGAGCTGCTCAGATAACTCTGCCTGCGTTCACCAAAACCCACTTTAGAAACAGCTTCTGTAACTTTGATATCTGAAACAAATCTCTCTGGGAGAACAACAAAATAACCTTAATATGAAACCCCAACAGGGATACTGTATATGCTCTATTAGATCCTCCTTTTCTATAGAGATAACACTGAGTTTTTTAAGGGAATTGAGCAAAGAGAATGATGAAGTTGTCCTCCCGCTGTGTGTGTTCCTTCCTCACCTATTGCATCATTAGTGCCTTAGCTCCGCTCCAAATAGGTGACTCCTTTCCTTTGTTCCTGCTCTGTTACATAGAAAGGAGCAAGCTCTCTTGCATTGCAGGGTGCCTAAAACCAGGAACACCAAGAATTCAGTTTCCTTAGGTCATTTTCCAAGCTGGTTGGCTGGCAAAAGGGTGCTGAACTGCAGGTGGTGAATTAACGCAAGGAAGGAAGGCGATTTTGTTTATTTATAGCTATCCCTTTTCCTACTGAGATTTGAATCAGTGTCCATCCCAGTCTGATGCAGTTGAATTCTGTTTAAGAAAGGTAGAGACCCCCTGAGAGCTCACTTGCGGGCTGTAGGATTTCTAACATCACTTTTGTGCTGAGTGTTTCAAATACCAGAAATCTAATCTCAGTTTCTTCTGAGACATTGTGGTGAATTTAGGTTCTTCTCTCAGCTTTCACCTTCATGATTTATTTGAGGCTTGAACCTGAAACCTTTCAATCCAAATGATTTTTATCCTGTTTGATCCAGCCAATTTTATTCTCCTCCATTTGACAAATATTGCAATTTTCTGCCGGGAACACAGTCCACAACTTGATCTCAGCTAGGGGGAAAGTGGGTGAGGTTTTGTAGACCAGGAGAAATATTCCTGTTTGCCACACAGCTGGGAAAGCAGGTGTTCTGGGGGGAAGGGAGTTTAAATTCTTTGAGGTCTCTGAATTCCAGAGCTAACACCTGCTTTGAGTATAACCTAAATCCCTGGCATATTGCCCACCCCGTGAAATGTATCTGAATATTCAGTGTGAGCCCAGCAGGTCCCTCCCAAGACAGAGCTCTTTGCAGAGCACTGTGGCACTTGTAGCAGCAGTAAGCTTTGCTGGGGGTGTTGGGAGCTGTATTTTGCTGCCTCTGGCAGGGAGAGATGGTTGGCTCTGAAATTAACTGTTTCCTGCTGCCCAAAGCAAACAAGAAGAGATTGTGGAGGTTACAAGCTGCCTGTATGTAATGGGAAGTGAATCAAGCAATGGGGTTTCTGCCTTCCTCAGAAGTTCCTAGTGCTTTGGTATACTCATCTCATGCCAGCAGACGATCCTGGCACCTTTCTGTAGGCAGGACTGAAGCATCCGGGCCTCCTTGGAGAGATGCATTTTGATCGTGCTGTCACAGGATGGACATTCATTGCAACACACCCTGAATCTACAGGTGGCACTGTTTGACACAGGGCCACTCCAATCCAGGAGGGAACAGAGTGCTTAGCAAAACCCCGTGGAAGCATTGCAGAGAGGGCACATCCCGAAGAACCACACAAGCACCTCTGAAGTTGTCAGCGCCCTGAAGCCAGCATGGATCTGCATCTGCGGAGTGCGTGGTGGATGCAGAGTGCACTGGTGCACGCAGAGGAGTGACAGGGAGCAGGACCTGTGTGAAAAGGGGGCTGCAGCTTGGTTCCCTTGCACTTCAGGTACTGGCAGGTGGCTTCACTTCTAGCGAGATGCTGAATGCCAGGTCTGGTCTTTGGGCCTCATGGATGTTCGGAAGATGGACCGTGAATGCACTGGTTCATGAGATGGGAAGTGCTGGGTGATAAAGTGGGGAGAGGGGTGTGGGGGAAGGAGGGGTTGAGGTTTTTAACCTTATGATAGCACATAGGTGTAAAAATTTCACTGCAGTCCAGGTAAAATGTAGCGGTAACACGCCAAGGTAAATTGTAGGCTGTTAAGGGTTGTTAATCAACTTGCAAAGTTCACTGTGTCTCCACTGACATTTTCATGTTAGCTTATGTGAACTTAAGAATTACACCTTCTTGCGCAGCAAAGAGAAGATCTCACAGCAATTGCTCTCATCCAGGATGTGCCTGAGGTGACAGCTGGGCTCTCACAAGCTCTAGGGCAGACGAACAGAGCGTGAAGTTAGAACAGAAAATTTTCCCCATCACAATGAACCAGAAATGCTTGTTTTCTGGGGTGCTAGACCCATCCTTTTCCCCTAAAAAGGGAAGGGGAGGTTAAATGATGATGATGAATCACTCCCTTACTGCACAGTAACATGAGGTTCCTGGCTATGTAGCAGGACAAGAGAGAAAAAGCTGCCTGGATACAGGCAAAAGCAGTGGCCCCCACTGGAGCAGCTGGTACCACCAGCAGGAGCAATGACTAGGGATCTTCTGCCTAATTCCAAAGCCTTTCCTTCCCCCTTTTTCATCCTGGATTTGTTGTGGCAGATTAACAGCTGGCCATTTTTGCTGTTCATCTGAAAGTGGGGCTTCAGCTTGGCAGTAGAGTCATGACTACAGGCAGTGCAGTTATTCATACCCTGCCCTTTAAGCTGGGCATGGGGGAGGTAGTGTTTCAGGAGACTTGAATCCTCCGTTTGCTGAGTTTTTCAGGAATAAGCAACAGCCTCTGGAGGAAAATGTGTGTATTTTCCACCTTCTCTCAGTGCTCCCCAAAGTAAAGCACAGAACGTAAATTATAAAGGACAGAGAGCACAGTGCCTAAGGTTTTGCCCAAAATACTAGCTACAAGGTGGAGGTAGGGGATGTGTGTGTGGCTGAGGCCTGAGCATTGCAGCCATGGGTGCACCTTGCAAGTGATACTCACAAGCCCCTGTGAGACTTTTGTTTGTTTCTTTTTTAGGAATATACAACAATAAATGTTTTCTAGCTTATTGCAGCTAAAAGGTCAATAGAAAAGGTCTTACTCTCTTTCCTGAGCTTTCACCCAGGATGGTGCTGGGTTTCTAGAAGACATCTACCATATTGCAGAATGTCTCTAGTCCTAGTTGTATCCCTTCATGTCATCCATGAAGGATTTCTGGCCCAGGTGTTCTGGCTGCGTTTTCCAGCAGGGTCTGGTCCCGCTGGACTCTGGGTTTCAGATAACTCCGATGTGGCTTGTTGCATATAAGTTAGTCATGGTTACCATGCAACAGCTGTTGTGTTTCTGCTGAAATCTGATGGCTGGCCACAGTCCGCAGAGAACACTGGACAAGTCTAAGAAAGGCTCAAAAGCTGCTTTCATCTAGGTGGCTGTGGCCAGTGCCCTTCAGGACTGCTTGCATGTCCCTGCTCCCAGCATTTGTTGTTCTCCACATGCAGCTCTCCCTCAGGAGAGCAATGCTGTGCCATGTGTAGGTTCATAATCATACTCCATTGACAGTGTCTGCTGTGGCAGCCCTGGGGAACCCCTGGTGTTGAGAGGATGGTGGGGTACATAGGGCGCTGCCAAGCTGGCCGCCTGCCGGGCTCTGGATCATGTCCCCAGCTGCTCTCACGTCAGCATGTGCGTGTGAGGCTGGCAAGTGCCTGAGTTCGTGGATCTCCGGTGACTATCCACATCTCTCCTAAACCATCATTAAAACATGCAAACCCCACAGGCTGCAGTGTTTCCTTGGAGCAGCGGGTCCCTGGAGAGTCATGTCCTTGTGGGTGCATGCGGTGTGTTTCCCGGGAGTTGGCCCCCCCCTCGTGTCGGGGTGACGAAGGTGAGACAGCGGCGTGGCATGACCGAGCTGGCCTCACCTCTAGGGCCGTCCCAGCACCGGTGGGAGCCGGGGGGATGGGCAGGGGGTGCTGTTCGGGTCCCCAGGGGTGCGGAGGGGGCAGACAGCGATGGGGGTGACGGGATGTCAGGGCTTTCCGCCCCCGGGGTGCGCGCGGCTGGGCGGCGGCGGGGACACGAATGCAGACGGCTGGCGAGCGGGTGCTGGGAGCGCCTGTTGGGAGGAACGGAGCTGCAGGAGACGCGGCTGGGGGCGGCTCGGGGCCGGGATGGGGCACAGGGGCGTCCGCGCCCCAACATTCCCTGGATCAGCCGCGCGCCGCCGGAAAGTCGCGCGAGCGGGGCGGGGCCCGCGCGCCTGTGCGCACGCGCGCTCCGGCGCAGGGGGCGGGGCTTTCCCCGCACGCGGCGGCCGGAGCGCACGGCGGCTCCGTGAGGCGGCGATGGCGGGACCCGCGCGGGACCCGCACCGGCTGCGGCCGCCGGGGCGCGGCAGAGCCCGGCGCGACCTCACCGCCGCCCACATCGAGTCCTTCAACTACGCCCTCAGCGAGGGCGTGTACCGCGCCGTGCAGGTTCGCGGGGCGGCGGGGGGGGAGGGGGGCGGCTGGTCCGTGCCCTCCCCTGCCCCCGCCGCGCTGACCCGGTGCCGTTGCAGGATGTGCCCCCGATGGAGTTCGCGCTGAAGGACAGCCGGGTGTCGCTGACGCTGGTCGGGGTGTCCGTCGCCCCCCCCGCCGTGCCGGCCGGGACGGTCTGCCTGGAGAGGAGGGTGTACCCCGCCGAGTGCCGCGGGCTCCGCAGCACCTACCGCGGCAGGATCACCGTAAGCGCCCGCGCCCCACCGCCCGCTCGCCCTGCACACGCGTGTCCCGGTCCCGCCCGCACGCCCGGCACACGCGGGGAGCGGAGCCCACTGAGTCCCGAGCACGCGTGTCCCCGTCCGGCGCGGCCGCCTCACGGCCCTGAGGGCGGAGCCGGCTGAGCCTTGTGCTGCAGTTAAAGGCCCCTTCCCTGTTCGCTGGTCCCACGGGGGGTTTCAGAGAGCTCTGCCCCGCGTGGGCTCTGGGGTGTTGGTGGTACGTGGAGGTGTTGATGTACGGGCTCACCATACAAACTTCCGCGCACGCCAAGCTTGTCGGGGTCCTGGCCCCGCTGCTCTTAGCCCCTGTCACCTTAGCCAAGTTCTCCACGATGTTGTCACATTTACCTTGCAAGCAGCCTGTCAGTTCGGAAGACCTTGGATGGAGACCCATGTCATCCCACAACGATCATCCAAATCTTGTTAATGCAGGAATCCAGGTTTCAAAAGCACCGTTGCTCCCATACAGAAATCCAGACCTATCTTGTTCACGTGCTCATTGTTTTTCTGAACTGCTCTGAAATTTGCCCAGAGATGAATCATGCCCGGCAGATATTTTCCCTTGCACTGTGAAAAGATTTCACATTTCTGTTTTCTGTTAAAATTGTGTAATTGTATCTGAGCTGATTGCTTACATGAAGCACCTGGTGCAAGCGAATGCTTGCTTGGAATTTCAGCTTTTTAGGTTTTTAATTTGTCCAGAATCTTACACCTTACATGATAAAAGCCACTCTTAAGTGCAGTATCTTACCTGAACATGAAAATGGGGCAGTTGCACGTTGTTCACAGCTCTATTCCCAGTGGATCTTAGACTTTCCTGAGCGAGAGATGCTTTTATTTTTCACCCCTGAATTATTTACAGTGTCTTTTTTTTCGTTGTCTATCCGTTTAATCATTTTTGGAATGTTTGCAGCAGTTGGATAGAACAGTTTGCTGTGCCTTGTGTGAAAAGGCATTGCCTTGTGCTGGGACAGGTTGGCCTCTCCCACTCTCTGCCTATGCACAGCAGGAAGTAGTGAGTAATCATTCCCTGTTTCCACCGTGCTGCTTTAAGCACATATCCCTCCTCAGTTTCATCCTGCAGTTCTCACCTCCCCAAGGTGAGAAGTGACCCCCAGTCTGCTGAGCAGCTGCTCATACGGGAGCCACTTTATACCTTCAGTCATTGTTTAAGATGCAGACTGGAACTGTGCAGCAGTCTGTGTGTAAGGCTGCACCATGGATTTAAAGAGGCACGGTAACATTTCATTTCCCTTTCCTAGTAGTTTCTAAGACTCAATTTACTCTCTTTAACTGTTGACAGGTGTTGAACCAATGTTCTTGTATTGCAATGCCAGTGTTTCTTTCCTGCACTACAGTAGCTCTTTTAAAGCCTGACGTTCCTCATATAAAGTTAGAATTGTTTGCTCCCACAGTTTTTCTACAGACCCACCGCTGGATCTTATTAATAAATTTTCTTTCCCATATGCTTTTCTTTCTCGCCTTTCAGATCACTCTTGAGCATGCTGTGTGAAGAAGTCTTAGGAAAGGTCTCTGCAGGTTGTAGTGTGGATGTCCTTTATTGAGCACTTGTTGTTTTCTCCTGCTTTTAACTGTTAACTTCTGAGGTTTCCTTTCCTGTCCCATGGCTGCCTTTTTTTACTAAGGCTGCTCTGTTGAAGGGTCTGAAAGGCAAAGTGAACAATACCAACCTTGTTCACTCACCTAGGAGCTTCTTTACCTAGCTCTAGACTTGTATGATTTTCTTCTGTAAACCCATGTTGACTGTTTTCCAGTGTGTAATCTTTATGCATGTAGCTACTAGTTCTCCTTTTTATTATTACTACAATTTTACAGTGATAGAAGTCTGTTAAACTGTGGTAGAAACCTGTGGTTATATGAAATATACTGTTAATATAGCAGAAAATATTAAAAGGGCAACTTAATTTGCTTACTGTTCATGTTGTATCGTTTTAGGTTGACATCAGCTGGTCAGTAAATGACATGCCACAAGGGACTATCAAACAGCCCTTAGGGTATATTCCAATCATGGTGAAGTCCAAACTGTGCAACCTCTATAGTCTTTCTCCACAAGAGCTCATGCAGCACCATGAGGAGGAAGAGGTAACGGGGGTTTTGTGGATCAGGAAAATCTGTATTTCATCTGAGCAGCGTGTCAGGCCAGCTTCTCTTTACAGGGCTTGAGCATTTATATTTTGTTTCAAGTTTGACTTGCTGTTTTCTCTGGATGAACCTTGATTATGGTGGTTCCATGAAGCAGCTTGTAAAATTTGCAGTCACGGTAGTCGTTGAATACAAGGATCTGTGCTGTGCTGATACCTCTCAACTGCTACCCAGCAACTGAGGGTGTGATGGGGCCTCTGTGAGAAAGGCCCTCTCCAAAAAGATTTGGAGAACAGGCATTGAAAGAGGCATTTTCATTCCCAGTTGTGTTTTGCAGCTTTTTCCTCATCTCCCCAGCAGCATGTCAGCTGTCTGTAATTGCTGCTAGTTAGTGCTCCATTTTGCACTCACGAAAGGAGTGATCAAACTACCAAAAAAAATCAGAAAAAATAAGCTTGTAGGAGACCAGATAGAGATGTTTTGCTCTGAGAATCCCTCTGGTTTGTAAACTCAAAATGAGAACTTCAGAACATTTGTTTTAAAAAGTTAATGTTAGCTCTTCAAAGATGTTCAGTTGACCACAAAGGTGTTTGGGATGTTTTTCTTCCTCTAAATTGTGGGACATGCATCCCTTTCTTTGCACTCTGTGCTACGTTTAGACTGCATAAGTCACTAGTAAGGAGTGCAGGCTTTCCAAAAGCAGTGCTGAAACATGTCTTGCTATGTGTTTCCTAGTTAAAACATGAAATGTTTGTTTTTACTGTACAATACAGGCAGTTTTTTCATTTACTTAAAATGCCAGTTCTGAGTTTCTAAGGACATTAAAATATTTTTTCTTTTCCTGCCAGGAAATGGGAGGCTACTTTATAATTAATGGCTTAGAAAAAGTTATTAGGATGCTGATTATGCCCAGGCGAAATTTTCCTCTTGCAATGACAAGACACAAATGGAAAAACAGAGGCCCTGGTTTCACAGAGTATGGTAAGCTGAACAGTTTCCTGCAGCGTCCTGGTAATAACTACTACTTGAGGGCAAACAGGAACAACCATCTGTAGCTGAATTTTGGTAGTTTGTTTTGTTGTGGCTCTTGTATAATGTTTATATTTTTATTACACATAAAAATAAAGAGCAAACAGTACAAGCATGAGGCAGGTGCTTGCCCTGTGGGAGCTGTTTGAGCTGCCCATGCAGAATGAGGAGATTATATTCCAGGGCTTGCAGTGTCTGTCACCTTTTGTTACATGGAAGGTGCAGCTAAAACCCTGTCTTTAGTACAGGTCAGTGTAAACCACTGAACTTGTTTCATTGATTTTGTTTATGCATACTTTGGGGAGGCACATTTAATTTACATGAAGCAGAATAACTAGGTTCTTGGCTGTCACCTACCTTTGGTATGTATACTCAGCAAAACCAGTTTAAAACAGAATTAAGCCTAAAATTTTAAATATGATTTTAAACTCGGGTGTTACCAGCTGCTGATTTGACTGGACCATGGTGCTTGAACATGCACTGTAGTTCCACACTAGTTTATTTCAAGGCAGTTCTAGATTAAATGGTCCTTTTTGTTTTATTTTTCTTTGTCCTGCAGTGGATGGCATGGGACAGGAGCAGGGAACACTGCTTCAGCATTGCCACCCAAACACAGAGATGTGAAAACTTGACCCAGAGTGCAATAAGGAAGAGTACTTGTGTGTTGCTCTATCTTACAGCCAGAGGTTACAGACAGAATAGTTGAGGCTTGGGTTTTTCTTTCCTTTAAAAACTTCATGCATCTTCCAAGCCTCTCAGCAAGTGTGCTGACTGTTCTGAAACATCGCCCTGCTCTGCTGAGAACTGAATTGAGCTGGTGTGTTCGTTTGAAATGTCACACTGATGCTGAAGTGAGTGATCTACCTTGTGTAGATCTACCTTGTCTCAGACATCAAGTACCAAGGTTTCCCTCATGAGTTGTCTCACACCTGCTCAGGCACATCACAGTGATGCAGCCGGGTTTGTGCAGCTCACGTTGGTCTTGTTATTTTTGCAGGAGTAGTGATGCACTGTGTTAAGGATGAGCACACTGCAATAAATATGAACCTTCACTACTTGGAAAATGGCTGTGTCATGGTGAATTTCATTTTTCAGAAAGAGTTGTTCTTCCTCCCCTTGGGATTTGCTCTGAAGGTAAGCAGTGAATGCTTGTGCTTTCTGTATTGAATAAATACAGAAGTTCTGCAAAGCATTTTTATTTTAAGTAATGAGAGGAAGCTAATTCCATTTTAAGTATTTTCAGTCTTCCTTCATGTTCTGATTGGAGAACAGTAGTCCAAACTGAATCTATGCCTGTAATGTAACAGTACTTAAAGGTGAGGCACATTTGTCAGTAAATACAGAAGTCATTCATGAAACAGCTTATTTGTTTAACCCTAATATAGGGTTAAAGTAGGAAACCATTATAAAAACAAGAATATTGGATTCAAATATGAGCTTTAGTATGTGAATGAAGTGCTGAAACTAAAGTGGATTCGTTCTAACAGCCTTCATCAAAAGGCCAAATTGCCCTTTGGTTTGCATGAGAATAAATAGTGGCTTTAAGCAAAGGTGACTTAAATTCATGTTTCTAAGGGAGATTATTCTGTAAAGATATTACCTAAACAAGAGAAGACCTTTAATTTAGAGTGTGCAAGTTTGGAGGTTTTATTTTTTCCCTTAAATAACCACTGCTTGTATTGGGGGTACTTGTGATCATTATCAGAGTATGAATATCCCCTGCATTACACTCTAAGTGGTTCAACTCCACAACATTTTTCAGTTTGCATTGTGGAAGGGCATTTCCAGAGGACTGAAACCCTAAATTATGGGATGCCTTACTTCTTCAGCTGTATTTTATAGACAGATGCTGTGACCTTATTTTTCTGATCTTCTGTCTTTCAGGCATTAGTTAATTTTCCAGACTACCAGATTTTTGAAGAGCTGGTCAAAGGAAAGGAAGGTGACACCTTTTATGTGAACTGTGTCACTGAGATGATGAGAGCAGTGGTGGATGCAGGCTGTTTGACGCAGCAAAATGTCCTTGAATACCTGGGAAAGAGCTTCAGAATAAAGCTCAGCCTTCCTGAGTGGTACAGCAATGAACAGGCTGCAGATTTCATTTTGAGGTATGTATGTATGCACGTAGGAGTGTGTGGTGCAGTGTTATTGTATTGAATTTATAGGCAGATGTAAGAGTACTCTGCCATGTTACATCGCCCTTTATTTTGGTTTTTCACACGCATTTATAAAACAATAACTAGTGGCCAGTTTTGGATGGGATTCCAGGATATTATGATGATCTGTACTTGTGGTGTTCAGAATTACGTATTTTAATGGATTGACACGAGTATTCCCAAAATGATTTTGGGAGAGGGTATCAGTTGTTATTTAGATGTAAATGATGAAAAACTTAAAGACTGAAGAAGAGAAGGTAAAAGCTAGGTCTGTGACTGTTTGAGGCTCCATATGTTGAACAGAAATACTGCAGATTGTTACCAGTTTCACACAATTGCTGTCAAATATGAATAATTTTTATCTTTTAAAATGGTATAAAATAGATGCTTTAAAATCTTGTTTCTTCCATGAGATAAGTTAGAAAGCAATAGAAGATTTGCCTTTGAGACTCTCACTGTGACAAGTGTTCAACTAAATATTTTTCTGGTAAAGTAGGTGTTTGCTCTTTGAGAGTGTTTTTAGCACATGAAAAGGATCATTTGGGATGCCCAAGTCCTTGAGTACTTGTAAATAGGTAAATATTCTACTGGGTGATTTGTTTTGGTTTTGGTTTTTCCTGCGAGGGGTTTTTTTATCTCTGATATGTTCTGCACACCGTATTTGCCTCAGCTGAGGAGATGGAAGGGGAGGAATAGAAAAACCATGAATGGGATACCCTATGTGTAATTAGACAGAAGTGTAACTTACTTGGACAGAACCTGCCTTCGGAATTTAGTCTTGATTTGCAGTGAAGTTGGTCTGGGTGGTTGTTGTTGTTGTTGGGTGGTGGTTGTTGTTGTTATTATTATTATTGGTTGGAATTTTCATTTCACAAAGGGCAACTGCAGAAGCTTGTGCCTTGTTAGGCTTTTTATCCCCAAAAATTGGTTTATGATTATTTAGGAGAGACTTGAAGAACAGCTAGCATGAAGAGATGGTGTTAGTTGTCCTCCTTCTTTCTCTTCCTTCAGCAAGTGTATCTGCATTCACCTGACAAATAGAACTGAAAAGTTCTACCTGCTCTGTATGATGACCCGGAAGCTGTATGCTTTTGCCAAAGGGGAATGCATGGAGGATAATCCAGACAGTCTCATGAATCAAGAGGTGCTTACCCCAGGACAGCTTTTCCTTATGTTCTTAAAGGTAAGGTCTTAAGGGATTTAAGCCTGTGAATGTAATGACCATCCAGTCCAGACCACACAGTGACCATGGGGTCAGGAGAAGTGCAGGAGCCAGACTAAAGAGCAGGGAGCCTGGATATGCTGTGAGGGATGAGACAGTTCTGGATGTAGTGTTATCAGGCAGAGCACTTGAGGAAGGCTTGGCTGTCTCAGTATAGGGTACTAAATATGCTGAAGAAAAGCCTATATGAAACCTGGAGTAAAGAGCTTCATAGCATTCCAGGGCAAATGGAAATGCCCCATTCAGAGTGGGGACTCTGAGGAAGGAGGAATACCAATCCTTCTGGTGTTTGAAGAGTGTTTTGAAACAGCATTCTTATGTTGTATCGGTTGATATGGGAGTGGTTAAGATCTGCCGTGTAGCATTGCTGCTTTTTCACATGACAAATTTGCAAGAAAATAACCAGGCCCTGCCTCTCCCACCTTTCAGAGTGATGATTCGTGATGTTATCATTGCTCTCACATCTTTAAATTCTTTTATGGATCAGAAAGTTGATAGCATGCTTCTGACTTACACCGTTAACTTGTTACTATACAATTACTATACGTACTTATTCCAATTCAATATGAATTCAGAGTATTTTTAGGGATACTTCATTTTAGGATGCAGTGAGGAAATAAGCCCTGTTCAGAATCAGTCCTGTAAAGTCCTGTTACTTTATCAAAGTAAAGATACTTCAGTGAGTTAGTAGATATCTTTCTTCTCCCATTTAGCCTAAGTTTTCTTTAGCACTGTTTTGTTGAAAGACTGTTAAAACATCTCTACTACTTGAGTGGTTTGAAAGTGAGTTTGGGGAAGCATTTTAGTGCTATATGGAACAACCACCAGGAAGTACAAAAAGTTGCTTTCCTGCCTAGCCCCTTCAGATCAGCAGGACAGTGAGTTAACAGCCCCTTTTTTGAATTCAGAGATCCTAAGTAGTCTAAGTCATATCATGTACAGTGTATACAGTGGCTTTTCAGTAAGAATTCAAAGCATTGATGGGTGTCTCATGTATTTTTCCCGATTTCTTTGCTATCTACAATCACAGTAGTGATTAAATTACGGATAGAATAGAAATCCAGTCCACTATCTCTGATTGTCTCAGCAACATTTAAATATTGTATTCCCACGGCTTTTGAATTTGAGTATCTAAACATTTTTTGGCTTTGTCACTGTATTTAGCAGAGTTATTGTTGTGGTCAGATTATATGTACAGTTTCTGCTTCAGATTTTGTTTGTGCTTTATGGAATTCTGTTATTATACGGCATTTGCCAGACTCATCACCAGTCTGCATGGAAGTGATTACTTAGCTGTTGGGTGGGTGTTTTCCTTGCAGTTCTGTGTTGACATGGTACCATCAGCATTTTGATAGAATGAAGTCAGGTGGGAAATAAGGCTGGAAAACTGTCAGTTCCTTAAAAGTTGTCCATTCTGGCTGATTTCAGAGGACTTCTGTAGCACGTGCAGCTGAGGACGAAGTTCTAATATGAGCCTTTATTTTCCTGTTTTAAATTTAAATCTCTCCCTTTTAAACTGTAGGAGAGGCTTGAAACCTGGTTGCAATCTGTTAAGTTTGTTTTGGAGAAAAGAACGGAAAAGGGAGATATCAGCCTAAACACAGACAGCTTGGTGAAGGCGTTCAGCCTGGCACCAGACTTCGCCAAGCCATTTGAGTATCTTCTTGCAACTGGCAATCTGCGATCCAAAACCGGTAACCTGCAGGCTTAGGAAGCCTTTTTTTCTCTTATCCTGTATTGACAGAATGAGAAACAACATAAAACTGAGCTCTTTAACTGTTTGTAGGCAGACATTGTACACTGTAACTGAATTAGTGGAAGGGGTTTGAGGAAAGATACAGTTGAGGAAAAAGTAGCGTTTGTCCCCAGGCATAGGCATTGTGCATGGTATAAAAATGGGTTAGTTATTAAAGCAAAGACTCTATCCAGATAAATAGTTGAAACTAAATTTAGCGTTGTCCAATACAACAACTGTATTCTCATTTGTGTTCCCAAAGGTTATTTCTTCTAACTTGGAAGGTGCAATGTAAGACAAAGAAGGGGCATTAGTTAACCAGAACTTCTCCATCAGTCATGTGAGCTTAAATGGAAAGAAACTGCTTCACTAGTATATTTCAAATTTATCTGACGTTTCCCTGAAATGTCTAGTATGACAAGGTTGTACTGTTGTAATGGAGTGCCACTGGAAAATGAAATTAGATTAAAAGGCTGCAGAATTTTGGTAAAATGTACCAGCTGCAAATTCCTGGTCGCTTCTCTGGGAATTACTTCCATATATTTGTGAAAGGAACTGGATTTTAAGCAATAGCTTAGAATTTAAAGTCTCTAGGTCTCTTATGGGTCACTGAGTTGCATGTGCACGTGTTCCTCTCTTGGTAGGATCCACAGTGAGCATCTTTAGGGCTTGTCAGTGAAAAATAAGAAACTGCCTTGTAATATCATACTGCATTTGTTAAAGCTGGATGACATCCTGACATATATCTCGACTTTGTTCCCAAGGCCTGGGCATGTTACAGGACAGTGGTCTCTGTGTGGTGGGGGACAAGCTGAATTTCATCCGCTATCTGTCCCACTTCCGCTGCATACACAGAGGGGCGGCGTTTTCGCAGATGAGAACTACAACGGTGCGGAAGCTGCTGCCCGAATCCTGGGGGTTCCTGTGCCCTGTGGACACCCCAGATGGAGAACCCTGTGGTCTGATGAACCACATGACAGCTGTGTGTGAAATAGTGACAGAGATGGTGCCCGTGATAGACATTCCGCCTTTGTTATGTTCCCTAGGTATGTTTTACTGGCTCGGTCATTTAATGAAGCAGTCTTCCTTTTTACCTCACTGCCCTGCAAACCCATGTCTGGGAACGGTTCTCCACATAGCATCACTGTTAAGAAGGTGAAATCAAGTTGAACCTGTACTTACCGTGCTTCTGCTTAGTGGTAGGCCTGTCAGCCTTTTGGAGAGTGCAGAGTTCAACATAAATGTCTCTAAGCTGTGTGCTGTAGAGTGAAGATCTTCACTGAAGCACAAGGAATTGCGCAGTACAAGGTCTGAGAAACTGGACTAAGCAGTAGCTTTGTAATGCTTCTGGTGATTCGAATTGAACTGCAGCACACTTGTGGTTGCCACAATAATGGGAATCTTTATTTCAATCAGAAAAACGGGGAGTGGAGTAGTATTCTTAGTTGTGAATGTTTTGTAGTTTCCAATAAATACTCTTTGGCTTTGTCCTGAATTTTTTTGATGTCTCAGAAAGCTTTTTGGCATGGATTGAGACTTCGTGCTAAAATAACTCCTGTGTTTTGTTTGCTCTTTCGGCTGTTCCTTCTATCAACCTCCCCTTCTCGCAGGTGTCACCCCCATTGATGAAACTCCAAGCAAGCCTTACTCAGAGTGCTACAGAGTTGTGTTGGATGGCTCTGTGGTGGGCTGGGTAGAGGGGGAGCTGGCTCCTGAGATTGCAGAAACCCTCCGCCGTTTCAAGGTTGTTCTTGCTTTAAATGTTTTTTAGCTAAACGTTCTCAATATGCAGCGGTCAAAAATAGATATGTTTGGAACTTTTTAGTCTTCCGTGTTATTTATTTATTTATTTTTTAACCTGACCCAATACCTTGTCTTTGGCTGTATATTAATATTGGGGTGGGCTTTCCTGTTTTGCTTTTCTGTATCCTTATGTTTCATCTGTTGGTTTGTGAAGTCGTAATTTTTTAAACAAGGTATTTTTTCTTGGAAAAAAAGATAGACATATTCTGTCCTTTTCTTGGTGGAGATTTTTTTAGAAGTATTTTTAAGATTATTTTTTTTCTTGTTTTTTATTAGTAGCTACACCTGTGATTGACATTTTCATTGTGTAATGTGTCGAATGCAGTTTAACTAAACCAGTGTTGGTTTGTGTTTCCAAATTGGTATTTCTTTGCACAGATAACACAAGAGAAAAGATTTCCTGGACGGGCAGAAGTGGTCCTTATCCCAATGACAGGAAAACCCAGTCTGTATCCTGGATTGTTCATTTTTACTACCCCTTGCAGGATGGTGCGGCCTGTCAGAAACCTGTATTATGGAAAGAATGAATGGATTGGTACTCTGGAACAGGTCAGGTTTGCATATTTCCATGTTACAGAGCTTTCTGGCATCAAAAATGGGTTTGGAAAATA
>JAWWLV010000121.1:9116915-9149837 GCA_035041135.1 Platyrinchus mystaceus | reverse complement strand
TTGGAAAATATTTGCAAAAGGAGCTGAGGATGGGGAATAGGGAGCTTGTGTTGAAGGGCTAGAATAGGTGGCAAAAGGGTTTTTCTCACCTTCTGCTAATTGGTTTCTGGTAAATGTCTTAGATGGACTGAAGGGATCTTTTTGAGATCTTGAAATCTGCTATCAGTATTAACTTTGTGAAGCTTTAGAGGTGAAGGATTGCTGTCTTGTGTGTACTGTGTCACCTTGTCTTACATCTTGTTCTCCAAATTGCCCATGGGCAGCCACACAGGGGATTGCTGGGAAGCTTCCCATTTGGAACAATTAATATGGGAGACAGAAAGGAGGACAAGCTACTGCAGTTTTGTATTTCCAGTCTTTCTTTCCTTGCATCCAGTCTGTGATTGGTGATCAGCAGTTTAATAGCTGTCTGATTTTTCTTGCCTGTTATTTCACTAAGGTGCAGACGACAACCACAGCTAAAAATGAAATGGATAAAAAGCCACTGGAGATAGCTTTGTTTTGCTTCCTCCCCTTTAAAAGAAGGAAGTGAACAAGCATTGTCCAATTCCATGCTTGCAGATCTTCATGAATGTGGCCTCGCTGGAGTCAGAGGTGGTGCCTGGAGTGACCACTCATCAGGAACTCTTCCCTCACAGCATTTTGAGCGTGGTGGCCAACCTCATTCCCTTCTCCGATCACAACCAAAGTCCACGAAACATGTACCAGTGCCAGATGGGTAAGTGCTGTAGTACTCAGTGCCACAAGTCCCTTGGCAAGGAAGAGGGTGGAAAAAACCCCTTTCACATGTCTCTTCCAGTGTGTCTTCCCACATACCCAAATAACAGCTCTTCCCAGACATGGTTTCAGCATTAAGGTTGACAAACAGCCATTTTTTCATAGCAAAGCAAATGAAGTCAAGTTAGTCAGCTGCCTTCCAGTGGGTAGTCCTAAGTTGTTGCACTCATGTTGCCCTCCTTAAGCCTTTAGTAAGTTTTGAGTGGTTTTTCTTAAACTATTCTTATACTATTTTTCTTAAACATTTTCTTTGATGTTGTTGATCATACGGAGGAGCGAAGAGCACTGCAGCAGCTGTTTGGTGATGTTAGTGTCTGACTGGTACCTGCAGTAGGTGCTCTGCAGTACTTAGGGTGAGGTTTAGGTTTCCTTGTCAGCTTTTATCAGAGAGTGACAGCTGTCGTGACACTGCAGCTGTTGAGAGGACATTTGGTGGGCATTTGTTGCAAGGGAGTAATACAGCACTGTGGCAGCAGAGTAGGGGGGTTCTGAAAACTACTTGACAAAGATTTAAAGGGATTTATTTAGTTGTCTGAAAGAAGTTGGGGTAGGGTATGTAGTGGGGTTTCAATCAGCTGATTTGCAAGAAGCTTATTAAAAAAAAAGGCTAAGAGAAAGTGTGTGGGTAGGGACTTGAGAGCAGGTCTCATTTACCTCATCAGAAAGATGTCCTTAAAACATGACCACTTTCTCATACTTTCCTGAAAGTACCAATGTGACTATGTTTAAAACTGTTTCCTCACCAGTATATTTATACTGCAGGAGCAAATGCTTTTTGGCCTGGAAATATGTAACATGTGCCTCACTATGGGAAACCCTGGGGAGCAGACGCAGACACACCCCTCAAAAAAATAAAACAAGACAAACATAAAAAAATGTCCCCAACTAAGCAAAACCAAAACCAGCACACCAACCCTAGTGGGGATTTTGAAACTGCAGAAAAGAAAACAAAATTTAAAATAGTCCTTATAAAATAGTATAAAAGGAATTGAGTATTGTGGTTCATAGAAAATTTATAGCTAGGCTTAGGGCAGTTACTAAATTCCAAGGGGTTTAAGATTGATAATCCCTCTAAAGTTCAAGTATTTTCACCTTTTTTTCCCTAACAAGATACATGGAGGATGAAATGTCCATTAATTTTGAATTGATCTTGAATAAATACAAGTTTCTTTCCTCCTCCTTTTCTCTTCCTTTTCTTCTTCTTTCCTCCTTTCCTACCTTCCTTCTAGGAAAGCAAACCATGGGGTTTCCAGTTTATAACTACAAGGATCGCTCAGATAACAAGCTGTACCACCTTCACACTCCCCAGAGCCCTCTGGTGCGGCCCAACATGTATGACTATTATGGTATGGACAGCTACCCAGTCGGCACCAATGCCATCGTAGCTGTCATCTCGTACAGCGGCTATGACATGGAAGATGCAATGGTAAGCTACCAAAAGGAAAAATCCTGCTGTTCTGTGAAAGAATTTGGTGTGGGGGGACTGGGAAGAAGGATGGTACCTAGCTGAGAAGACCTTGCTTTCTGTTTTTGCTAGCCCTCACACTTTTTGGGCAGATTCAGGAGCACACTGGTGAAGTGTTGTTACAGCAGATAATGCTGGAGGTGCTGGGATTAAAGCAGAGCTCCCTTGTGCAAGGCAGTGGGCTTCCAGCATTGAAAAATACTGGGGTTACAAGAGGCCTTTTGGAACGGTGACTTGCTGGGAGGCTTTGTTTAGGAAGGCAGTGTTCCATAATGATCTGATGATGCTTACCTTGTAAATGCTTTCTTTTCTGAAGTTACCAGCAAGTCTTTATAACAAGCCTTTGTTTCTTCTTTTTAGATTGTGAATAAATCTTCCTGGCAGAGAGGGTTTGCTTTTGGAAGTGTTATCAAGATGGAGACCATTGACCTTTCCCTTAAAGCCAGCAGGGCAGGCGATAATTTGGTATTTGGCATCAGGCCTGGTGATCCAAATGTTATGGAGAAGCTGGATGGTGATGGACTGCCTTTTGTTGGGTCTATTCTACAGCCTGGAGACCCATTCTACAGCTTCATGAACCTCAACACAGGGGAGACCTTTACAGTGTACTATCCGTAAGTAAGGCTTGTCTGTCCTGGCTCTGCTCGCCAGGTGATGGGAGCAGTTGGCCCTTTTCCTCCAGGTGTTCCCTTTGCTCCTGGTGTCTGTGTCTTGACAGAGACCATGAAGTTCATGCTGTAGGTGACTCCTACCCATGTATCACATCTGTTCTCTAAGCCAATGTGTGCTGCAGAGCTGACTTATCCCAAGAGGAATATCTGAGGCAAAAGGAAAGCGTTTGCAGAAGTGTTTTGCTGTCTGCCCACGCCACCCACTCACTTTTTGTAGCTTTTTGTCAATTGATTTGCATAAGATGTTCTGTCTAAAAAAAAAAAACCCAAAGAAACACCAAACAAAAAAAACAAAATGAAGTGCCTGATTCCGGAGGCTTGCCAGAAAACCTTTTAAGAAAGTTGTTACAGGATTAGGGGTACAAAGAGCATTTTTATTAACATTGCAGATCCTGCAGAATATTAAAATATGTCAACTGCACCCCTCCCTCCCCCTGGAATATTTTGGGGATAAATTTTGTAAGATTTTTGAAGTTCAGTTGAAAGAAAGAAGTATGCTGGGGCTTTCATTAAAATCCTTTTAATTCTTTCAGGAAAGGAAAGCAAAAACATTGACAAAACCTGATGTGTTTAAGTGCATCCTGCACTCCCAGTTGTCCATACAACTTCAGGTTGTCCATGTGTCCCTCTACAGCACTGACAGAGTGGGGATAGTGCTGTGTAATTACATTGTGAAGGCAAATTAGTTTGAGAAGCGCTTGGGTGACACAGTAACTGGCATTACTGGGAAGGCCATTGTTTATTACTCTGTAACAAATGTTGCCCTGGCTGCACTGGGGAGTCTGCTGTGGACTCGCAGAATTAGTCAGTCTGGTCATAGAGCAGGACTAAGACTTGGCACATTATCATGTGGAGGTGTGTAAGCTCAGCCTTGTCTTCTGGTTCTCCTACCCCACAGTCCAGCTCCCCAGCACTCTCATGCTAGCCTGGCCTGGCCTTAGTCCAGATTCCTTATCCAGAGAGCCATTTTACCTCTGTAACATTCAGCTTTTCTTCATTCTCAATCCCAATGAGGTAATTATTTAGGTTTCTACAGAGAGATGAGGCTCCCAGCTTTCAGTCTTGGCTGCTGCTCCCAATTTGCCCCAATGGCTTAGAGCCCTTAAGAGGGAGTTCCCTTTACTGTTCTAAGTGCCTCTTATGCTGCTAGACCATAGGCGTGGGCTTGGGAGTATAGAATCTTTGACTTCAAAAGTTTCAACAAGCTTGGAAGAGGCTTATTGTTCTGGTTTTGGCTGGGGTAGAGTTAATTTTCTTCACAGTGGCCAGTATGGGGCTGTGTTTTGGAAACTTGAAGCACAGTTTTCTCTTTTTTTTTTTTTTTTTTTGTGATGGCCTGTCCTGGTTGCATGTGGACACAACAAAATAACAGCTTCGAAACAGGAGCTAAACTTGGGTACAGGCCTTCCACAAACACTGTGTTCATTAGGACTTCAGAGGAGAAAATTAGCCTTGTCTTATATTGAGACAAAATGCTGTCATCTCCAAGTGGAGAGTTTGGGCTGAAAGCTCTATAACAACAATTAAGCCTGCAGCAGACACCTAGCACGTGGAATATCAGGTTGAGGGCTCATCTGGAGAAGGAACACACCCCTGAACAAGGCACTTGTTGGCAAAGCTCACACTTTGCCTTCCCTTTCTGATCTGAACTTTTGTCTCTGCTAAAGAACTGAACCCAGTTCTTTATTTTGGTATCCCAGTTTATATCCCAATTTATTGAGGGTAGGGAGAGGGACTGGTGCCTTAACACAAAGGAAATGACACTGGTTTCTCAGATATGAAGTGTGATACAGATGAACCAGGTTTAAATGATCTTTATTTCAAATCATGGGTGGCATGTGACCTGCTGACCTGAAAGTTGTAGCTGAATGGCATTTGTGAAATGCCCTTATATTGCTTTCTTGTGCTAATTCTTACACAGTCTGATTACCTTTGCCACTGAATAGTACTTTAAAGAATGGTTGTGTTTCCCAGCTGTCCCAAGGCATTTTATAAGAACTACGAAGCGGTTTAGGTTTTTTGCTTAATTTTCCTTTCCTAGCTAAAAATCATCGACATGCCTGACACCTTTGCTGTGATTGTTTTTCCACCTACACAGGAACAAGGAAGTCAGCATTGTAGACAATGTCAGATTATGCAGTAATGACCGTGGCACTGGGAAATTCAAGAAGGCTTGCATCACTGTGAGGGTTCCCCGAAACCCAACCGTTGGAGACAAATTTGCCAGTCGTCACGGACAGAAAGGTATCCTGAGCCAGCTCTGGCCAGTTGAGGATATGCCATTCACAGAGAACGGGATGGTTCCAGACATCCTCTTCAACCCTCATGGCTTTCCCTCCCGTATGACCATTGGAATGCTGATTGAGAGCATGGCGGGGAAGTCGGCAGCACTGCATGGCGTCTCCTACGATGCCACTCCCTTCACCTTCACAGAGAAGAAATCTGCTTTGAAATACTTCGGTGAGACTTTAGTGAGCGCAGGTTATAACTTCTTTGGGACAGAAAAGATGTACAGTGGCATCAGCGGCCTGGAGCTGGAGGCGGAGATCTTTGTGGGAGTGGTGTACTATCAGCGCCTCCGCCACATGGTCTCGGACAAGTTCCAGGTGAGAACAACGGGTCCCCGAGATGCTGTCACCAACCAGCCCGTCAAGGGGAGGAACGTGGAAGGTGGGATTCGCTTTGGTGAGATGGAGCGGGACGCTCTGCTGGCTCATGGCACGTCTTTCCTGCTGCAAGACCGCCTGTTCAACTGCTCCGATGGCTCCATAGCCTATGTGTGCACAAGCTGTGGCAGCATGACATCTCCTGTGCTGGAGAAACTGCCTAACTCCTCTGTGGCAAGCAGCAGGAGGTACTCCTGCTCAGTCTGCAGTGAGGTGGATGCCATTGAGGTTGTCCCTGTGCCCCATGTCTTCCGTTACTTTGTGGCAGAGCTGGCAGCCATGAACATAAAAACAAAGCTCAAGGTGGAATAGCTTTGTCCTCAGCACAGCAGTGCTGCTGCTTGGAGGAGGCATGTGTCATCCTGCCCTTGCCCCTGAGAGTTTCAAGTGTTAAGTCAGTTCTCAGGTTCTTGAAATTTTTGCAAGATTAATTTGATGTTGGTATTGAGATGGGGTGGTCGCCAAGCTGTATGGAGAGGAAACATGGCTCTGTTGAAGTTAATTTGTATTTCCTAAAGGCTCACAAGCTATCAAAAAGTGGTGTATGGAAATCAAGCAATATTGCTGCTCCCACTAGGCTCCCGGGTTGAGAGCGGTGGGGTTCTTTGAGTGCTGGCTGAAGCTGCAGAGATGAAGAGGTCATAAACCAGCATGAAGTGGATGCTGAAAATGACAAAAAGATATATTTTGGGTTTTTTGAAGAAAAATCTTTCAAAAACCTATGCCTTAATGAATGTGTTAAAGTGATTGGACACGTTTTGCTTTATTGTCATACATGTGCCTTAATGGGGCAGAAGGCACAAAGTTCTGCTGCATGAAGCCGCAGCCTTGACCGCAGGTAACCACGGTGGCCCTGTCAGTCGTGTCCTGGGAGTGTTTGGTGTGGCCAAGCCCAGCAGCTATCTTGGTGTAGCACCACAGTGCTGGGGTTGGGTTTTCTTTTTGTTCGCTTGTCTCTGGCTGAAGAAGAAAGCAGAGGCCTTTCCAGCCTGGCTCCGACCCTGACTCAGAGCTCATCGTGCCCCCCTCAGTGCACAGCCCGCTGCCAGCCAGCCCTGTCCCAGGCGCCCTCCCTTTCCCTCCGCCCCCCCGGCCGCCGCGGGGCAGAGCTGGTCCAGAGTTCTTTGGTACCTTTCTCCATCACCTGCCGTCAGCGCCGTGCTGGGGCCGGCCGGGGTGTGCTCAGGGCCCGGCGGGGCCGGGGCGGCGCTCCCAGGGCTTGGCGGGCGGCGGCAGGCGGGAGGCGGTGGGGGTGTCCCCCGTGGGCGAGGCGCGGGGGCGCCGCACGCCCGGCGGTTCCCGCCCGCTCCGTACCATCCGCAGCACCTCGGCCAAGGAGGCGGCGGGCGGCGGCTCCGGGACCGGGACCTGCTCCATGGCGGGGTCGGGAAGGAGCGGCGGGGCGGGGCGGGGCGGGCCGTACCACCGGCGGGGGGGTAGGAGGGGGACGGTACTACTGCGGCGGGGGGGAGCCAGCCCCGCTCCCGCAGCCCCGGCGAGAGGCGGCGCAGCTGGTGCCGCCGGTGGGGGCTGAGCCCTCGGTAGCCCCGTGCGCTGGAGCCACCATGGAGGTGCCCCGGGTGCTGCTGGCTGCCGCTCTGCTCCCGCTGCTGCCCCGTGAGTACCCTCTAAGTAGCCCCAGGACAGCCCTGGGGGCTGATGGGCCGGATGCCATCCAGCCTGTGTGTGAAGAATGAGCACCACCGGGTTGGCAGCCGTGCTGGGTGGGATGTGTGAGGGATGCAGTGCTCCTAAAACCTGTCTCCCCCAGTTGGCAGGGCAGCTGTGCCGCTGCCCACTCTGGCCCCACCACTGAGCATGGTGGTGGCCGGGCAGCGCCGGCAGCTGGTGGTCTGTGTGGTGAGTGACCTGGCCCCCAGCTCCGGCCACGCTGTCTGGATCTCCAGCGGGAATGGCAGCATCCTGCCGTCCTTTGCCTACGGGGCCTCTCAGGAGGATGGTGGCACCGTCTGCTCTGTCTCCCTCCTTTCCAACGACCCCTTGGCCGAGGGAGAACTTGCCTGCCACGTTGGGGCCAACAGGACCTCCCCGTCCCACAGCTCCAGCCCCATCCGCATCAAGGGTATGATCCTGCTGCCACCCCTTCTGCCTGCCTTGCCCATTGCTACCCAACCTGGTGGGTGCCCAAGAAGGGGGTTGGCAGGGTCTCTGGGAGCAGGGAGCAGGTGTGAGGCCCTGTGGGCAAACGTTGCTGCCTTGATTGGCAGGCACAGGAAGGGGTTTGTGGCCAGCCCTGCCTCACACCTGGTGCTGGGCTGCCAGCGTTTCCCCAGCTGCTCTTTCATCCCACAGGCAATGAGGAGGTGGCAGAGCTGTGTCCTGGTAGCACAGCCGGTGAGTCTCCAGCCCTACCATGGTGGGAATGTCAGTTACCAGGGAGAAAACCCTGCTGGGCTCCTGGAAGGGCCTTGACTGCGGCTGTGGGGTGGTTGGGATGGCTTTTCCCAGAGTGTCAAGGGATTTCGTGGGAAGAATGGGGAAGGTGGGTCAGAGTCAGCCTACCCTCAGGGACAGCATGAGGGTGACATGAGGTGACTCTGGGACATGTAAGGCTCCCAAATCCCTCCGAAACCTGGCCCTGTGGCAGGACTAGAGAGGATGTGGGGGCAGTGGGGTTTTGGTGGCAGGTGTCAACCCCGCCCTTCCATTGCAGTGTTCCCGGACCATGCCTTGGCAGCTCTGCTCACGGCTGTTCGGGTGGTGCTGCTGAAGGTCATGCTCTCAGATGCCCTCCTCACCTCCATCCTCCTCGCCCAGAGCTGAGGCCTTGGCAGATGCCCATCCCTGAGGGGTAAGTCCCCTTGTTTCGGCCTAGGGGTGTGAAAGGCACCCAGAATAGACTGGAGAGGGAACCCCCAAATGCAAGGAGGGAGGGAGAGACCCGGTGTCGTTTGGGGGGGGGGGGTGCAGGGTGGGAATCTTGTGTTGGGGGGACGAGAGAGAGGGGCTGCCATGTTTCTGTGGGTGGCGGGGTTCCGGAATTACCTGGAGGATGGGAAGGGACCCCAAGGTACCTCGGGGAGAAGGTTCCCAGAGTTCCAGGGCAGGGCGGGACCCCGCGGGGCGGCCGCTCGCACCGGGGCCACGTGGGCGCTCGGCGGGACCGCCCGGCGGGGCCGCGCGCCGCTGGGATTGGCGGGCGGGGATTGGTCGCGAGGGCCACGCGCGCCGTCGGGATTGGCTGGCGCGGCTCGGTCGCCATGGTTACCGGGCGGGGCGCGACGGGAGCGCGCCCCGGAAGCGGAGCCATGGCGGCGGCGGCGGTGGCGGCAGCGCTGCTGGTGATGCTGATGGCGGCGGCGCTGGCGAGGGGCGACGACTCGGACTGGGTGCGGCTACCCAGCAAGTGCGAGGGTAAGCGGGGCCGCGGGGAGCCGGGGGGATCGGCCGTCGCCCGCTGTCTGCTCGGCCCGGGGGTGCGGGGCTGCGCCACTGCGGGCTGCCCCTCTGCCCGCCTCCTGCACCGCTGTCCCCGGTTCGTAGCTGGGCCTGCTTACAGTTCGCCTCCGCGATGCTTCCTCCCTGAGCAGTTCCTTGGTTCACAGGCAATCCGGGGCAGGTCATGACGGACATTTGCTGTTTGCTGCGGCTTCCTCTGTCTTTGCTGTGTAGGAACATGTGGAGCTGGACGGCAAAGAGAAAATAAAGAAATATGGACCTCTTTACAAAGTTTTCCCTTCTGGGGAAGCAGCTCTGGAGACACTGATGTCTTGATTTCCGCTGTGACACCTGCATCCTCAGAGAAGCATCAAAGTGAGCACTGACCACACTCTGCTCCTCTTCCTGCCCAGGCTTGGAACCTGTGTCAGCATGCAGCAATAGCTGCAGGCAGCACCTGGATAACTGGACCCAGCAGTGACCACACCTGGCATGTGTGGGGACACTGCAGCAGGTATGGTGTGGAAAGGGACATCCTCGAGGCCTGAGTCCAGAGGGGCTGCAGGAAGGAACGCTCATCTCCCCTGAGAAATGGCCGCAGACACCTCCAGCCCCTGGTGCCAGCAGAGAAAAGATCGTGCAGGAGGTGCACACAGGGCTTCTCAAGGCATGCATGGGGGCTCTGAAGAAGCCACCTTGCTCTCCTCCTGCCTGTGGCATGACCCTCTGCTCACATCGTTGCCTGGGACAAGACACTCTCATTGCTGCTGCCAGGCCACTCCTGCTGGGGCTTGGCCCTTCTCCTAAAGTGGGCCTCGAAGAAGAGGTGGCTCCTGACAAACAGGAGCCCACAGCAGAGGATAAAACTTTCTCCAGCCTCCTGCAACCCTAGTTTTGGGGAAGCAAGGGCCACACCATGCCTGGCTTCCATCCCTCTGACACAGTGCCTGCTTTTGACCCCTCCACATTTCCAGTTGTAAATGCCTGAGATATTTCTCCCGCTCTCTTTTTCTATAGCTCTGCTGAACTCTTTTTACAGAAAAAAATAAAGCTCATTTTTTAGTTTTATAAAAGAAACCGTGCACTGCGTTCTAAAGCTGTTGGTGCTGTGGTCTCTGCTGCGGTGTTGCTGGAGCTCATGGCCTCTCCGGCAGTGGCACAATCCATAGCCACACCTTGTCCACTGGGCCCTGCCAGCCGCTTGGTCCCCAGCACAGTCCCCAGAGCACTGAGGGAACCATTACCACATGGGATGCTCTGTGGTCATGAGGAGAAACTATGACCCATGCTGGGATATGCATTGCGAAAAGATCCTGTCCTCTTCGAAGAGGAAGAGAGCAGTTTGTGTTATGGAGGTAGAAGCTTCAAGGGGAAACCTGCAGGCCCTGTCTGACTTCCCAGCTGTGCTGTAGCACCTGGCTTATACTGAAGCATTGTTTTTGGTGTTCCTGCTTCAGGAGTTCTCCAGTGGAAGCAGTTGAGCCATTCCTGGTTATTTCTTTGAGCAGCCAAGGTGTGTTTGGTGTGCCTGGCTCCTGGTGTTAGTTCCTGCTGCTGTCCCAGCTTCTCTGTCCCACTGCCCATCAGAACAGTGACATGCCCTAACTTGCCTGTGCTCTCCTCCCTGCAGTGTGCAAGTACGTGGCTGTGGAGCTGAAATCCGCTTTTGAGGAGACTGGCAAGACCAAGGAGGTGATTGACACCAAGTACGGCTTCCTGGACGGGAAGGGCTCTGCCGTCAAGTACACCCAGTCGTAAGTGGGAGTGGGACGGGGGTCTGC
The DNA here is from genome assembly GCA_035041135.1 of Platyrinchus mystaceus. Lineage (NCBI taxonomy): Eukaryota > Metazoa > Chordata > Aves > Passeriformes > Tyrannidae > Platyrinchus > Platyrinchus mystaceus. Next base: position 9,139,078 of record JAWWLV010000121.1, on the reverse strand, counting down.
CCGCTGCTGTCGCTGCCTGTGGTCTGCAGAGCTGGGGGCTTTGGGAGGCTGTTCCTGGGGGGCCATGCTAAGCCTGAGCCCCCGTCTTCATGCAGGGACATACGGTTAATCGAGGTGACAGAGAACATCTGCAAGCGGCTGTTGGATTACAACCTGCACAAGGAGAGGAGTGGCAGTAACAGATTCGCGAAGGTGAGGGCTGTCCTCCAGTTCCCTGCTCCCATATGTCCCTTGTCCATCCTGCACTGCCAGGGTGACAAACCATGTTCATTCTTCCCATCCTCTGGATCCCCTGCCAGTGCCCAGCATGCCCCCCAAGTCAGGTATGGGGTGCTGTCCTTGGTGGCGGTGGGTAGGCTTCTGCCCTCGCCTGCATGGATGGAACCAGAGGCTGTCTTCCTGTTGGTTTTGGAACCACGTTTGCAGAGAGGGACTTGTTGCCACTTGAACTCCTTCCTGGTAATGCTGATGCCCCAGGGGCCTGACTTTGTCTGGCTTGCATGTTCCTGCATTGCTGGGCAGGGTTGTGTGGCTGATACTGGGAGGGGAGAGCGGGAGCCTGGCAGGAGGAGCACCACCTGACCAGGCAGCGCTGCTCCTTCAGGGCATGTCGGAGACATTCGAGACCCTGCACAACCTGGTGCACAAGGGCGTCAAGGTGGTGATGGACATCCCCTACGAGCTGTGGAACGAGACCTCCGCTGAGGTGGCTGACCTCAAGAAGCAGGTACCCAGACCTGTGGGATTGGCCCTCAGTGGATTCTGTGACCTGGTGGGCCAGAGTAGAAGGGGAGAGAGAGTCAAGGGGTGCACTGCTGGAAGTGGGGTGTTGGCAGGACCTGCTGCCCTCGCCCTGGTCCTGCCACACCAGCACGTGTCTGGAGCTGGGCTCTCCTCTCTGCATAGTGCGACGTGCTGGTGGAGGAGTATGAAGATGTGATCGAGGACTGGTACAGGCATCACCAGACGGAGGATCTCTCCCAGTTTCTCTGCGCCAACCACGTGTTAAAAGGAAAGGACACAAGTAAGTCCTGGCTGCTGCCAGGGGCTGTGCAGGAGTGCTAGAAAGGGCAGGGGAGCCTTGCCAGGGCACAGGGAACCCTGCCTCTCCCTCAGAGCCCACTCTGCCCCTCTCTTCCCCAGGCTGCCTGGCAGAGAAGTGGACTGGCAAGAAGGGTGACTTGGCAAGCGTGGGGGAGAAGCAGAGCAAAAAAAAGAGTGGGAAGAAGAAGAAAAAGGACCAGAAGGATGAGAGCGTGGGAGCTGCCAGCCTCCTGGACACCGGGGAGGCCCTGGAGGAGGGGGTCCAGGAGAAGGCTCCCCTCACCCACAGCCCAGCTGATGAGCTGTAGACACGCAGCCCCAGCCACCGGGGCCGCCTGCTCCGGGGTTTCAACCTGCTGTGCCTGTGGCTACCAAAGGAAAAAGGACTTGTAACCCGGGGGAGACCAGAGCGCCTGGCTCTGCCTTGTCAGCCTGGGTGCCATCCCGCGATTAGGTGTCACGGAGCCGCGAACTCAGCCCTGTTGTGCCTCCCTGCCGGGGGGCTCCAGCTCCGGGAGGCCGCGAGTGCTGCCCCGGCGCCGGCTCCTCAAACCCAGCCGAGACTGTAAATAAAGACGTTTTCCCCAGAGCCGCCGCCGCTGCCGGCCCTGCTTCGCCCGCGGTGCCGGGGCGGGCGAGAGCAGCGGGTCCCGCGGGGGGTCCCGCGGGGCGGGCGGGCCCTGACCCCGCCGGGCCGAAGGTCGGGGCCGCGGGGGGGGGGGGGGGCGTGAGGCGGGCGGTGATTGGCAGGGCCGGGGGCGGGAACTGGCGGGCGCGGCGCGGATTGGCGGGGCTGCGATGGGGGGGCGTGGCTGCAGGGAGGGGCGGTCGGAGCGGCGATTGGCGGGCTGGCGGGGGCGGACACGGCGGCGATTGGCGGGTGGGCGGGCGGGGGCGGGATCTGGCGGGGCGGCGAGGGCCGTGTCGGCGTCCGGGGCCGGGTCGGTGTCGGTGTCGGCGGGATGGTGGACAGCGTGTACAGGACGCGGTCGCTGGGGGTGGCGGCGGAGGGGCTGCCGGACCAGTACGCGGACGGGCAGGCGGCCCGCGTGTGGCAGCTGTACATCGGCGACACGCGGAGCCGCACGGCCGAATACCGCAGCTGGCTCCTGGCGCTGCTCCGCCAGCACCGCTGCCGCTCCGTCCTCGACGTGGCCTGCGGCACCGGGTGAGGCACCGAGCCCCGCGCCCGCCTGCCCTGCCAGGCGTCCCTTCCCGCTGCGCGGGGTTACCCGGGGCCTCGCTGCCCTCGGCCATCCCCAGTGTCCCCCTCCCTTGAAGCCCCCACTGCCCCCTCAGCTCGGTCCTGCTGACAGCCGTGTCCCCAGGGTGGACTCCATCATGCTGCTCGAGGAGGGCTTCCAGGTGACCAGCGTCGACGCCAGCGACAAGATGCTCAAGTACGCGCTGAAGGAGCGCTGGGAGCGGCGCAAAGAGGAGCCCTTCGACCGATGGGGTGCGGGGGCTGTGGGGAGCGGGAAGGGGCGTGGGGACACTGACACCCCACCCCAGCGCAGGGGACTCTGCCCCGTGCCCCTCTCGTGTACTGTCTCTGGCCCGTCACGGTGCTCAGGCCCCTCATCTGGGGTTGCCGCAGGCTGGGTGGCCTTGTTGCAGGGACAGGCAGGGACCTACTGGTGCCAGCTGCTCGGGAAACCCAACGCATGGTTCTTGCCTGCCTGGCTGCTAGCCACAGGCTAGATCCAGCACCTGCAGGAGCCAGGGAAGGGCTAGGTGGTGCTGGGATGGGGTCTTGCAGGCAGGGGAGGCTGTTGGGTGTCCCTGCCCTCATACATTTCCCTGTGCTGCAGTCATTGAGGAGGCCAACTGGCTCACACTGGAGAAGGACCTGGAGAAGCCTGGGGATGGATTTGATGCAGTCATCTGCCTCGGCAACTCCTTTGCACACCTCCCGGACTTCAAAGGTGAGTTGAAGGCAGGGGAGGGGAGGGGAGGGGGAGTACCTGTGCACGTGTGCACACCGTCTCCTGCAGGTTGAGAATGTGCCCTAACTCCTGCCATTAGCAGGACAGGGGATTACACACAGTGGAGCTGCTGTGTCATGGTGCATCTCCAGGGAAGCTGAGAACATGCCCCAGTTTGTGACATGAGTGGGCCCATTGGGTTCCATGGTGGCGGTAGAGGAGGTGTGTGCATTTATGGAGGCACACCCAGACTCGTGCCACAAGTGGGGTGGTGGGTTCTTCACGTCGTGTGCTCTGCCCCAGTGTGGCTGAGAATGTGCCTGAGCTGATGCCATGGGTGGGGCTGTGGGTTCTCCAACCTGAGACTGGGGGGTGGGGAGATGGTAGGGGAAGGGGTATATGTGTGTGTCGATGTGGGTAAGATGGGACCTTATGGGCTGTGCCATGGGGTACAGCCAGTGCCTGGAGACACCACCGTTTCCTCCCCAGGGGACCAGAGTGACCACAAGCTGGCCCTGAGGAACATTGCCAGCATGGTGCGGCCCGGGGGTGTCCTGGTCATTGACCACCGCAACTATGATCACATCCTGGCCACGGGCTGTGCACCGCCTGGGAAAAACATCTACTACAAGGTGGGTGGCTGGCAGACCCTGCCCCATCCCAATCCCCTCTGCCCCAGCTCCATGGCCCCAGGTGGGGCAGGCAGCAGGGCTGTGCCCAGGCTGGGGGCTACTGAGTCCTCCTATGGTCTCCCAGAGTGACTTGACCAAGGACATCACCACCTCAGTGCTGCTGGTAAACAACAAGGCACACATGGTGACCCTGGACTACACGGTGCAGGTCCCCCCCACTGAGGCAGGGGCAGACCCGGAGCTGAGGTGAGAGGGGCTGCAGAGGTGGCTCCCGGCATGGGGGGTGGCTGGCACTGTGCCCCACTGTCCCCAGGCCTCACCAGCATTGCCTTCTTGCAGCAAGTTTCGGCTCTCATACTACCCACACCGGCTGGAGGCCTTCACAGCTCTGCTGAAAGGTGCCTTCCAGGGGAAGTGCCAGCACAGTGTCCTGGGCGACTTCCAGCCCTACACGCCGGGACAGGCCCATGTGCCCTGCTACTTCATCCACGTCGTGAAGAAGACAGGCTGAGGGGGCCATGGAGATGGGACTGTGGTGGCTGAGAGCTGCGAGCAGCTCTGGGGACGAGCAGGGGTTGGGGACATCGCTGAGAGATGCCTGGGAGATGCCTCTCCTTAATTAAGAACACTTGTGAGAGCTACTGGAGATCATGGTCCATGTGTCCCTGTATGGGCAGGGTATGGGGCAAAGGGGACAGCCACAGCCTGTGGGGAAGGAGGTGCTCAGCCTGGGGGAAGCATGGGGTGGGTGCAGGTACAGTTTCACCTCCAAGCCCCCACCTGCAGGTGCCAGACATGCCTGTGGTATGGGGTTTGGGGGCCCCCTTGAAGCGGAGACAAGGGTGAGCTGGCTCCCAGGTGGTTACACATCCCTGCTGAGCCCACTGCAGCACTGCTTACAGGAGTGTGCTGCAACCTGTTTTCTCCCCTGCACCTCTCAACCAGGTGCTGACTCCTTGACACCGCTCAGCCCCATGCTGGGGGTACCCACCCCCCAACACTGGGTTTCCCACACTGGAGCCTCCACCAGTGCTTTTGCTGTGGCTGCAGCTCCCTCCTTTTCACCCTGGGGAAGATGTGGTGCTCAGATCCAGTAGCACAGTGCAGTGTGGTCAGAGACAGCTCTGCCCAAACACGCTAAGCTGCCAGAGCTGGAGCAACAGGGTTTCAGGCTTGCACCAGCTGCAGCTTCACAGGTGGAACACCAGAAGCTGCTAGGGAGCCATTCCTTCTCAGAGGAGCTCAGTGGGGAGCAGGCCCTCACAGCCACACCCCCTGGCCCAGTGATCCAGCTGCCAGCAGGCTCAGTGCCCACAGCAGCGGGGCAAAGCCCGGCACCAGCAACCCCTCGGGCTGGGGCACGCGTGGGCCCCTGGCTGGACGTGGGGCTGCCCTGGGGCTGCAGCAGCAGCTGCAGGGACCTGGCAGTGGCAGCTGCTGTCCAACTTGTGGCCACACACAGCTCAAGGCACCCTTGGTAAAGGCCGGGAAGCCGGGCATACACATTGCTGCCGGCAGCTGCTGTTAGGCTGCAGAGGGAGATGAGGCAGGACTTGCAGGGGGGTCTGGGCCAACTGATGCTCAGCACAAGTTAATGCAGACAAGGCAGCTCCAGGCTGCTCCAGCCAAGGTTTGAGTATTTCCAAGGCTGAAGCTCTCACTCTGTGACAAGTTTTTCCTCTTATCCACTGGGAATTTCCTTGCTGCCACTTGCCCCCCTTGCCTCATGTCCTGTCACCCAGCACCTACAGGAAGCACTAGGCTCCCTCTGCAAAGGGAGCTCAGCTTCCAGCAAAGCTTCCATTCCCTCAGGCTCTCCTCATCCACCAGGAGCTCCAGCCATTCTAGTGGGATGAAAGTGGTCCCAGCCCAGCTCGCAGATGTGCTCCCCACTCTACCTGCAGGACAATGATTTCTCTGCAACACCCAGCTCACCCAGGGGCTTGCGGGGACCTTCCCGAGCCAACATCAACAAGCAACAACTTGAGGTCAAGCAGTGAATACCTAGTGCTGTATTTTATTCAGAGACTACATTAAGTCCAGGCCAGCTGGAGTAGCAGCATCCTGCTGCCCTCCAGCCAGCAGCCCTCACTGAGGGAGCGGCTGACACCACAACAAGCAGCTGCCTCCAGCCCCATGCTTTGCTGCCAAACTGGATGCAGTTTGAGTCTTGCTCACCTCCCAGTGCCCTGTCACCCACGGAGACACTCCTACATTGCCCACAACCGTGGGATTCAGCTTCCTCTGCAGGAGGAAGACATCCATGCTCCCAGCAGCCACCATGTGCTGCACCAGATGTGAGGGACTCTTACAGAACCTGCCACCCTCCAGGCTGAGCAGAGCAGCATTTCCATCAGGCTTTGGCTCAGGAAACTGCACAGCCACTATTTCCACCCAAGCTCAAAAGAAGGGGGCCCAGGAGGCATCGAGAAGAGCTAGGTGGGTGCCTTTTGGGACCTGTTCTCATCACTCCTCCAGTCCCAGCTTTGCTGAGCATTAGCAGGCTGCAAACTTCTGCTGGATGAGTCTGTACCTGAGCAGCTCCTGCTCAGAGACTGATGGCTGCAACCTCACAGCAGCCTGCAGAAAGTCTTCCATGGTCAGGATCAGAGCAGAGCTCTCAGTATCCAGCCCTGCATGAGAGAAAGAACAGGAAAGGGCTGAGAAACAAATGCAGGGGCGTCTGGCAAGATCCAACAACCCCACTCTCCAGCCACCAGAGACTGCAATGAAAACCTGTCTCACTCCTTCCCCCTGAGGCCAACCACTGGAGGTGAAGATGACCACATCTGTAGGAACTGCCTGCCAGCCAATAACCCAGAGCCCAGCATTAGTAGTTCCAAAGGTGACAAGAGTCTTCTCACACAGCCCAGTTACCAGCAGTGGTAACACTCCTCTCTGACCCTGTGCTGGGTTGCTCCAACACATGCAGCAAGTAAGGGCAGGGCTCCCACCTTCCTCAATCCATTCCACCTTGCGTTTGACAGCGCACATCATGGCGTCTGAGCACAGCGCGTAGATGTCTGCTCCTGTCAGCTGAGCTGGGCATTTTTCTAGGATGGTGGTGAGATTCACAGAAGGATCCAGTTTAAACCTGCCAAGAGAGAAAAATGCAGGTGTAAAAGCCACATAAAAAGCAGACCAGGAAAGCTGTGACAGCCAGTGTGACTGGGCATGAAGAATGAAGGGTAGTCACGTTTAGCCGCTTCCAGACTGTGCTCTGCATGCTCAGAAAAAAAGTATTAAAAAAAAAAAATCAATGTTTATTGCTTTTTTTCAACACAGTCACCTCTTTTGAAACTTCCCTGCAGCAGGGTCCTCTCTCCAAAACCAAAGGCAACTTTGAATCACAGCATCACAGCACAGCATAGTCTGTCTGGGTTGGAAGGGACCTTAAAGATCATCTGGTTCCAACCCCCCCTGTCATGGGCAGAGACACCTTTCACTAAATGAGGTTGCTCCATGCCCCATCCACCCTGGCTTTGAACACTTCCAAGTTTGTCTGGGCCTCTCTGATTGCGGGTACCTGTTAAGAAGCACAAAGGATGCAGGGAGCAGTCTTGGAGCCATGGTGCAGGATGAACTCTCCAGAACACCATCTGTTTACGCACTTGGTGCTTGACTTCTCACTTAGATAAATTAAGTGCTCCGCATGCCTGGGAACAGCCTACAGCCAGGGCTGCGTAAGAACATGTTTAATTACAGACAGTACAAACCACTCTAACACCAAACCATCCCATCAGAGCCATGCTGCAGACAGCGAGCCTCCTTCAGCATGACCAGCACACTGATGGTGGGCATGGCTGCCAAGACACACGGTGTGACAAGCTGCTCACCGCCAGCCCACACTCTTGCCTCTCCTACTAACTTACTGTCACAGGCAGCAGCAATCACAGCTATCCGTGACAGCCATCCGTGGCAGAGTCCCTGCAGAGGCAGAGTCACAGCCACTCACCAAGCTGTGGTGGGTGATACCTCTGCACTTGAATGCAGGGCTTGCCTCTTCTCCCTTAAGAGATGCTCTCAAGAGCTCAGAGCAGCTGGGGAAGCAGCCAAACCCTGCCACTCAACAAAATCCCACACAACCAGAGAATGGAAAGACACACGGAGCACATGCTGAACACCCCTGAGCATCACAGGAAGAGAGGCAGTGTGATGAATGGAGCTGCCTTCACCCTTGGATCTGCAAACAGCAGGGGAATTCTTGCAGGATGCAAACGGGAGCTTCCTGCCATGCAGCTGCACTGCAGTCTCATAGCACTGTTTGGATTTGGCTGAGCTCCTTAAGAAGAGCATATGGGCACAGTGGCTGGAAAACTCTACTAACCACTCCACTTGCACAGCCAGGCTGAGCTGCTCCCATCTTCTAGGAAAACCAGTCATAGTTCTGCTTCTGGAAGTTGCTCTATTCTCTTCCCCTACCTGCTGGCTGCGGGTCAGTGACTGTAAGTGCTGCCCAGGGCTCTGACACGAAGCCAAGCTGAAGCACACTATGCATCAACCCCAGAGAGGCTGTGACCCATTGGAGGGTTGTGGAAGGCTGCTGGGAGAGCACAGGGTCACTCACTTCCTGGTGATGGCACTCAGCACCTGCAGCTGCGACTCCCGGTCTTCGTTTATGCCCACATAGACCAGCTTGTCAAACCTGTCAGAAGAGAGAGGACAGTCAAGAACAGGCCAAGGCAAACCTGCCACTTGTGCTCAGCCCTGTGCACCAGGAACTGAAGTAGCCCTGAGACAGCTCCTTTCACTGCTAAGTTCGTGGATGATACAAAGCCTGGGGAGAAGCAGTCAATGTGCTGGAGGGCAGGGCTGCTCTCCAGAAGGATGGGGGCAGGCTGGAGAAGCAGGCTGACAGGAACCACATAGGGTCCAACAACAGCTGATACAAAGTTCTGCCCCAGCATGGGCAAGACATAGGCTTGAAGACCACGTGGGGGGCAATTCTACAGAACAGGCCAAGGGGACCAATTCCTCCACCAGTTTGGTGCCACAGCAGATCCCTTATTGTCCTGCTGTGATGTTAGGACAGTAAACCAGAGTGGTGGGAAGAACAAGCTGTGGTATCTTGTGCTGCTGCTACAGCCACAGGCACTGGCCTCCTCTTGGCTTCCTATCTCCCTCATAAGCCAGGGCCAGGGACCTTTAGGAACAATCTCTAGGGAAGGAGCATGGTGGAGACACAGTCCATGCAGCTCATCACTGCCTGAAGAGCTCTGGGGAACTACCCTGGAGCAAGGCTGGGTAGAATGCGACATACCTGCCTGGCCGGAGCAGAGCTGGGTCCAGGAGGTCAGGCCTGTTGGTGGCTCCAATGACAAACACGTCTCTGGTGGAATGAAGGCCATCAAGCTCTGCCAGGAGCTGTGAGACAACTCTGCAGGGAGCAAGACAGGATGCTCACAACTAGGCCTTGACAAGTCACCCACTGTCTCCCTCAGCCACCAAGGCAAAGAGGAAGAAGCAAGGCCACTGGCAGGTCCATTTCTTGGACTTCAGCTACTATTTCTCTTCCCTAAAGAGCCCTGACAAAGCCATGTAGAATTCTCTGATAGCGCATCCAGCAAGCATGTGGGTTCACTGCATACTGAGTCCAAACCCCTGATACCCAGACAGTCCTTCAGGTCAGTGCTCAGCTCTGAACCCTTTCAGTATGGCCACATGAGCTTATACTTGCTATCTAACATTGGCAACACAGACAAAACACAGGCAGGCATGTATGGTTGTGGCTGAAGTTTCCCACTTATATGTGCTGGCCAGTTCTAGCTCTCCTTGCAATGTGGTACTGCCCAGCAAGTCCATGCCAGGGACACGCTGGCAGGCCAGCCATGCTGCCAAACAGTCACTGAATCACTGAATGGTTTGGGTCGGAAGGGACCCTAAAGATCAACTATTTCCAATCCCCCACCACAGGCAGGGACACCTTGCATTAGACCAGGTTGCTCAGGGCCCCATCCAACCTGGCCTTGAACACTTCCAGTCCTCGGGCCAGTGAATAGCACATGTTGCAGATCTAGTTCTGCAGCCACGGGGCTTAAGCTGGTCTGGCAAACACAGTATTCCAGTTCTGCACAGGCCTCCTGGCACAGGAATATCTCCACCAGGTTCTGGGATCAATGAGCACCACACCCAGTCCATTCCAGATCTGGTTGTATGTGTGTGTGAAGCTGGATGCCAGGAGCATATGATGTCACTGGAAAATTCTGAAGAACCCCTCATGGACAAAGAGAAAGACTGGATGGGGACTACCAGCTCACCAGAAGAGGCTTGGGGGAAATAACCTTGTTTCTGGGTACCTCTAAGCTGTCTATACTTTGCTTCTACCAGAAGCAGCTGAAAGGTTTCCCACCGCACAGAAACAGGAGTTAATAGGAGGAGAGCACAGCAGGGGTGTGAAGGATGACTGTGGAGAGACCAAAGGGAGCACTTGGCAGCCACAGAAGCAGATGAAGGAGACTGTCTTAACCAAATGTTTGCACAACAAGATTGGGCAATTGGGAACCTAAGGCAATGCAAACAGCAGTACAAATGTTCAGAGAGAGGAGACAGGCCATGCTCCCTTAAGGGAGCTGGGAGGGGAAAAAGCAGGGAGAGGTGGGATGGACTCTGCCTTGCAGGGCAATCTCAGGCATCCCCTGCAGCTGAGGGAGGTATGCTGCTCTCCCAAGGACACATGATGCTCACTTACCTGTCCATGACACCCCCTGAATCTCCACTTCGCCCACGACTGGGGGCCAGGGAATCCAGTTCATCAAAGAAGATAATGCAGGGAGCAGCTGCCCTGGCTCTGGCAAACACTGGAAGGAGACAGCACAAAAGGTGAAAAAGACCTGGAGGAGCAGTCAACAACAATAGGACCTGCTAACCTCCCAGCAGGGAAGAGTTGTGGATGGAAACCTGATGCCCACTCTATCACCACCAACAACTGCTTCTGCCTGAGTGGCTCAGTAGAGTGGGGACAGGCAGCAGGATGGGCCCCGAGGCTCCGCTGTGTCTCTGAGGGGTTTCTGTCCCATTGGGAACACCAGGGACAAGAGCAACAGTAGCAGAGAGCAGGGAATGGACTGGGTGTAGGCGACAGCTGGGTATATGCCCTTGCTGAGAGCTGTGGGTGGGAGCTAAGCAGAGGGGTTTAAGCACCACCTCCTTCTCTCCAGCACTACAGAAAAGCCCAATCTCCCCATTTGCAGAAGCAGGATGCAGATCCTTACCATTGCGCACATTCTCTTCACTTTGCCCAACATACATGTTGATGAGCTCTGGCCCTTTCACGCTGTGGGGCAGAGAAGAGGAAGCCAGTTAGAGGATGCCCATCCCCTGCCAGGAAAAGTCAATCCCATTGTGTGACCCCCTCCCACTCTTCACCTAAGGAACGTCATGGTGCACGTTGTTGCCACAGCTTTTGCCAGCAAGGTCTTCCCTGTCCCTGGAGGCCCATACAGCAGCAGACCAGAGCGGCACAGACCCAGTGACAGCAGCTCTGGGTGCTCCAGGGGCAACTGGATAGTGTCCAGTATCTCCTTCTTCACCTCTTGCAGCCCACCAACATCCTGCCAGGACACTGAGGGAATCTGCCAAGAGAGGGAGAATCTCTGTCAGCACCTCTTCTGAGCCCCAAGCAGCTCTTGCTCCAGTATCCAGGATCCACATTTCCCCCTTCCGAGCTTTGCAAGAGGGAAAATAAACTGCACACATGCCCAGTCATGCTGCACTTGTAGCATGTGCCTCATCTCCAATCCTCCATCACACCTCATATCATCTGTCAGCAAAAATACCCTAGGGAATGTATCCAGCAGGGTTGCCTGCAGCTTTGAGGAGGACAGTCCTGCTGCAGACAGCCCTTGGGATGCATGAGGGTAGGTAAAAATTAAGAAAGAACAAAAAATTAAAAAAAAAAAAGAAACCTGGACCTAGCAATTTTGAGCTACCTGTGTTCAGAGCACCTTGCCCGCCAAGGCAATGAGACTGTGCAAGGGCTTCACACCTTCAGAGCGGCAGAATCTGGGCTGCCAGGACTTCTGTGATGTAAACGAGGATGTGAGAGACAGACATCCCGGAGGACAGTGTACGGAACACTCGCTGCTTTGGAAAGGGGGGATGCAAGAGCAAAGTCCATGTATGCTTACAAGAAATAGATAGGGATGGGGTCAGCTGCAGACACGCAAGGGTCACGGCAAATAGAAGGAAGACAGCAAACCTGAGATGGGTGAGCCATGCCATTTTGGTTATTTTGTGCTGAGCAAAACAATCCTGGAGGATACTGCTGCTCTGCTCACGGCTTTAGAAATGGCTGGAATGCCACAGCCTGCATGACTTCCTCCTGAGAGTCAGAGCAGCTCTCCTGGGAACATGCAGGAAAAGCAAAGCCCCAGAACATCTCCCGCCAGCTGCTGGGTGGGTGGGGAACAGGTGCCAGAACAAATGGGGAGTTTAAAAATAGGCTAGGGCAAAATTCTTTCCCCCTCAGCCCATTTCAAACTCCTTCCTTTTCTACTTGAGATTATGTTGTCTCATGCTATTTCTCTAGCTGTCCAGCAAATCCACCAGGAAAATCAGGTCCAACAAAACAAAGATTTCCAGAAAAAAAAACCTTTTAAAGCAAAAGGTCACAGGCACTCCTTCTGCAGTGCCAATGAATGGAAGAGCTGCCCTGTCCTCTGCATTCTTGCTTATACTGCCTTGCTAGAAAGAGCTCGAAAGACATCAGCACAGCAGCTGGAAAACTGCAGCAAGGTTGTTTTCAAAGGAGCACATTTTAAGTCTAGGACATGTTGCAGGCACTGCTAGCACCTGGAAGTTTAGATTAGTGTCCTCTAGAAGGCTCAAGCTTTAACTGCAAACAAATGTGTGAATAACCAGGAAATGCAAGCAGAGAACTGAAGGCAATGTATGTTGAGAGTATCCAGGTCTGCTAATGGGCTTTCTGAACTGCAACCAATTATGAAGAAAATCAATAAAGGAATGTAAAATACAAACAAAATTAGCTCCCATTCACACAGCTCACTGCTGTGTGAATTATGGTCATTTGTCTTACAGCGAACTTGGCAAACACCTCAAATCAGAGCTCACTTCAGTTTCTATTAAATTTATGCATTAATTAAGTGCTGGAGTAGCTCCTGAATGATGACATCAGCAAGGTGTTTTCTTGTTAGGGCAGACTGCAAGTGGGCAGTTGGAGAAGGTGTCAGAATAACTGCTCCAAGGCAAAGGTTTGCTGTCCTGTGCAGAGCTCAGTTGTTTGCACTCATGGGTGTGGAAAAGAGGTTCTGATCACTTTGCTTGGTCCTAATACCACATTACCCAGCAAAAACAGTCACCTCAAACGCTGTTTCCCTGGGTGCCAAGCTGCCAGAATTGGATCCCAGCCCTCCTGAGAAGCTGACTCTGCAGGTTTTCTCAGACTCTCCATGTCGCTTTACCTGAGGAACACCCAAACTCTTCAAACTGCTTGGCTGTCAGAAAAGACCATGCCAGTCCCAAGCAACACCCAAGGCCAGGGATCAAGTCGAAGGCTTTTCACACATGTGGAGAAACTCCCTCACCAGCCTGTGCCACAGCCTCTCCGTTCCCAGAGGCCAGGTGGCTGGGGAGACCTCAGCGAGGCAGCCAGCCTGCAGCTGCCTTTGCCTCTTGAAGGGCTGAGCTGCACAGCTGGAACCCCTACGGCACCAGCCAACTGAGTGGTCTGCAATTAGTATGGCAAGGGCTTAGTATGGCTTAGTATGGCTGCCAAATTCAAAGCCAAGAGCCAAAAGCACTAGGGGGGGAAAGCCCACAGGGGACTGTGCCCCATTTAAAGCTAGGGAAATACATGGAAGGACAGAGCAGCAAGCAATATGCCAGCACACAACCATCTTGAGCCTACAGCTTCTGCAGAACCAACCCATTTCCTGTGCCCCAGCATCCTACCTTTGGGGCTCCCACTGCCTGGGAATGGGTGTCATGCAGCTGGTCCAGCGCAACACTAAAATCCTCCTCAAGCACCGGGAAGCCAGCAGTGCAAAAATCTCTCTCCACTTCTTCACTCAGTCCGCCTGGAAAACTGAGGAAAGAAAAGGGAAGGACTCAGGCTCTGCCCCACTCCTGGCATTACTGGGCTGGTTGCAGCCCCTGCCCTCCCCCACCTCCTGCCCTCTTGCCTGTGCTACCTCAAGGCTTGGATGCGGGTACAAGCAGCTCGGCTGCTGTGGGACAACAGGGCACAGAAATCTCCCAGCACAAAGCCCTGTGAATGTGGAAACAAAGAGCATCAGTTCAGCCCTGATCACAGTTCCATCTAGGCCATAAAAGGTGTATGGGGAAAAATCCCTTGCAGAGATGTTCTTTGAACCCCTGTGCCCTGGTTAATGGCTCCAGCTTCCTTTTTTCTATTAGCTCTGTCTTGCATCCAAGCTGAACATCAGACAGCACCTCTGCAAATGGAGTGGAGTCCTTAGGCTCTAGAAATCTGCACTTGAAGCTGATGTCTAAGGACCAGGGTTAACCACTGAAAAAGTTGACTGGGCTGTGGGACTTATCCCCTTTCTCCAAGGCCAGGTGGGGGAGATTGGTCCAGCACACCCAGCCTGCCCATCTCCACATGCTGCCGTGGTTTCACTTACGGCAGTCCTGCGGGCCAGCTTGGATAGGCTCACTTCTTTGCCCAGAGACAGACTAGCAGTCAGCATGTTCAGCATCAACCTCCTCTGCTCTTCTGAAGGGGCTTCAATTTTCACCTCGTGAAGGAAAGCAGTCTGCAAGTCTGTAGGAACATCCTGGGGCTTGCAGGTTGTGCCAATCACCAGGACAGGATGGCTGTTGAGAAAAGGGGGACAGTGTATGGTCTCAGCTCTGTGGAAGCTTCCCTCTTACATTGCCATCACATATGCCAACTCACTCTCCAATGGCTAAGCCTTTTTCCAAGAAATACACACACACTGGCTGAAGTGTCTTGCAGCCACTCTCCTCCAGCTTGCCCTCGAACTGCTTTGTGAGCTCTGTCTCCAAGTCAAGGCCCTTCAAGTGACATCTTATTTCTTCACTTTATGTCTGCCACTCTGCTACTTGTCATCAGCCTCGACATTCTCCTGGAATCCAGCTCCTTATTGGGGTCCCTGAGACCCTTGGCATGTCTCACAGCAAACACACATGGTTTGCTCATCTGAACAACTCAGGAACCAGCTTCAGACAACAAAGCTTCCTGACTGCCTCTGCCATTAAGCTGGAAAAACAAGGGACCTCTGAAGTAAACAGAACAAGTCTGCGAGAGACTCCACTGGATTAAAAATAAAACAGGACACGTTAGCAATCAGTTACCTTGATGTAACAGTGACTGCTGCCCTAGGAATGGCAGAAGCAAACAACTACCTCAGATGCCCACAGCAAACATGCAAGGTCCATACCTCAGCGCTGGGTCTCTGTCCAGGAGCAGCTGCCTCAGAGTAGCAATGACCCTGGCATCCTCTCTCAGCCCATCTCGGTCTCTGCCAAGCACCTCGATGTCTTTCAGCAGGAGCACACACGGATGGTACTGCTGGGCCTGGGTGAAGGCCATCTGCACTTTCTCTTCTGTGGCTGCACTGGTATCACTGCACAGACTGACGCAATCGACCTGTGAGACAGACCACACAACACAGCCTGTACAAGTTGCAACATGGACAGCTGGAGGACCAAGGACAATGTTCACTGCCACAAAGCCTTCCATGGGCAATTCACAGGTCAGAGGAGATCTAAGTGAATATTTCCCAGAGGGACATTCAGGTCATATTGAAAATAGACATGTTCAGGACTCTGAAAGAGGTGGGGTGGACAGAAGGGTCTTATCTGAAAAAGGTGAGGCAAAGGGACCAGAGAAATCAATACAGTGGATGTCACAGCTCAGCAACCTAAGCTGGAAGGGATGGGAGAGCTGTGGAAGACAGGGAGAACAAGGTGTCTTGGAGGAACAGTGCAAAGAGTAGAGAAGGAGACTCAGGAAACTGTTCAATACGTGCTGCACAGGCTCAAAGTGCAAGAGGAAGGTAGATGGTGAGGGTGTGTGTCAGGGGGAAGTTATAGGTGGCTAGAAGCCCAGACACTGTTTACAAAGCAAACACTTGATGAAGTCATGCAAGGGGAGAGGTGACTGGTGAGCCTTGAACAGCAGCCTGAACGCTGCTAGAAACAGGCAGTGCTGCCTCCTGGTGCTCCAAGGTTTTGCAGGGAGAGCCAAACCACCTCTGGTATTCCCTGAGCCTCATCCTCAAAAAGGATGCTTGGAGCAGGGAGAACAGCTCAAGAGCAGACATAAAGGGTAAGGACAGGGACACAGAGCAGAAGAACTCCTGTGCTCCACATGCTATACAAAAGAAAACAGGAGTTAGGGTTGTGGCAGGTCTCATGGCAGCAGTATCTGTATGCAAGTACAGAAAGGCAGAGAGAAAGGACAAAAAACTGTTATCAACAAGTGGTAGAGATTAGAGGGGGGAAGAATTAATGTGTCCTGGTAGGACAGCAGACAGAACAGTCAGAGAAAGGAAAGAGAGGTAGAATGGTAGCATAAGCATTGCAGTCAGTGAGAAATGGAGGGAAGAGCATAAAAGCTGGGATAGGAGAATAAAATGGACAGCAAATACCTCTAGCTTCAATAGGGTGTTAGTCTTTAAAAGCAGCACACAAGGCCAAAACCAGAGTTGTTGCCTAGCACACACATCCCACTAGAACCTGAGGCCATCTGACAGGACAGGGCAGTGACAGAGTGCTCCCAAACACATCCTAAACACGGATCTGAAGGTACTGTGAGATCTCTGCAATCCTGTACTGGATCCCAAGAGCTATGGCACATCTGCAGAAAAGTCAGAGCTCAGCATCAATAAGGATCATGTCCAGATGAGCTGCACATCAGTGGGCCAAGGCTGTATCCACCTCCTCCACTGACCAACTGTTACAGCTTTACTTGGATAGAAGAGAACAGGAAAAGAGTAATGTCGGCTTAACAGGACCTAACTTCTAAATAGAAGAAGAAAACCCCAAAATTCAAAGTCCTTAGCTTGTTTTCTATGAGTTTACTCTAAAAATACCCACCAAAAAAAGGAGCAAGCTTACAATTTCCTTCCACAAAAAAAGGAATCTTCCAGCTCTATTCTTTCCATCTTTCCTGCTCTTCCACATCATTTCAGAACCTCTCCTAGAAAAGTCACCATGTGACTTCCAATCCTCTTACTTTTGCAAACATAACTATACAGATTCAAGGAAATTAAAGCATTTGTGAGATATTCCCAGATTGTCAGAGTGAACAAAAGAGGCGTGCAGAAGGAAAATAGCATTTTTAACATGTCTTGGTTCCCAGAACTTCCAGTGCTGGACAGAGACAGATGCTAGACTTCATTTTGGTCATGGAGCTTACCCAGTACAGCCACAGCTGTAAGGATATGGGAAGAGCTGTACTGGTTCAGACCAAGAGCCCATTGAGCCCCCTATTTTGTCTCCAAGCATCACCACATGGGGCTGCTTAAGAGTAAGATCACATGTAATCCTCTCTTCTAAGTACAATTCCAGGCACCTACCATTCCCACCAAAAGGAATGTTCCCAGCCAGATGTGGGTTTGTAACAGTAGATTTCTCCTCCAATTACTCTTACCTACACAAAGAACTATCTCCTTTAGCTGGCCTGTTCCCACTAACTTCATCTGACAGCCCCAGGCCTCATGCTCGCACAGAGAAAAGTGGACACTTTCCACTCTCTGCTGACGGCTCAAGATCTTGTAAAAAACCTCTTTCAAAAAGATCTTGTAAAAACCTCTATCAAACTCTCCCTAAATTCTTTATTTTTCAAGATGAAGGGCTGATCTTCCACAGTGTCTTTCTCTGAATTTTTCCAGTTCAATTTTATGCTTTTGTGAACGGGGACATCAGAACTGTGCATGATACTCAAGCTGTGGCAAGACATGGATCTGCACAGCAACAGCACCTACTCTTGAGTTTGTTTCCTAAAATGTGATATGATTTTTGACATATATGGATAGGAGAGCACAAGTTTTCATTATGCCATTGACATAAACCCAAATTCTTGATATTGACAGCTTGAAATATATAATTTTCCATATAAAACCAACTACAGGGAATTTTACCTGCCACTTCACTGCTCACTCACTTCGTCTCATTAAAGTTCTCGTCTAATCCAAGGACAGTCTATCTCCCTTTTATCTTTAATAACATGTTAATAACTTAGTTATCAACAAACCATCACATCACTGTTCACCCCCTTTCCCAGGTAATTTCTGACCTCTCAGTGCAGATGCCTGCAGAGCTCTGTTTCTGATTGTGAAGCCTCATTAAATACTCCCATCCCGCTCCCAACCTTTAACAGCACTTTATCCACGTCAGGACCTTCACTCAGATCCCACCACTCCTCAATTTCCCAAAGAGCATTTTCAAAACCTAGGTAGACTGTGTTAGTCAAGTTACCTTCCCCATGTGCTTGGTAGCACCCTCAACTTTCTGAAGGTTTACAGGACAGAACTTCTTGTTGCAAAAACTACATATATTCTTCGCAAGTAGAGAAGTCATCTCAGAGTGTGCTAATTTGACCCTTCACTCTAACCAGCTGCAGGTTTGTGCCCCTTGAAGAATGCCTCTTGTTTTCAGCAACTGCCCCTTTCCCTGCTGTTCATCTGTTTTGTCTTCCATTCATTTTTCTCATGGCCATCTCAATACAATCTATGCAGTGGCCTTGTACTGTGGCACAGTGTCCCTCATGTACCTCCACAGCAGACACAACATTTCCTTATCTTGTCTGATTCTTTCTTTCTAAATAACCCCCATTTTGATGCCATTCCCCTTTCAGAAGCCAAGCATTGCTATGGAAAATTTGGGGACTTTTTTGCTCTTGGCGGGGGTGGGGGGAGGGTGGTCAGTGTGAACACAGTTACAGGGCAGCTCTTGTACAGGCTGAGAGATTTTGAACCAGGTCTGGCACACGTGCTGACATGAAACCAAGGGCTGCTTTAACCAATGACTGCTTTTCTTTTCTAGCCTTCCCACCCAGATAAAAAAGATCTCAGCATCATCTGTGCCTGACTTTCCACATGCGTTTTGCCCAATCTATGCAGGAACAATTGAAAACCAACACCCAGTGCCACTGCAGTTCCTGCTCCCATCACATCTCCAATTCCAATTTTCCAATCTCAGTATATTTTAGTTCCTGCCACCCACTAGGGTACAATTTCAACTCAATGCCCTGTCAAATGACAGGACCGCTGAAACACAACTGCGTATGGCAGCACTTGTAAAGTACATCAGCCTGACAGCAATAATAGCAACAGTGAAGAAAGGTACAAATGCACACCCTGGACAAAGAAATCTCTAAATTACTGATTCCAGAGCACTGCAGGGTACACTCCAGAGGAAACATCTCTTCCTGCTTATGCTTGAGCTGCTAAGCTCAGCATATTCAGACTCCTTTTGTCTCCCAGTACGCATGAAAGCAGCTCCTGGGTAGGCTCGTGTCATGGCTGCAGCAAGGGTGTTGGTATGTCTGACTTAAAGAACATTTCCACAACTCTTTGTATGTTGTAAATCCACCCATCAACTGGCCACAGGAGGAACTACCTTGAAGATGTGGAGGTTGAGGCAGCTACACGCAGCTCTGACAGCCATCAGCTTCCCACTGCCGCTTGGCCCTGAGAGGAGAACGCTGGTGATGCTGCTCAGAGCACTGACCCTGTAACAGACAGGGAGTTTTCCCAGTGACCAGGGAGCAAAGTCCCACCTCTTCCAGGGCTCATTAGAAGGAATTCTAACTCACCGACTGTTTAGGTGAGGACGAAGAGCATCACAGAGCTGCTTCACAACATCAGAAAGTCCAGCAGGAGACAAACTGCTCCAAAACTCATGGCTGTTATAGGCTGGGGCAGATGGGACAGCGCTGTTTGTTGAACCCACCTGTGAGAAAGGAAAAATAGCACTCTGTGGAACATCACCCAAGTAAAGACAGGTTACCAAGTGACAAAGTCTGTCCTGAAATGCCATTTTTCAATGGCAGGAGACACAAGCCTCCAGAGGCTGCCATAGTGCAGTCTCAGCCTCATATCTCCTGTACACCCTCCCTGCTCTCTACTGACATCTTACCAGATAAAGAGAAGTGTTCTGAGTGTCCACCAGGTAACCCTCAGACTGCTCGCCTTCCATCGTGCCTAAAATCTTCTTCACTTTGAAATAAAGCTCTGGCCACCTAAGGGAAAAAACAAGCAGTCTAAATTGCTGAGTGAAGATCTTGAAGGCAGGAACAGTACAGTTGTCAAGAAGTAGACAGCTGAAAAGAACAGGTAAGCAGAGATACTCTGCCCTTCTCACAGAACCCACAAGGATCCCTTATGGATCCTGCTGGGATATGGCCAGACAGACCAACAGTACTGTCAACAGTTACAGCTTCTGCTGGTGGCCTCAGTGCACAAGTATAGCTGTACTAACCTTATTTCATCTACCTAAGAGCTCAAGACATTCGTTTTTCTGCCATCACTTTCTTCATCACAACTCCACAGATTCATCTGCATCATATGAAATCTTACAGCTTATGAAAGTCTTCTCTGCAGGCCACAGTCTAGGACTCACCCAAATCCCATGGGAGGCTTACAAGCATCCTGCCCTGGACTGGAGCCGAGTAGTATTGCAACATGTCTCTGGTGCATCCTGCATGAATGGTCCAAGGCAATTCCTTGCACTGCCCGCCTCTGTTACCTGTACTAGTTCCCTCAGGGACGCAGCTGAAGCATTTACATTAACATCGGCCAAATGTCACTTTGAGCACCTCTACTCTGATACAGAGTTCCCATTTAGCACAGAACCATTTCAAAGCCATATGAGCAAAACCAATAAAGGCAGAATTGGTGGCAAACAGACAGTTATTCTAAAATGAACTCTAAGGGCTTATATTCACATTTTGATGTTTGCCCGGCTTCCACTTTGCTTTCTTTATGTGGCACTGACTGTCCTCAGGCCACCCCTTCCTCTTCATCCTTTATCCCCATCAGTTTCTCTACCTCTTTTTCTCCTTTCTTCCCTTCATGACTATTAGAGTGAGCTAACAGAGGCTTCCCTCTTAGCTGCAGCCCTCCATAATCCAACAAAACCACTTCCCTCTTCCCTGTAAATTAAGGCACAGATAAACACTAAACTCCGGGGACAGATCAGAATGGAATAAACTGTCTCAAGAGAGTCAATAGTGGAAAAGTATCTTTGCTCTTCTGGTACCATGTAGTAGAGCCAGTTTGTTGACACCTACCTTAGAAACTTGTCTGCATTTGCTTCTATAAATTCAGCATTTCCAAATGTTGGAACACACAGGATGTCTCCCTCCTGGGCCAGCCTACAAAAAAACCCACTGTTTCACTGGTGAAAGAGAGTAAATCCTTCTGTTTGTATCTTCCCTGCCCTGTATCACATATGTTTTTACAGAAAAGAATGCACCAATTCGTGCCTACTCACTCCTTGCCTGTAAATAAAGCTATCAATAGCCACTGAAAGACTTGGCATGCACCAGATGAGAGCAGGCATACCCAGATCACTAAAGGGAGCCTTCTGGGAATGCTATAGAAGATGAACATCCTTAGAGTGTCTCATCCAGACAAAACATCCTTATCCATGGAACAGCTGGGTATAATTCCAACAGATAGCCCTGACAACCAAATGAAAGATGCTCACATGCAGGTGTCAGAAGAGAAAATGGCAACATACCCAGTTTCCTGACTATTCAACTTCATTCAAAGCTGAGAACCAAGATTACAAACACGGCTCAGAATGGAGGTTTGTGGGCAGCAGTTGCAAGCCCTTGGCACTGGATGGCAGATCATGAGGATACTTGAGAATTACTTCTTAAGGACAGGACAAGAGGTGTTGCATGCAAGTGGAACACACTCATGAGAAGATAGTTCAAGTTTAGAAGATATTCTAAAACTACACAGCACCTGCACTGAGGATGTTGATGATGCACATCATCAGTGTGTGTCAGATCTGGGTGCCACAAACACACAGCAAGAGTGTATCTCATGAGTATGCCCCATGAGCAGATGCGCGTGTCTGCCCCGAGCAGCTCACCGGGGCGTTTCGAAGTGCCTGTAGAGCACGCGGTTATAGCCTCCCTGGGCGCAGTAGGCCGGCGAGCAGATGATCTCTAGGTGCAGCTCTTTGGCGAAAGGGGGCACGGAAAGCACAGACCGGCTGCCCTTCCCATCCGCCGCGCCGGTCCTTTCGTACCTCTGCAGAGAGGATGGGGCGCAGGGTAAGCCCCCGCTGCCGCCGGCCGGCTCCCCGGGGTGCCCGGCCCCGGCTCACCTGCAGGCGGAGGTGGGCGGCAGCAGCGGGGTCGCAGCCCAGGTTGAAGGCCAGGGCGGGATCCAGCAGCGCGGCGCCGTCGGCGGGGCAGCGGCGGGCGGCCCGCGGGTACTCCCAGGGCGGCGGCCGGGCCAGCAGCGCCGCCAGGTGCTCGCGGGCCGCCCCCTCGGCGCCCACTCGCACCCACTCGCCCTGGAACAGCCCCAGCGCCAGCAGCCCGCGCCGGCTCACCCACACCTCGGCCCCGCCGCTGCCGCCGCCCGCCCCGCCGGGC
>JAWWLV010000121.1:9089378-9103647 GCA_035041135.1 Platyrinchus mystaceus | reverse complement strand
TCTCTTCTCTTCTCTTCTCTTCTCTTCTCTTCTCCTCTCCGACCCTCTCCTCCAGGATTTTACCACCACATCAGGTTTCTTTTACGTTTGAGAGAGCAGACATTTTTTGGTCCCATGATAGTAGTTAAGTAGATACAGAGGTCTGGGGGAGCTCACTGTGCTTTAGCCTGGAGGATGTCAGCAGCGATGGGCATCTGCCCTGTGCACTCTGTGGAACAGGTAGAGGGAAAGGAGGGGACTTGCCCATGTCCAGGCAGCAGGACACGGGCAGAGCAGGGAGCCAAATCTTGGTGGATCCTAGTGTAGGCAACTTATCAAGGTGCCATGGGCATTGCTGCTTCTCTGCACTCACTCTGGATGTAACATCGTAAAATATAATAAAAATAAAATTAAAAATCGAAAAATAAAATAAAAAGCTTGTGGCAGACACACCTTTTGCTTCCATAGGAAAGCCGGTCTCCTGATATGGCTGGTGCTCAGATACCCAGTAATGTGGTGGGGAATAGGGCACACCTCACCCCTCCAAGAGCCACAGCTACAGCCTGTGGCTGCAAGGGGTGTTGGAAAAGCTCAGGGCTAACTGGGTTTGCTTGGAAGTCACTGGTCCCAGGTGGTGAAGGAGTGATGGAGAAGTGCCTGGGCTGCAAATGGTCCTCGTGAGAACTGGCTGCTCCTCTGATGACTTGAAGGCTGATTTTTTTCCCTGCCTCACCTCTCCCCCACCTCACAGCCTTCTTTCCCCTGCCAGACACCTCTACCCACCCAGCCTTCAAGTCACCCTTCTCTTTCTCTAAGTGCCCGTCCCGTGTTCATTGTCACAAGATCTGAACCAATGTGTATTTTCTTCTTTCTGCTGCCTTCCATGGCTTTGCCAGCTCCAAGCCCGGGAGTACAGTGAGCCCACAGGAAGCACCTTCTCTACGTTCATACCCAGGACCTTGCCAAGCAGAAGCCTCCCAGAACAAATGATTACCTTCCCACCTCCCTGCCCTGGCCTGCAGCAAGCTGGAATTGAGACACAGGAAAATCCAGGAAAACATGTAAAACAGTGATTTCCATGTTTCTAATATATCTCCATTGGGAATAAAGAAAGGGGGATTACAGTTTATTCTGACCCCAGAGTGGTGGAGTGTCCAGCTCAGCTCTGAGTGAAAGTGTTGCCCAGCCTTTGTGTTTCCAAACCAGTTCAGCCATGCCTAATCGTAGGCGCTATGCTATGAGACCTAACAGAAGTGCTTCTTCTTTAATTAATTTCCAAGTTTGCTCTCTGAGTGCTGTGCCATATGGTATTGATTTTTCAGCTTGGTATGACAGCACTTGCCATGAAAGAAACTAACCTAATTAAAACGAAGGACACCACACACACAGGCGGTTACTCTCACTCTTCCCTTTAATACCTCTTTCTAGATCAGCTCTCCTGAAGCACTGAAATGTGGCACCTCTGCTTGCAGGTGAATCCAAAGGTTTGGGCTGTGCAAAGAGGTCCAGCACTGGCCTGATACCCTGGGCATTCCCAGATATCTCCACTCTGCAGCTGAGCAGAGAGATTTTGAAGCATGGCTTCCCAACGTGAAGCAACGTCTCCATTTCTTTTCAGACAGAGCAGATAATTCATTAGTGAATTTCAGTCTCCTCCTTCCTGCCCATTAATGACTGGACTCCTAAGAGACATAAATTAGGGTCTTCTAGCTGAAGACTGACATTTGGCTGTTTCACAGCTCCCATCCGACATCATACAAGCAAATGACCCTTTACTAAAGCTATCTTGTCCCAAACAGACCACCTAAAGGACTTCCCCTCCCCTCTTCTCTCCTCTCCCCTCTCCTCCTCCATTGAAAGCACCTAGCTGTAAAACTTGTAAAATTTTCTTGTGGGACTAATTTTTCCTGTAATAAAGGACAGATTTTAGCACAAAGGACTTTCCAGCTTTTCTACCAGCTCTTGGGCTTTGCTTTGACATGATTCTTCCAAGGAATAGTCAAGGTGGGCCTTGATGCCGAAAGGGAATATATTGTTCAAAATTAACAGATTGAATTTTGCTTAAACAGTTGTTTAAGCACCTCAGATATGACTTATGTTATTGGTATTGTCACACTCTGGGAAAAAAAGATAAGGAAAGAATATTAAGAGGAAGAAATAAACTTCTCTTTTGTGGGATTATTGTCTGTAGTCTCCCTTCTGTCTAAAGCTTTAGCTGGATTTTGAAGGTGGAATAAGGTACTTTCTTCCTATTTGGAAATGGCAGTGAAGGGCCTTATTTCCTGTTGCTCAGTACCTAGAAAGGTTCCAGTTTCTCTAGGGAAAAGAGGCCTGGTCATCAGTTTCGTTCAGCATTCCCTCTGCTCACATTCCTGTGCATCTCCTGCAGTGCTCTGCCAGCCAAAGCCCTCCAATGACTCCTGAGAGGTGATCATGTGGCAGTGGCAGCAGAAACCCTGGGGAATACTCTTTCTGCTGTTGTCACCCTGCCCAGCCTAAGGCAGGAAACCTCTGTGCTGGCCCCATTTTGGGGGGCATCCCAGCACCATAATTGTCTGGAGCACACACAAGCAGGTTACCTGCATCTCCACTCCTAGCTGGGAGCCCAGGATCCATCCTCCCCTCTCTTTTTAAGTGACCCCACCTTGTTCATTTGGCTCACAAGGGGAGATGTAACAAAGAGCCCCACGGCCCTGCACGGTGGCTGAGTGTTCATTTGTTCGGCAAACAGACGGTCCGGCTGGGGGAAGCCCTGAGAATACCAGTGTGAGCTGTGTGGCAGACTGCAGGGCAGCCATCCCCAGGGGCAACCTGAGAAAAGAGGCAATTAGCCAGCCCCTCACCAGCACAGCAGGAGCAGTTCAAGGGGAAAGAAAAGCTGAGCCTTGGTGGTAATGATATTTTTCCACATGGCTAAATGCATTGATCTGCGACAAACAATACCAGGCTGTGCCACTGGCTGTGGTGCAGAGGAGGAGGGACAGGAGAGCTTTCCCATGAAAGATGTTCGAGGCAGAAGCTTCCCAGATTCCCTGCAAGAAGCTGAACATGTGTGGAGGACAAGTCCCTATGGATGTGTCTCCAGCCCCTTCTGAAATCACAGACCAGTCTTGCCCAAGGACAGGCTTCCCAGCAGGTGCCAGGAGCTTTTCCTTAAAGGCAAGTGCAATGCAGGTGAGTCTCATCCCTGATCCTATCCTGCCTCTTCAGAATGTCCTGCAGAACAGACAGGCAGGGTACAGAGCACTCAAGCAAAGCTTCATAACAGAACTAACCTGGGGTGTTTACCTATTCATGAAGGATGAAACAGTGACAATTAAATCTCCTGTCCCTGATGACCTAACTCATCATGTTAGTCGTCTTTACCCATTCCCTGCAGGGCTGTGACAGTGACTGATCCATGCTGGTAGAGCACCTGAGGTAAGAGAGCATTTGTGTAACACTCTAAACGATGCCTGGGTTGGGGCATGTCTCCCAGAGCAATTCCACTAGGAATAGCCCAAGCCATAAAGGACAAACCCTGGCAGACCTGGACCTCTGCTTTGCTTGGAGCAGTTCCTCCCTACTTCCCTGCTTCTGAAAATAGCTGGGTGACCGCATATAAATACCACTATTCAGAGAGAAGCAGTGGGATGTCCCAGGCACATCATATACCCCATGGACTGGGCATCATGAGTGTTTGAGAAGAAACATAGGAGTGTATTATTAGTGTCTTGCCATCAAGTGGACAAAGTGGTTTAGGAGAGCACAGGGCAAGGCACACATCCTGTCCGAAGAGCTTAACTTCTAAGCTTTAATCAGAAGAATTAGGGCTTTGCTTTGGCTTAAATTTAATCAGAAAGAATAGTGGAGATGGTCGCGTCATTTCGTAGGCAGGGCGCTATCTGCTTGGGGCATTCCCTCCTGCCTCACGCTGGCCAGGCAGCACCCCCGGCTCACCAGGGTCTGGCTGCTGGTGACAGGCACTGTCCCAAGGGCCACAGCTAACCTCTGAATGCCTTAGGCAGGATGAAAGTCTTGGCTCTAGGGGTGCTGCCCAGGCTGGTCTTGCCCTCCTGTTGGAGGTATAACTCTAGGTGGGCCCTTACGGGGCTGGCCAAGACCTCAGTTACCTGAATACATGTGCATGCACCTGATGGCAGCTCCGGCAGGTCTCCTACATCTCTGCTCACTCAGCACTCTCCTCTGGGCTGGAGCCACCAGGGAACAGCCCTCAATGGTCGTTGCATTGCCAGCTGGACTGTAGCCTGGGACCTGGTTTAGCCCAGCTTCCACCACGAGTGCAGTAGCCTGGCTGTGCCGCGGGTGTAACACAACCAAACCAGATCTCCCAGCAGCAATAGTGAGCATAAAGGAAGGAGATTTATTTCATTTCTGGCGGACCTTCCCACTTGTGACACAGTGGTTGCAAATCCCTTGGCAGGCCAGGACCTATGTGTGCACAGGGAAAGGTCCTAGGGCTAAATCCAGGACAGCATTGCTCTTTTCCCCAAATTCAGCACCTGCCTCACCCACCACATCATCATGGGATCACTTTTCCTTCATTTTTAACTGCAAAACAGCACTTCTGATTGCCATTTCACCTGGCAAGATCAAAAAGAGCCAGGTAAGCACCAAACTACAACTAGTTAAAGTAAATCACACTGTCCTTCTGATGAGAGGTGTAATGGTCAGAAGTCTTTGGTCACTCATCTTTTTCCACCCTTTTTTTTTGACACTCTCTTCTGTTCTCTTTTGCTGAGAAGCAAGCACATCCGTCATTGCAAAGCCAGACCCCAGCTGCCCTGGGCACTGTGCCACCCCTCCACTCTCCTTTCTGGACAGAGCAAATTCCTGACCACAGCAGCAGGCAAATATCAGGCACACATAATAGATGTGACCCTCATCCCAGATCCTCTCATTCCTTGCTGCATTTCCAGCTCACAGAAGTGGCTTGGATCTTCCTGAGCAAAATCTAATCAGGTCTGTGTAAAAAAAAAAAAAAAAAAAAAAAGAGAGGGAAAGAAAAGCCCTGTCTATATTTTTTAAATAATACCAAAAATCTGTAAGTATGTGGTTGGTCTGTTTGTTCTTACTGCCTGGGATCAGCCTGATTATTCAGGGATTCATTTTTATTTCTGAGTTTTATTTTTTTCTCATTCAACAGCTGCACATTAATAAAAACTCCATTTATTGAAGGATTTGGCTGGGATTGCTATAATAAAATAGAAGGATTTGTGCCGGGCACTAAAAGAACTCTCTGCAAAAAGTAGTGTTTTTCCAGTGATTAGGAGCACCAGAACATATTGTTTTGCTGTGTAGCACCGTCACTGCCAAGGGTGGTGACAGATGTCTTGTGTTAATGTTGAATGATTAAATGCCATTTCTGAAGCCACTCCCTATCTGTGTAGCACAGGGCTACTTCACCCACACAATCTGCCTTCAATCTGTTCCCTTGCCGAGAGCATCCCGCCTTGCTGGCTGTCAAGAAGCCCCCCCATCACCACCCAGGTTTCACACTGTGCTGCAGGGCCGGCCTAAGTCCAGCCAGTGCCCAGACATCAGCCTTTCACTCACCCTGTCAGGAACACACAGACCATCATTGCAGCTCAGAGATAGAGAATGCAGCCAGTGGAAGCAGAGACAAGCTCTTGGGCTTCTTGTCCTGCCATGGTGTTCCTCATCCACACTGATAGTGAGGGTGGGTCTGGTGGGAAACATGAGGCCAGCCCGAGCTGTCACTACTAGCTGTAGCCACTGCTCTGGTGAAAAAGGTGATATGTTCCTTCACACTTGCCTCTCCTCTGACCTATAGGCCACTGCTTGTGTCAGCAGAGACCTCCTTAATTTCATTTTTGACCATTGCCTTTGAGCAAGACAAAGAGCATCCCACCTGTCCAGCTGCACCAGAACCTCCACATATCCTCTAGAACTGGCTTACTTGCTTTCCAATGTCCTCAATCCAGTGTCCTCAACCCATCTTCTTTTATTCCCTTACTCTCATAAACCACTACAGACCACAAACTGCACCCCACTCTGCCCAAAATCAGGTAGGTAAGTCAACTCTGGGAAAAAAAGAGCCTCTGCCCAGGAGGAGACAATGGGCAGACCGGCAGTGAGGTGGAAATGGTGGCCCATTGCTGTCCCCCTGAAATTTTACAAATAACAATGTTCCTCTTCTAAAAGCCTACTCTGGCCTCAGCAAACACACACAGAGATACCCTGAGAGAAGCAAGCACACACACACACACACACACAGAGATCCTTGATCAGAACATCTGTATCCTCGGGAAGTATATTGTCTTCGCAAAACCATTATCTGTTTGGCATCTGTTGCAATGACCTACTCGAGAGACAAGTCGTGCAAACCACTTCCAACCCATGCGCGCACACGCAGCATCTGAGTCCCAGTACAGCACAGAGGACAAATAAGGTTGTTTCCCCAAATAGAGCTGATGTGGTAGGGGGAAGGGGGGAGCCGGCTGAGGAAAATCTGAGTGCTCACATGCATTCACACATGTTGCTACAAGTTCTGTCGAGGAGGAAACACAGTAGGGGGCACTTTGGCAAGCTGGGAGGTGAATAAAGATGTTACAGAGGGGAATGGCCCTGTAGGAAGACAAGGCAAGCCATGGTGATGTTATTGTACATGCTCATGCCACCCACTAACCACGCTCTTTTGCCCTCCTCTGTTAACTCTGTTCACCCCTCTCCATGGATCATGTGAATTTGGGGGGTGATGTTTCCCCACTTTTCCCAGGATCAAGTGACATCATTCCCCAGGCTGCAGTGACCTGGCTGCACACGGCAGCTTTTCTGCAAAGTGTGAGGAAGCAGGAGGGCAAGGTGGTGCCAAACAGCAAAAGGCCTAAATTGACTTATTTCTACCACCTCGCCTTTAAAAAATATGAAGCCCTGCTGTCACTCACTAATCCATCAGCCTGACAGGTCAAGTAAAAGCAGGTTGCCCACTCGCTTTCACTTCTCCCCAACTTAATCTCTGTGCTAAATTACAAGTTGATAATGGGTTCCCATTAATTATTGATTTTCCAGATAATACTTGTTAAAGTAGAATTAACGCTATTGTTTCTGAACAAATACTGCCCAAATACTGTGTTTAGCGGGCTTGTAATCAGCTTTACCCACTTCTCCTCTAATCTGATTGAAACAGATTTCCTACCAAATCTTTTTTATCATTTCGTTGATATTAAAAGGTCACATATTTATGCCTGCCCAAAAGTTTAATTTAAGTTACTGCAATTGATCATCATTATGTGTTCATGCTGAAACAGCAGAGTACTTTAATTTACACTGGGAATGAAGAAGCAGAGAGAAACACCAAGGAAGTACTTTCTGTGCCATTCAGTAAGTGATGTTAGGCATTGTACATTTTAGCTTATTTTTCCAAGCCCTATATTATGATTCTGTTCACCATAATGCCTTTTGACCTGCTGCATTTACTCCATCATAATTATCCTTTAATACTCTTATAAATGAACTTTTAGCTTATCTTCTGTTAATTCTCAGAACAAGCAAAGCGCACACGTAACAAACAAAGCCATCTAAATAAAGTGTTTAACCCTTGTGGTGGCTTTCCCTGATAATTCAAATGTGGGCTGTGCATTTCAGAGGTAGGTGGCTTAATTACACTTCTTTTCATGAGGTACAGAATATGTGATGGCATTTCAGCCCCTCTTCAAGCCAAGCACTGTTGAATAAATTTCTGAAAAGAAAAAGCAATGAATTTAAAGCAAATCAAAACTAGCTGTAAAGAGTATCACAGATCAGTCTGGGATTTCTCCAGTGCTGGGCAGCCACCCAAGCTGAACGGCACACAGGACCTGAGATGAGCTAGTTAGAAAGGGAAGGTAGAGGCGACTTGTATCAACACAAACAGCCCACAGTACTAAACAGTGTAACATCTTCCAGCTTGCTTCTCCTCCACAGCCATGCTCAAGCCACAGTGGGAAATGGGTATGCACCACCATGTTCCATTTACTCTGTTGCAGAGTTTGGCACATAATCACATCTCAGCAATGAGTGAGGGTTTTTATAAATACAAACATTTCAGCAATACAATATCGGGGTAGCACAAGACCAACACTGGTTTGCAGCTGTAACTGAATTCAGGTGAGACCCTGCGGACTGGACTGGAGACATCATCTACCAGCAGAGTCCTCCTTGTCGTCCATAAACCAGGAGAGATGAGAGCCTCCCATACTCCCAGCACCCTGGACACCTTCCACTGACTAGGCATGCCAGACTCTGCCAGGCTCTCTCACACTCCTCTGCAGATGGCAAAACTGCAACCGGCCTCTGCTGTGACCTGACTTCCCTGATCCACCTTGCGACGAGTGCAAGACAGCTGGCGCTGGTCAGCGCCTGCCTCTGGAGGTGGAGAACAGGCACCTGGACACCCACAGAGCCCTGCTGCCCACGCATTTCTGAGTGTCCCTGGTGGGGACAACATCAGTAAGGCATCTGTGGTACAATGAAGGGTCACCTTGACAGGAGATGTCTGCTGTTGCTAGCGGTGCAATCACAGCTCCTCTTGCTGTGGTTAGTCTAGTCTCCGTGCTGCAGTGGTTTATTGCTAGCATGACAAGCAAAGCAAGAGAAGGTCTCTTTCCTGGAGATTCTGCTAAACCTGGACATACAAGGGCAGAGAAACGAAGCATTATTTTCCCCAAAGGAGCTGAGACACAGAGGTTAAACACCAGATCCAATATAGGCTTTAGCAGCTTGGGGCTCAGACTTTAGGTGTCCACATGCAACCCTGCAAACCTTAAACATCATTTAAACAGCTGGTCAATGGTCAGCTCATGCAGCTGCACATTTTCCTAGAGCACATGGCAACGAGGTCCTGAAGGCAGAGGAAGGAACAGAGATGAGTGGATCCTTCAACCACCAGGCCGTAGTCCTAAAATGACTCCACATGCAGCAGGGATTTCTGCTTCAGCATTTCCTTTCCCACGCACATCCTGCATCTGCCTGTTCTGAAGATAAACTGCTTTAGTTTTCCATCAGTTCACCAGAGAGTATCTCACCTGACTAATTCAGAGGACAAATGATTAGAAAATTCTTAAGATCCTTTTTCATAGACTTGGTAACCTCTTCAACTTGCCAGAGAAACTCAGATTTTCACAGAAATTTAGTGATATTCAGTGAAAAGCTACTAGCAGGCATAATGAGAAAATACCTAATTCTCCCAAAGAAGGTTTTATGCCCATAAGTGCATTCACAATAACCTGGAAGGGTTAGATTATAGCTAGTAATGTCACGCAGACCTTTAGAGGAGATTAACTCGGGAGTTTTGTTATTAAAGGTGTACTATTCATGAGCCTGGCTCCACTGCAGTGATAGACAGTAAACAGCACTAAAAAACATTAACAGCCCTTAGAGGCCCTAGGAGACAACTTCTCCCCACTGCTGTACATTCCAATTAAAAAAACCTTGACAAATGACAAATTAAACAGACATCCCATTTGGTCCCTGGCCCATCTTATTTGCTCTGTAATATTATTTGCCCTCACAAAATCCTGTTACAGTCTCCCCCAGTTTTGACAGCAAGATGATAATTCTTTCCAAGTCACGGGGCTGGATCCTCAGCTGCTGTGGACTGACCCAGCTTTGTCAGCTAATGGGACTATGTTGATTTACATCAGCTGAGAACCTATTTGCTCCCCTGCTTCATGTGGAATGGACTCAAAAAGATTATCAGTTAGCTTTAAGACTATCATGTTTTTATTGTAAAGAAATCACTCTAAAAGCATTTTTCCCTATCCAGTTTTTAAGAATCCAATCCTCTGCTATAGCTTAAGGACAAACAATTTCACTATTACCACCAGCAGAGCCAAGGCCAACTTGAGAAAATTTTATTTATTTCCTGATAACATAATCCATATTCCACTGAATTGCTTATGAAATATACTCCTGTGTAATACCAAAGTGTTAATGGCACAGAGTAAAACCGCAAGCTGGTTTGAAATGCAGAGATTTTGAAGGAAAAGATATGAAATCACATAATGCAGCTCCATAATCATTTGACAATAAATGATCCTTTCATCCGATTATTATTTCAGTTGCATGTCTTTAATAAAATGCAGCAGTTACCCATTCCCCAAAGCATTTGGACCACAGTTATGACCAAAGAGCAGTGGTCTGTAGCAGGAAAGCTGTGTCCTGGTCCTTTTCTACCCCATACACAGCCTGAGCTCCTCAAATCCTAGGACCAACAACAGGATGAGATCTATGATCACATGTGTAATTGCTTTAAACTGTAGTAGCTCCAAGGAAATCATCACAACAATGGCTACCAACTAGCAGGCAGGAATTGGTAAGGACAGATACTAAAATATAAAGACAGCACTGAAATAGACTGTGACTAACAGAGTCAAAGAAAGTAAGGAGGAAGTCTCTGTGTTTACCAAGCACATGTATCTCCTGTTCATTAGCTAGTAGAAACATGGAGAGAAGCAGTGGTCACATCTTTTGGTGAAAGCTGCAGGTTACTACCAGCTCTTTTTACCTTTCCAAGGAGAAGTAGATGACTCAATGTGTAAAGAATTTGAGAGAGCTAACACAGCATCAGAGAAGTCCTGCTTTTTATGGTTCCAGAAAAGACAAATGATCCTTTTCCATTAGATTGTAAGTTGGGTCAAGGAATGTAAGCATGCTGATAAAATAATACTACAGCTATATTACAGTTAAAACAATACTACAGCAACTAATACTACAGGAATTTTATTTCATTCTAGTTTAAATAGAAATGAGTGTTACACAATATTGGCTGTGCCCATATTGACCAGTTTTCAATCTATTTGACTGCTAAATCCTCAAATCAACACCGGCCTTTTCTCAGCCCAGCAGAATTTAGTTAATCACCAAGCCGCAAAGAAACGTTAAACTCAGTAACTGAGTTTTCATCACATTTGCAAAGGATTAAGACATGAACACTAAATAGCACAAGGTCGGGTCAGATGTGCAAGCAAATTGAAACACCTGCAGAAACACATTGTTGCTTTCAAAAATGCTACAGCCTTTTGTCTGCATCTTCGTGGAAAAGATGGTGACCGACCCTTTGGGACGATGCCTCAAATAGCTGAAGAAAAGGTTGAATAAAATGTCATGGTTGGAACACATTCTTTCTCAGAAGCAAGATGAATTTGGATAAAAAAGAAGGGACATATTTTTAACCATAGATTTCCTAACGTTATTTACAGCAGCCAAAAAAACAACGGGCTGTTCTTAACTGTGCCAACTATGAACTTGGCTGTTCATACATGATGTCATGTGTACATGAGGTACAGTAATATTATTCACCCTCAGAAAAGACATTATCAGAAGCTAGGGCATAAAGATATGAGGCAGAGAGATATTTTTCTCTCTCTCTTTTTTTTTTTCCTGTTCTGTGTGTCCACTGGCAACTAACTGACAGAGATGTAGAAGGGGATTTGCCATAGGTAACTCACCTAATAAGTGCGCAAGAAAATACATGCTGAATTTCTGGAGGAGAAGATCGAGAAAGACACAACTTTGGCCCTCACAATTTCTGTAATTGGAAAGGAAAAGTCCTTGCATTTTGCCTTCCAAATTAGTCTAGTGGAAAAAAAAATACTCCTGCAAAAGCAGCACAGGAGTAATACTGCCTCGGTCATCTCTTGCTGGCCTCACTCAGCAAGATACTGTCTGTTTGGGAAAACACCAAGTAATCTGGAATGCCTTGCTGCTGACTACAGACTAGTTACACAGACCCATGACATGACCTCACGTGTCCCACTCCACCCAATTGCCACTGAAAGATGCAAACACAGCAGGCTCACAGCACCTGAGAAAATCAGATACTGCATGTCTGCACAGCAATGCCTGTGGGTTGCTTATGTCTTTTTTTTTGTAATAAACAGGCAATGAAGAGTGCAGCAACGTTAACTGAGCAGAGTTATGTGTCAGAGAACAAGGCACCAGAGCCAGGCTGGACAGGAACAAAGTGGCTGACACTGTGCAAATGCACAAACGTTAATGAAAGTCATCTACTATGTAAAATAATTCAAGAGGAAATTCTTGTTAAAAAAGTATTTTTCGAAGTCTTTATAGTTGTTGAAGATATTTGCAGAGCATTAAGTTTTCTTTCTTCACCCTGATCAACTACTTGAAGTTAAAGATATAGGTGAAAGAGAGCATCTACCACAGCAGCCTCTGAGATTTCCCAGAAGAAAAGCAACTGTCCATGTAAAACATTCACATCACCTGACCACAACTTGCTTTTCTATATTCAAGGTGGGACCACCCCAGTGCAGAGCAGAGCGGGACAATCCCCTCCCTCGCCCGGCTGGTGACGCTTTGCCTGATGCCTCCCAGGACACAGTTGGCCCTCCTGGCTGCCAGGGCACTGCTGACTCATGTTCAGCTTGCTGTCAACCAGGACCCCCAGGTCCCTTTCCACAGCACTGCTTTCCAGCATCTCATTCCCCAGTCTGTATGTACATCCTGGGTTGCCCCATCCCAGGTGCAGAATCCAACTCCTCCCCTTGTTGAACTTCATGTGGTTGGTGATTGTCCAGTCCTCTAATTTGCCCAGGTCTCTCTGCAGGGCCTCCCTGCCTTCAAGGGAGTCAACAGCTCCTCCCAGTTTTGTGTCATCTGAAGACTTGCATGGTATTCCTTCCAATCCTGCATCCAAGTAATTTATGAAGATGTTGAAGAGCACAGGGCCAGGATGGATCCCTGTGGAACCCCACTAGTGACAGTCACCAGTTTGATGTTACCCCATTCACTGTTACCCACTGTTACCCACTGTTACTGTTACTTGATCACTTTGTGGTCACTGTGGCCAAGGCAGCCGCCAACCTCCACTTCACTCAAGAGATCTGTTGACAAGCAGCAGATCAAGGAGGGCACCTTTCCAAGTTGGCTCCCTCAGGACCTGTTCCATGAAGTTGTCATCCAGGTTTTTTAGGAATCTTCTGGCCCAGGTTGTACCAGCTGTGTGGTGCTCCCAGTTAATTTCTGTCAAACTGAAGTCCCTCATAAGGACAAGGGCAGTTGACTAAGTGTCCCTTAGTTCCTCAAAGAATAATTTGTCGGCATCATCGTCCTGGCTGGGAGGTCTATAGCAGATTCCTGTGACCACATTTGTTTGCCCCTTTGTTCTCACCCAGAGCCTCTCAACTGTGCCATTGCCAACTGTGAGCTCCACACATTCTAACCCTTCTATCACATACAGTGCCACCCCTCTACCTCTTGTGCCCTGCCTGTCCCTTCTAAAGAGCCTGTAACAGAGCACTCCAGTCACAGGATTCATCCCACCAGGTTTCACTTATGCCAGTGATGTCAAGTCTCTGGGACTGGACCAAGGCTTGGAGCGCCTCTTGTTTGTTCCTCATGCTGCAGGAATTAGTGTAGAAACATTTCAGGTGTGGTACATCATAGCCAAAACCCCTCGAGGCAGATTGAGAGATCCCATTAGTGCTGGTTTTCTCAAGTTTTGGCACGCCATCCCATCCTCATCACTGGTGAGCCTGGTTTTGTCCCTTCCCCTCTTCCAAGCTAGTTTAAAGCTCTGTCAACGAGCCCTGCTAACTCCTGTTCTAGAACTCTTTTCCCCTCTGAGATAGGTGCATCCTGTCAGGTGTCAGTAGGTCAGGTGTTGCGTAGATCATCCCATGGTCAAAATTCCAAAATTTTTTCCCATTACACCAACCTCGGAGCCACTCATTAATCTGATGGATCCGCCCATTTATCAATCCTCTTCCTCACTACCAGAAGAACTGAGGAAATCACTACCTGTGCACTTGACCCCTCTACCAATCGTCCCAGGGCACTTAAGTCTTTTTTGACTGCCCTCAGACTTCTCTTTGTTATTTTGTCGCTGCCCGTTTGAACAACCAATAGTGGATAGTAGTCCAAGGGCTTTACCAGACAGGAGATTTTCCAGTAATGTCCCTTATCTGAGCCCCTGGGACACAGCAGACTTCCCTGTGAGTTGGGTCCAGTCTGCATGTTGGGCCTTCCGTTCCACTTTGAAGGGAATCTCTTATTAAAACTATGCTTCTTTTCCCCTTAACAGAGAAGATCTTGATGTGGGGGTACAGGTGGAGTTGTTTTAGGAGGCCCCACTATCCCAGAAGTACCTTTGCCCACCTCATCAGTTGTCTGGCCTTCTAGTTCCAGAGCCTCATACTTGTTGTAGAAGGTACCAGTCATACCCGTCAAATTTTGAGAAGAAGGAGGAACCAACCTTCCTCCTGGTACGTGCAGTGACCCGCTTATGGCCTTCATCTTTAACAGACCATTGAGCAACAGCCCTTCGACT
>JAWWLV010000121.1:9069397-9080875 GCA_035041135.1 Platyrinchus mystaceus | reverse complement strand
TATGATTATATATAATACACCAAGCTATGAATACAAATGTGCACATATAAATAATATGTATAACAGATAGACATCATACTTCAAAATCTGTTACAACCTCAGACTATATGGCTTAATTCTAAGAATGACCACAGTACTGCACGTGACAAAGTCTCAGGAACAAATCTGAAACTTTTTAAACCACCTACACTTCATCCCAGGCCCCCAGCTGGAGAACTGTTCTCATAAACACAAAAAAGGAAAAAAAAACCCAAACCAAACAAACAAACAAACAAAACCCAACAACAACAAAAACACAAACAAACAAACAAACAAACAAACAAAAAACAACCCAGTATTACATTCCCATTTCTTTGTAATCTCTAGTCCTAACTGCAGGACTGTTTATGAACACATATACACAAGATATTTCAACTAAGAGAAATAAATACTGTACTATTTTGTCCTGCCCCTGGGGAAATGGTGTTCCTGACAAAATACTGCTCTCTACTGGCCTGACCACAAGGGCCTCACTTCCTGACATCATCTGTCTTCCCTAAGGGAAAGACCACCTTGTTTTGCCGACTTAGCAATCGGTGACAGAAGCATCTTTAATTTAGGATTGAAA
Source organism: Platyrinchus mystaceus (assembly GCA_035041135.1). Classification (NCBI taxonomy): domain Eukaryota; kingdom Metazoa; phylum Chordata; class Aves; order Passeriformes; family Tyrannidae; genus Platyrinchus; species Platyrinchus mystaceus. Next base: position 9,080,268 of record JAWWLV010000121.1, on the reverse strand, counting down.
AACATTACATTGCTAAGGAAAACAATACTGATCACCTAAATCTTTTGCCTTGAAGAAAAAATGCAAGTAGTCCTATAACCCCAGTAACCCTCCAGAAGTATTCCTGTTTTCTTGCAACCTGAAAGAAGAAACAGCCTATTCACATAGCAGGCCCTCGCTAATAACGAGCTCAGACAAGCTTGAGCTTGTAAGGACTCTATTTCTAAATGTAAGTGACTCAAGTCCTGTTCTGAATTTCAGGAAATTTGCTCCTTGGTGAGAGTTTTAACAGCAGCCCAAAATCCCAGTGACAACCACAGGATTTAAGATGGGGCTCCCTGGTCTTTTACTTTAAAGGACAACTCCAGACCTGAGTAGCTCCATGACACAAAACCTGTAGTATCTTTACTCCCTATTCTCATTTTTCTGTTGTTTTATCAAAAAGGGATCACTCAGACCAAAGCTAACTGAAAACCACCTTATTTGCATTGAATTAACCTTCACACTGACACTAGTTATCACTGAGCTACAGCTGGCACAGAAATAGCCATAAAAAAAGTAAAATTTTAATCTGTCAGCATCTCATATTTTGGGTCAGAACAAGGTGATGATGTGCTGCAGACCCACCAAGACCAGCAGCCCAGCTTCATGGGTCATCCTCCCCTCGCCCCCAGGGGTAAAGGGTATTTACCCAGCAGTCAGATTTTATCTTTCCTGAAGTTCTCCTGTCTATCTTCTTCCTGTTGGGTTTGCAGCTCTTGAGATGCTGTGACCGACAGGAATGCTGCCACATTTTGGCACTATCACCATAGTCCCAATGGTGCAATTTTGGGATTATCACCTACAGCAATTACCAGAGCGTTCTCAGCTGTTTGTTTTTTTTCTCAAACTGCCAGCAAACAGGTTTCTGTGGTGAATCCACACTGTCGGGATCTTGCTTACAAACCATGATAAAAACTAAACACAGAGTCTGTTGCAACCACATCACAGAGGAGATGCAAATCTTAAAAAAATTTTAATTCTTTGTGCCTTAATCTTTCTTTGCAAGATTCTCCCATAAATAGCATGATTCCTTTAAAAAATAATTATACAACATTAAAACAAGTTAGAAAAATAGTAGGAAAGATCAGTTTCATTTACCTGGGTAAAACAAATAGGAAGTTCGTTTTGAACAGTAACCATCATTTGAAATTCCTCGATGCCTGCTACTCATAAGGCTGGGGGAAAAAAAACCCACAAAATTAATTTACTTTCCAAACACTGCTATGAGGGAGTCACTTGCTGGAATAAATAACACCCTGGGAGACTCTGCCTTTATTCCCCAGTGGGGTCTTTCATCACAGACACTTGTACAGACATGGAGCTGCAGGAGTGATGGTGGGACTTGCTGGGAGGGTGTGAGCCTCTTGCACACAACCAAGAGCAGTATGGCTTAGATTTCTGCTCTCTGTCTGATTTCCAAATCGATCTCCATCTCTTCATGCCTTGTGTTTGCTGTAGTGCTCTAACACATAGAATCATTAATGTTTGAAAAGACCTACAAGATCATCAAGTCCAGCCTTTGACTGAGTATCACCATGACCATTACACTGTATCACGAAGGGCCATGTCTGCTCATTTTCTGAATACTTTCAGAGATGGTGACTTCACCACCCCCCTGGAAGACCTTTTCCAATGCTTTATCACTCCTTCAGTGAAGACACTTTTCCTAATCCAAGCTGAACCTCACCTAGTGCAACTTGAGGCCATTTCCCCTTGTCCTATCACCTGTTGCCTGGGATAAGAGGCTGAACCACACTTCGCCACAACCTCCTTTCATGTAGTTGTAGGGTCTCACTCACAAACTCCCTCTACACACTCTTCCAGGTGGGCTGGAGCAGAAAGCTCCTGCTGCAGGAATAATTTTATCTGGTGGGAGACAAAATTATTTAGATGGCAGAAGAGCCATTATGGAAACTACTCAAGCAGGAAAACCATTAAAGGAACATGATGTATGGGGAAAGGCATGGAGCAGCTACCTGAGGGCCTCCTTTGCTCACATCTACCCACACTTCCCACATCAGAGCTGGCCCAAACTTGCAGGTCAAGAGCTCCTGGCAGGCTCTCACCAGGGCGCAGAGGGTGCCTGGCAGCCCTGCCAGCCATCTCCTGGTGGCATTATCCCTGGGCCATGGGGCCTCTCCCGCTGCTCAGACAGGCCCTGCTCTGCCCCACTTCTCCTCAGCCCAGGGACTGCTCCTCTTGTCCATGAAAACCGGATTCCTTACCCAGTGTACAACAAGCCAATAATCAAACACTCGAGAGAGACACTGGTTATTTATTTTATAGTTGTGCAAGTTTGGATGCTCAGTGGTATTCCACAAATGGAGGACACCCTTCCATACTTTACATGCTATTCTTTATACACAGAAATTTAATGTCAGTAGCCCCCCAAGTACAGCTCCTCTATTATGACTAGTAATTATCATACAATTTATGTAATCCTACCTAACTTCTACACATGCTCAGGGGAAGGTCTTTGCCCGGACCTGTAGGCATGATTTTTAGTACTGTAATGAAGATAGTTCACCTATAGGATACATGGACCTCAAGTCTTTTGCCGAGTTGACAATATATACATCAACATCTTCATTTACTTTGTCCTTAAGAGTTTATTAGCTCCAGGGTGTCCTTGACTGAGGGGTGCTAACTACCACCTGTTCTACCGACATGCAGCAGTGTCTTGATTTACATCATGCTTGAGAGTTCCCGTCTGGATGTACATCATCCTTAGAGCTTGTTAATTGCTGTCCGTTCCACTGATTAAGTCTCCTTTCTTGCTAATGAGGCTTGAAAATACACAAAGATCAAACACCAAATAACACCGTGACTTAAGGTGATTTCGACATATTCCACATTTTTCAACACTGTTCCCCACACCCTTCTGATTTTGCGGCGTTTTGCCCCTCCTTTAAGCCACATTTTCAGGGAACACCCAGCCCTGGGTGGAGGGGGAATCTCCCCCGCCGCCAAACCGGCCGCCCCTCAAGGAGCGCGGGGCCTTCCCCGCGCCTGCGCGCTGGGAGCGGGGCGGCCCGCGGGCCGGGCAGCGGCGGCGCCATGGCGGGGCCGGCGGGGGCGGCGTGAGCGGGCGGGTGAGTGAAGGAGGGAGGGAGGAAGGGAGGGAGGGACGGACGGAGGGAGCGAACGAACGAGGGCGGCGGCGGCGGGACGTGTGCGAGCGGGGGGCGCCCCGCGGGCCGCGTCCAGGTCGCCGAGCGGGCCGTGCCCAGATCCCGGCGCCCGGATCCCCGTCCGCCCTCGGCGGCGCAGGCGGGAAGATTTTTTTTTTTTTTCCCTTGCAGAAAATCTCGGCGTCCCCTGACAAAGGCAGGGAAAGGACAGTCCCGGTTCCTTTCGGGCAGACGGCGGTAGGGCGGTAGTGCTTATAGACTGGTGCGCCTCCAGGCCTCCCCCTCATCCTTGCAGTCTCCCCGTTCCTGCGGTGGGGCTCGTGTCTCCTCGAAGACACGGCACCCCTGCGCCTTTCCTCCTTCCTGTGACATTTAGCTCTCCTGTAGCTGCAGCTGAGGCCTTTCTGGCACCAGAAGTATTGCAGCGATCATCCCGTAGACCTGCACGATTGCCACCTGCATGTCAGGAAGATTTTTTTTTTTTTTGCAATGCCATCTTCCTGATTTCTGTGTCATGACAGCCTACAGTTCCCTTTCCCTTCATGTATATTTGTGCTTGTGGTTTAGCTTTTCTCCGTTTTTTTGAAATTTTGTCTTACCCACTTTTGGCAATATGCTTCTAATCACCTTGATTTTAAATTCCTCCCCTTCACACCTTCTGTATGCCTCCTGAATTCGTATCACCAATAGATGACATGTGTGTCAAAACCTTGTTTAACTCAACTTGGTTGATTGGTTTGTTCTCTCTTCATTACTCTTTAACAAAAAAGGAAAAATGCGTAATTTTGCTCCCCTTAAATCATCACTGACTGTTTTTTGATCATCTGGATGGTGTCACATGAGTGCTTGTAGATTTTTTGCATTGTGCTTTGCTGTGGTTTCTTTCCTGGTATTGGAGATGAGGGAGACGGACACTCAATTCCCTCTTGCCTTTTAGAAAATTGTCCTTGTTTAATCTTCTGGGACTCTTTCACCGTCCAGGAATTAATAAAGATAAGTGCCAGAGAAGCTGTGGGATCTTCATCCTCAGACTTCTTCAAGATGAGTTGGATAACATGGAGGGGCCCCATAGCTGCCCATGCTGCGAGCAGGAGATTGGATGAGAGACCCCTTGAGGTCCCTTCCCACCTCACTTACTGTATTTAGCTTCTCTGAACTCTTCTTACTCTGCCTCTAAGGCCTCTGTAGTAATGGGGGAAGATTTGTGCTGCTCCATACCTCAAAGTTAGCTGTAGATCTCAATGACAAAGGAGGATGTGTTCCTTTGGATCAGTTGGGAGTGTTCAGTGTTGTAGGCATCATACTCTTAGGTCTGTTAATCGGGTTTAGAAAATAAAACAGGCTTTTTCTCTTCTGTTGGATGTAGGAACGATGTGGGAACCACCTGTTCTGTGTGATAAAGGGAAGACACAAAACATCTGATAGATGGAAGCCATGAAGATGTCAAAGCGGTTCTTCGCCTTTGGGATTTTGGCGTGCATAGCTATTTATGTTGCATACATAAAATGGCGCTTGGATTCCAAACCGCTCATGGGAGCAACAGACGGAATTGCTGAAAGCAGGGGAGATAAACTGAACCATCGGGCAGTGACCACAGGTCTCTCTGTCTTTTATGGAATTATGTTTGATGCAGGAAGCACAGGAACTCGCATCCATATATTTAAATTTACACAGCAGCCAAGAGGTATGTCCTGCTCATTGCGTGATAGATTAAGTCCTCCGTAACATTATGGAGCAGATTATTGGTGATTCTTTTCTAGGGATTGCTTGAACAAACATGCTTCAGCTCTTTCTAGAGTCATTGGGAAGTATATTATAATTCAGGATGAAATTATGAAACATTCAACAAGAAGAAAATGCTGTAATGTCAGAATGTGAACTAAATAGCAGCTGTACTTTTAGAGTCGTGTCTTGAAGAAGGGCAGTTTTTCATCACACCGGTGAAAGAGAAGATTATAAATTCAAGCTGCCTTATTTCCCCAAATTTTCACCATAAGGTTGTTGGCTGTCTCCAGTTCCTGGTAGTCAGCTGCTTCTCGCTGCAGTGTCTGGTTTAGTGCGTCCTTGGCTTCAGCGTTGGATTTAAACTGTAAAACAAAACAAAAATTGCAAATTGTTTGATTAAAATTGCTGCGTATTGCATCTGGACAGAAACTACTGAGAAGCGAGACAAAAGTGTACAAAAAATCCCCAGTTTTCCTCTGGAGCACTGGGCTTCATTTGTCTACATATTGTCAGCTGCTGTTTGTAAAAGTCTTAAAGATCAAAGAACTTGTGTGGATGCTGTTAGTAAGTGACCTGAAGGTTTTCAGGGTTAGCAGTGTGTATGGTGTGGGGGACCTCTGGGGAGCGCAGTAGGTTTGCATAATGGGCTGTTGTAAGGCTTAGCCAGCAGAGGTGTTAAACAATAGTCCACTGATTTCCTTCTTTTAGTGTATTCCCAAGTCGTCGCTGCTTCCTTGCCTGCTTTTCTTTAAACATAATTTCAGAATATATTGCAGCTGACTTTAGTTGGGTACGGGAGGATGAAGTGTCGGGCTGGTGTTGTCTTGATTGCAGGTGCACATAGTGCTACAGGTTTGCAACACGTTTAAGTCTGGCTCCCTCTGCTGTTACTGAAAACAGTGGAAAAGCCTCCACTAGGGTTTGCTGGAACCAAGTTTAGTCAGAACAGAGCCTGCTGAAATTTGGAGTCTGTGTTACAGGTGCAGTTTGAAAAGCTGCACGTGGCAGGTGTAAAGCCTCAAAGATGAGTTGCACCCGTTGTCTGATAAGCATGGAGAGTATGAGCATCGTGGACACCAGCACCTGAAAACCAGCCATGACTTTAAAAATGATTTTCTCAGGATCTAATTCCTTAGCAAGGGCTGTATTTAAAGGCCAGGTGGCTGTTGATAGTTCATTAGGCAGAGGCTTCAGCTGACTTCCATTAGCACATAGTAATGTACTTTGTTAAATGATTTTCTTTTTGTGTATGCAAAATTATTTGTACCGTTACTTATTTTGGAATACTCCTTTTGAACAGAAACTCCCAAATTAACCCATGAGACGTTTAAAGCACTGAAACCAGGTCTATCTGCATATGCTGATGATGTCGAAAAGGTAATTTAAGTGATTTCTGTCTCCCTTACCTTCAAGCTCGCAGGAATTTAGGCACTTCCTGAGCCAGACTTACACTCAGCTCATAGTGTTTTACTGGCTCCAAAAGCCTTTGTTTTCCAAGAATTTGTCATACTGCCTTTTGAGCCCTTTGTAGCCAAAACATTGAGTGGCAAAGAGTTCTGTGTCAGTGTTTGAAAAAGAAACTCTTTCAGATTTTGACCTGTAGCTCAATAATCTCTGTTATGTCCACTGGGACTTATGCTGTAGGAGATAGTGAGTCCTACACTTTCTCCTGGCCCCTTGTGCTTTGAATTTTTCTCTATTTCACATTTACAGTGCACTGAACCTCTGATCACCCTTTTTCCCTTTCAAAAGAGGTTTTTAAGATGCCTTTTCTTGTTCTTTTTCTGCTCACAGAGTGCCCAGGGAATAGAAGAGCTCCTGGAGGTGGCAAAGAAGGAAGTTCCTATGGAGCTGTGGAAGTTTACTCCTCTGGTCCTGAAAGCCACAGCTGGCCTACGGTTGCTGCCAGGAGAGAAAGCTCAAAAGTTGCTAGATAAGGTACTATTTCTTGTTTTTCCATTTGCTTGCCAGAAATTTTATAGCAAACTGTGGTCCTTTCTGTGTAATGTGCATATTTTTTGTGTACATGAGTCAATTCCCATTGTTTAACCCCAAAAACAGTGCAAAGCCACCTGATCTCAAATGCACTTGGGGGAAAAGTTGTGTGAGCGCAAGCAAGAGGAATGATGGCAGCTCCAAGTAAACCAGGAGATGAGAAATAACATAACAAAGGCAGTGAGATCCTACTAACAGTGACTACAGGCCTGTTTTTACTGGTCATGTTTGGTGGTGGGTTTGACTGGGGTGGTGCTATTTTGAGAAAAGCTCTCTGCTGTTTGATTGGCCACGTTGTCAACCTGGTGCTGCAAGGTCCCTCCTTCATATTGATTGAAAATAATGTAAATTGTATTTATAGGCATGTAAAATACGTTTAATATTTTAAAATATTACAAAAATAAAACATTTTCTAGACCTTTGAGCTGCAGGAAAAGTTTATTAAGTGTGCACTGAGTGTACTCTTTTTCTAAGCAATAATTGGAAGGAAGAAATGGGGGGTGGTTGAAACCAGAGTATCTGCTGCCTGCAGCTGGGCCGGTTCTTTTCCATACTGAATTTCAGCTGAAACTTTAGAGGATCCTGCAAAACTAGGGCTCTGTTGCCTCATATAGGATAGGGTATAGAGGATCATTATCAGCCAACATGCTCTTGTTGAAAATGCAGTTCCCTGGGACATTCCTGAAAGCTAGGTTGTCCATCTCCTGCCTTTCCCATGCATGTATGGTACCCTGTGGGTCGCCAATTGCGGCAAAGTAAACTGGAGCCTGTTTTCCACCCATGTCCATTCCTTGCTAATGGCATTCCTGAGCAGTCTTCATCCTTGAAAACCCACCCATCCATTTCCTATCTCTGCACCAAACCGCAGAGCCCGCACGTAAAGATGATGCTTGTTGGACTCTTGAACTTCAAACTAAGTGGTGAGCAGCTCCAAGAAGAGGAGCTGTAGTGTAAAACTGGAGTTTTAAAAAACTTGGTTTCCAGATGAAAAAATATTTCTCTGAATGTAGCTTTCATTTGAACTGCAGGTGAAGGAGATATTTCAGGCCTCCCCATTCTTTGTGAGGGACGACTGTGTGTCAATCATGAATGGAACCGATGAAGGTAGGCTATCTTGTGGACACTCCCTTCTGCAATCCTGAGGATTCCTGCTGCACTGTGACAATTCCTCTGTTCACTTTAGTGGGAACCCACAAGCAGTGGGCTTGACAGAGTTTTTATGCTGCCACAGGCAGTGCCTGCCAAAGAGATCTTGTGCTACATTTTCCCATTTGGAGTCCTGAACTCTGTTCTGATCTTGAAAGCCCCGAGTGTTGGGCAGTTCCTGTAGGATCACCAGGAAGCCACTGTGCAGTCAGCACTTCTAGGAAAGTTTCTGAATATCTGCTTGTTGAGATGGTCTTCAACAAGTAGGTTTGCACACTCTGCTCTTGGCAGTAGTTATCAGAGCTTTCTGGGAGTATTTGGTCATAATGTTAATTATAATTGAGCTAATGAGTGGAATTGTGAGTTCGATCTGAAAAAAATATTATATAGAGAAGAAAATATATGCTGAAGTAAATTGACGTTCATCAGAAAATGCTGAGGACAGAATGTCTAAATTCTAAGTAACTGAGTGTTGAAATGTGTTTTAAATCTGCTTAGAAGCCAAACTTTAAAATAGGTGAAGCTGTTTATGAGTTTCTTTTTTTGCAGCTTAGTGGAAGAAAGACACTGTAATTCTTCTTGTTGTTTTGTTTTAAAATCATTAATAACAGTGACAGCCTTGGTTCACCCAAGGGTTGAAATGGACCATGCTTCCTGGAATGCTTTGAGTTTTAACCACATGAATAAATATTTGAATTTGTTAACATAAGGCCCACTAATTCACCTAATTTATGGAGAAACGGTTTATAAAACAAAAAGAGGACAGAAACAGCACAGCTCACAAAATTGCTTAGAGGAAAACAAGGAAAATTAGAATATTGAAAGATAAAAATTCTTAGTATTCAAAAGGAAAGTTGAGTGGCGGATATCAAACAAAATTCTACAAGTGGTTGTTTTCCTAGAAGACAAAAAATGTGAGTCTCAGTCATCTTGTTGTCTATTAACTAAGAACTGAAGCCTTTGTAACTTATTGCCTAACTTCTTGACCTGTGAAACACAGAGTTCTCCAGGCATTTCATACATGGGGCTTCTCTCCCAAATATCACAAAAGCTCTGATAGAGAAGGTAATTCTCTTTGTTCAAGGCATCTTACCTTGGTATTGGACAGCCATTGACAGTTCTGGAAATGTAATGTACTTGTTACTGCTGTGAGATAAAATGAAATGGTATGGTTTAACAGTGCATCTTCTGAATCTTTTCCTCATTAGGTATTTCAGCCTGGATCACAATAAACTTCTTAACAGGTATGTGTACATGAGCATGTGCATAAAGATACGATGGATGCTGTGAAATTCATGCTGCTTTCTGTCCCTCTGTGGGATTTGCTCATTCATTGGGGTGGAATGGGGGAAAGAAGAATCTGAGAATAAGTCAGCAGTTATTTTTGGCCTGGCCTATTTAAGTCATTAGGATTTTGGCCTTTTACTTGACAGAGTGAGGAGTTTAATCTTTTTCCGTAGATGTTTAATGTAGCTTTTCTTTCAATTCCCGGTAGGGTACCAGAGCATTTTATTCCTTTTTGAGTCTGCTGTGACTCTGGCTACATTTTTAATGTGAATGCTCTAGATGTGTTTGGCAGCTGCACAGAGTAAAAGAAAATGCTATGCTACTTCCTTACAGATTTATAATGTAGAAATGCCACAAGTGTTTACACTGCTGAGTGAGAAAAGGGTAGCTGAAGAGTAGAGAAAAAACTCAGCTGAAGACCTCTCTGACAATATGTAATGCAGTCTGCCATCCAAGTGCTCTGTTCAGCACACACAGTGTGTGGAGCAGTGTGCTCTGAAGCTTTTTATGCCCACAGGAAATATCAGAAAGGTCAGTGATCTTCAAACATAAGCTATCATGAGGTAAACTGAGGTACTTGGTACAAACTGTCCTGTTCAAGAAGGTGCATTTGAGGGATCTAACTGAGAAGAACTAGATTTAGATGAGAGGAGAGGTTTTGGCTGGCAGCAGGAAGGATTCCAAGAGAGCTGAGTCTATTAGGACAGCTCTTTTCAGTATGTCATCCTTTTGGCCATTGGAAACTGCAAAATACTGCTAAGGGATCAGGGAGAGGTGGCCAAGAAAACCACATTCTTCTGTGTTACAGAGCGGTTACCAGAGTAGGGTTTGTAAAAGGTCCTTGCATCCACTGAAAAATGTTTAGGAATGCAGTAACCAAAGCTGCTGTAATTAGGACATGAACAGCCACCAGAGAAATAAGAGAAACTCTGTCACTTTAAGATTTTCAGGTCTGATAAAGTCAAAATCGGTGCCCAGTAGGTAACAGTATAATTTAATTCTGTCGGGAAGCTGACAGATGGAGTTAGATTATTCTCTTTCTTTACCATTGTACTTCTGGTTTTGTTCCTAGCCAGTTTCTCACAGTGCCCACCTTGGATTTCTCTGTTCTGCCACACATTTCAGGTAGACTAGATGATCCGCAGAAGAGAAGTGTAGGGATGCTGGATTTGGGTGGTGGATCAACACAGATCACCTTCCTTCCGCGCACTGAGGTAACGGGAGCGTGCACACGGTTGGGAAATGCTGGTGCAGAAATCAGTAACTGCTCAGGTTTCTTTCACTTGGAAACAGAGCAAGAGTTTGTCAGTGTGACATGAAGGCACACTTGTGACAGAAAACCTCAGGTCACTCGGACACATCTGCCTTGTTATAGTCAGTCAGAGAGGCATTCACAACTCTGTCCATCCTCACAGTCCAGCTCCGTGGGTCGGCGGTGCATGTGGTGAGTCTGCCAGGGCTGCTTTGTCTCGTGGAAAATACCTCGTTCACCTGAGTGTCCTAATCCTTGACTCTCAGTTTGTGCAGCTTACAATGAAGAACTCAAAAAGCAGTGCTGTTAATGAA
>JAWWLV010000121.1:9029103-9061774 GCA_035041135.1 Platyrinchus mystaceus | reverse complement strand
GTCACCTCCGTGTGTCAGCACATGCCTCAGCACAGCCGTGTCCTGACTTCACTCCGGCAGAATACGCAGGCAGCTTGGCTTTGAGACTGGAGAGGAGTTTCTTGCCTTGTGAAAACCAGACAAGCTCTCCCAGGTAACCGAACCCCAGGGTTTCTCCCCACTTGTCAAGTCAGGACAGCAATGCTGGAGGAGCTGGGGGCTGCAGGACATTTAAATTGAGACCCAGTCCAGCATTTGACTGGAGAGCCACAGAGAGCAGGTGCTAGGAAAGGCACATATAGTGTGCAGGCAGCCGCCTCCCTGAGTAAGCTCATTTCCCAAGATTATGAATATTGCCTCGACACAAGAAGCAAAGTGCACTTTCACAATGGAATGGCTGCACGTGTACTGGGAGTTACACTGGTGCATGGGGCTTTCCCTTTTATCCTTACACAGATGCGCCCTGATCTGTATTGCTGCACCAACAGAAGAGTTCTATAGATCCCATAAAGGCTCAGAGGACCTTGGAGAAAATTTTCTTACTGTCCCCCACACTTAGATTTTCACTAGGAATGTGTTTCTGTGGCAGACTGAAAGGGGCAGAGCATTTGTGCAATTATGCAATGTTTTTGGTTTTTATAATGAGCCCCAGGGAATAGACAGACCCTTTCAGACTCCCAGCAGAGGTGGCAGAGTGGGTAATCCTGCTGCTTAGCGGGGAAAGGTCCAAGCTACAGTGGAAAGAGATTCAAGTGAAAGCACGATTTAAAGGTTATTGCTCTGTTAAAAATTCCTGTTTATTTATAAAAATATCCACAGCAATAAATCTGAGTGAGGGCAAAAGTTTGCACAGCCTGTTTCTCATCCCACAAACAGGCTTTAGTTAGAATTCGTGGCACAGACGCGGGTCCTCTCAAACTTGGAAGGTCACAACACTGTTGTGCACAGTTGTGCCAGAAACCCTGCCACCCTTGGGACAGTTTATTTGTTCAACAGGGTGCAATGTGTGAAACTCAGCGTGGGGAGAACAGGAAGACCCATGTGATGGGAGTGCTGGAAAATTGCTAGCAGGAAGGTGCTGGTCCTGGGCCCAGCCAGCCTACACGGGGCAGGGGTCTCACTCTGGCTTTCGGGAGGCTCTGGTTCACCTTCAGCCTAGCCTGGGAAAACTTTAAAAGCCCAGCGTAAACATCACCTCAGCTGAGCCTGACAGTGTATAAATACGCTATTCAGCATCCTAGATAATTCTTGCCCTGAGTTAATTAGGGAAACACTTAACAGGCAGCAAGATTTTTCTATAGAAGGCTGTTGGCAGGGAGATGCGTGGCGGAGGCTTGGCCGGCATCCCGTGCGAGATTCTTCTGACAAACAACTGTGGTGCGTGGTGTTCAGGAGCAGACGCCAAGAGCCAGTCTGGGAAGACATCCCTACTCTGGAAAATACTTGGGTCTGCTCTTGGTTTTAAGCAACTTTGGTGAAAGCAAAGTGCTGTGCTGTGTATAAATGACTTGCTTTGCCTCCTCAGCGCATTTACTACCTGTCCCTGGAGTTCTATATGGGTCGCACTCTGCAGAACACCATGGTGAATTTGGGCCTGCAGAATGCTTGTGACGAAGCCATTTACCAGGTAAAGTCTTGAGGGTACCAGGGTCCTCCTGAGGTACTGGCTAACTTTTTCCACACAGAGGGGTGGGTATCTTTATTTCTCAGAGGTGGGTATCTTTATTTCTTATTTACCCTGAGGCTGTGTTCTTTTGACTGTACAAAACGAGGCTTGGCTGTCTCTTAGTGTTTTTCATTCCCTGGAGAAGACAGCAGGGAGACCCTTGGTTGCCTTGGACTTAGAGTATGTTTTTTTCAAACCACTGTTTTCCTGTAGTGAATGGGAAAATCCAGAAGTGTATACAGAAAACATCACCCAGTATCCCAAATGATTAGGGAGTCACAGGCTGCAAAGAGCTTTCCATTAGCAGGAGACATGATGGCCTACCACAGGAGATGTAGACTAATAGGAGAAACTGGGCCAGAAGAGGAAATGGGAGCACTGAAACACCAAATAACATTTCATACTTACAGGTACACAAGGCACAGCAACAGCGTTGCCAGAGAGAAGTTAATCATTGGAAAGGGAGAAAGGGGGGAAGTTGTTTACTTGAAGTAAAATGTAATCAGATGACTTCCAATTAAAAAAAAACCCACAGCTGGATATCACCAAGGCAATCACAAATGTGAGGCCGTGGTTACTTACATCTTTACTTGCAGTCATCTCTCAGCAGCTCAGTGATGTTTTTTGGCAGAATGTGAGTATTTTGGCTTTCTCACCCAAAGGCTTTATTTCTCCCTGCCTCTTCCCCCTGGCCCCAGGTGTGTTGGAAGGTGTTGTATCCAGCATGACTCTGTCACTGAGAAAATGTGCCTCATTTTTTGTGTCTCCATCACCCTGTGCATGAGGCTTTCCCATCTTGTGGTTGCAGACCACTGAAGTCTGGGAAAATAGTTTGGGGAGCAGCCATGGTGTTGGCTTAACAGCTGGCTATCCCCACCCTGGCACCAAGGTGAGATACTGCTGCCCCCCAGGAGGCAGCATCTCTTGACTCCTGGAGAGTCCTTGCTGCTGGCATGCTTAGCCTTCATCCGGCAGTGGCCCCCAGGCCAGAGAAGAAACAGTGGATGCAGGAAACCACTTCCAGCAATGGACTGCAGCCAAGGAGCTCGACTGCAGGCTGGACAGGATATAGGAAGCATGGAGAGTAACTGCCGCCAGCCTGGTCATGCCCTTTCTCAAGGACTTGATGGGTGCAAGCAGAGGGATGACCTGCCCTGCTGGACTTGGTGGTCCCTTGCACACCAGCTTGACCATTCACCATCCTGTTTCCGATGGCGAGTTTGGTTGAAGGGCCTCCTGGCATGGGGGGCTGTCAGGAGATGAGTGTTTTGTTTGAGGTCTCTAAGGAAACCTAGTTCATAGGAAAAGGGCGTTTGATGATGGGCTAAATTGTTTTCCAATTAACCGGTCTGCCCAAGGACCAGGGACCACTGAGATGCTTTGTGGGGAGCGGTGGGGACGGAGCAAAAATCCTGTGGGTTTAATTTCCCGCAGTGTGGTTGGATTTGGGATCTGTGTTTGGCCTCCTCGGAGAGCAGCTCAGGACATGGGGTTTGGGTGGTGACATGTTCTGCTGTGGTTCTTTCCAATAGCTGGGTTTGGACTTGGAGGAGCTGGAAGAAATCGAAGAAGATGCTGGGCTGGGAAACGGAGGCCTGGGCCGCCTGGCAGGTAATAAAGGGAGAGGGGAACCCCCTTCTTTTGCAGAGTGCACGGGGACCAAAGGTGGTGTGGCTGGAAGGTGTCACACCCTCGCCACTGCCCTCTGCCCCACAGGCCTTCAGCAGTATGATACCTTCATGCCTGCTCCTGGCTGGCCAGAAACAAGTCCCCTCCACAGTGAGAACATCCAGGTGTGTGTTCTGCAGCACAGAAGGCAGGGCTGTGGCTGAAAGAGGCTGTTGGAGCCTTTCTCCTCACCTCCATGTGAAATCTCTCGCTTCTCAGAGTCACTCAGCAGCTATCACAGAGACAGATTGTTGACTGCTATTTTAGTCTGCCTGTCCCACGGGATGGCTGGATATGAGAGCTCCCCAGTGTAGAGTAAATGCTGGGGCTGATCTTTACCAGAGCTGCCAGGACTGAGGGCTGGAAGGGTTTTCTTTGGAAACAATGATAGTTAAGTAGCTGGTGGTGCAGTGGGTTGGGGTCAGAAGCCCTGCTTTACTGGGCAGGCAGGCTCACAGCAAGGCATTAGCAACTCAAGCAAGTTTAGAAGAGCTCTCACTGCAACAAGGCTGGATTTAGTGTTTTGGTGACCTCTCCTTGTCACCAACAGTTTGGGGGGGGTTCATGGTGTCTTGGCAGGGTATACATAGGGTCGTGCTGCAGTCATTCTCCTTCTCTCCCTTCTGCACATGGATTTCCTCTGCCTAATAAACATTTCCAGCAGCACTGGTTGTGGCAGCCTCTCACCTCCATGCACAGCACGCTGCAGCAAATGCAGCAAGAGAGGAATGAGGTTCCTTGCAGCATGACCCTGCTCTGCTCTTCCAGCCTGTTTCCTGGACTCCATGGCCACGCTGGGCCTGGCAGCATACGGTTATGGCATCCGCTATGAGTTCGGAATCTTCAATCAGAAGATTGTCGACGGTTGGCAGGTACGTTGGCAAACTCAGGTCAGCTCTTCTCCCTCTGTTTCATGCTGTAGTGGCCACCTCTGCCTATGGACAAGGCCTGGCCACACAAAATGCACTGTAGTGCCTTGAGCTGCTCCTAAACTGGGCATATGAGTCCATCACCAGGCAAGATCATGTGGAAGTTGAGCCACAGGGCATGGCTGAGACCAGAGTTCTCCCTGCCTGGGGCTCCATGACACAGCTACAACAACCCCAGAGCCCCATACAGCCTGGCAGTGAGCGGGCAAGGAGTCAGACTAAGGATGGAGATGTGCCTAAATACCTCATGCAGGTGTCTGATGAAGGATGGATTTGAACATGAAGGAACATGGGCAAGTGCTTGGGGTGCTGCTGCTCCTGTGGGTTCCATGGGTCACTGGCAGCAGGGTCTCAAACAGGGACTTTCCTGTAGCATTAGTGATGGTAGTATTTTCAAGTGAAATTAGCTAAAAAAGTGCCCCAGCTGGCAGTTTTCCTTAGTGTATGTCTGGAAGTAGTTTCCATGAGCAGACATGCCTTGCCTCTGAGCATAAAGTACCTTTTTCCCCCTAAAATAGTGAGAGGTTTGAAGGTTATTTCTTCCTCCTCCTCCTCCTCCACAAAAAAGCTGCAGTGCTAGGCCCTATAAATGGTGAAAGCGGGGAAAAAAGCTTCCGCTGTATTTGACTTCATGTTACTTAAAAAAGACCAGGGGTGGTGGCACGCTGGGTTGTGGCTCAGAGCTGCCCTTCCCTCCCTCCTCCCCTTCCCGGCAGAGAAATGCCTGGAGGCACGAAGCATCTCTCCAAGTGCCTCAGCCCCTCTGGTTTCTGGATAACATCAACCTTGGTGGCTCTCCTGGGTTCACTTTGACTACATTGCCACTGTTACGAGCTGAGGGGAAAAACCCTCCTTTGTTACAGGCCTAGATTACAGAGGGTGACTTGTGGCCAGGAGCAGCACCAATGGGTGCCACATCCCAAGTGTAACATTCAAACTGGATGTAAAGGCTTGAAGACAGACTGAGTGCAGTGGTCTGTGCAGTTTGGATGGCTTAAACCTGAACAGTGCTGCAAAGCCCATAGAGGCTGATTTATTTATACCGGTTGGGATGCAGCCATCTAAGTTTTGGAAAGCCCAGCTGTCCTCTAGAGGCCTCTGCATATCCATTTTTAAAGCCAGCTTACGAAAGCTTTGTTTTTAAACTGGTCTGCCTTCGGAGAGCCTTATTTAGCCTTCACTTGTAGACCCAAGCCATCCATTGAACCCCCTTTGCCTCTTGTAGGTGGAGGAGGCGGATGACTGGCTGCGCTATGGCAATCCCTGGGAGAAAGCTCGCCCAGAGTACATGCTCCCCGTGCACTTCTACGGCCGTGTGGATCACACTCCTGAGGGTGTGAAGTGGATCGACACCCAGGTACCACCATCATCTCTGTCAGTGCTGGGCTGGAGGAGACCAGGCAGGGTAGGGAGGAGGGGGTGCATCTGACCCCGGGCCGCCTGAGGGGTTCAGGCTTTGCTTCTCTCCCAGATTGGCAACACTCTCTCTGCTACCCTTGCAATTATGAAAGTGATGCTGTAGCCTAGAGAATTTGAGGAAAAAAAAATTTTGTTCATTTGTTGCAGCAGGAATTGAGAAAGAGGGATGGTACTCAACAACTTCAGATCAGTTGGGGCCTCCTGTACTGATCTCCAGGGTGGAGCCCCACAGTCTTGAATGGATTTATGTTGGAGGATGAGTAGGAGAACCCTGGCAGCTAGGTTCCTTCTGCACTGCTCCTGGCCACTGCTCACTCACACTCAGTGGTTTTGCAGGTGGTTCTAGTGCTGCTGCTGTGGGTGGGCAATACTGTGGGTATTTAACTCCTGTGATCAGAGCAAGTTCCTCTTTCCCAGACAAGCCCACCTGGCAGAGTGCTGTCAGGGGAGGCTGGAGGTGCCATTTCTAGTTTCCAATCTGCCTGGAGGCCTTGTTTGTGGCACTGTGGAGCACAAATGCTCCTTCTGCCTCCCACAGTTGAGGAAGTAGTGCTGTACTTCAGGAGCACTGCTTGCTCAGGGCACAGGCTGCTGCATTATAGATGCATTCCCATCTCTCAGCTGAGGAAGGCAAGCTGTGAAGAGGCACAGGTCGATTAAGAGGATCAAAGATACTTCAACCTCTCCTGTGTAAGCACTGCCCAGGATGGCGGAAGGAAGGATGATTAATTTCTCTGGGATTCAGGGATATGACCTAGCCTTGTTCCTGTGATGTTCAGCAGTCTCTCAGCCTGATGAGCCAGCTTGGTTCATCCGAGGAGCTCACAGTCACAGAGCCCAGCCATTCTCTTCAGTGCCAAGAGCTGAAGCTCAGTTTCAGAGTCACCTGGGTCTGCTCGGAGGAGAAATAAACCAGGTCTTTTTCCAGGGCTCTGGTTGTCAAAGGCTGTGCAGGCCACTCCCAGGACAAACAGTGCAGGGCTTCAACACCACAGCCCTGTGAATATCTTGGAGGCACTGTGGCAGAGCTCTCTGGTCCCCAGGTGCAGCAGGCATCCACTTGGGGACCAAGTGCAATTGCATTTCAACATGCCTTTCTTCTGATCCTAGGGGTTGTCCAGGGTTTCAGGATTCCCAAACACTGCTTCCTACAAGGAGGTGAATTTTCAGATAGTGCTGTTAAGGGAACAAGTTGTAAAGGCTCAAAAAACCCAAAGATGCAGTCTCCAAATATAGCATTGCTGAGTTCATGTGATGTGTGCCCCAGTCTCTGGGCAGGCTCTCTGCCTGCTTCCATGTTCAGAGCTGGTAATAGCTGCTTGAGCTCTTGCTGATTCTCCCTGGAGGAAAGGTGTTGCTGAAGGCAGCACAAAGAGACTGTTCAGGACCAATACACTGAGTTTTCCCTGCTCTCTGAAGGCAGAGTTTTCTCTGCTGCTTCTCACAGCTTTGCTCGGGGACAGCCTCTGCCCACCGTGCCATTGTGCCAGTATAGACCGGTTTGTTTAGGAGGATGCTGGCTCTCTTTGCCAGTGTCAGAGAGGAGGCCCAGGCTTCATACTGCAGGATCAGGGCCTTGCTCTGCAAGTATCATTCAGCTCTGCTGGCATAAGCCCTTGGTCTCTTTGTTCCAGGCTGAGTTCAGGGTGCCTCACCTTGTTGGCAACAGCTCTGGAGGCACGCAGGTGTTGGCACATCAGGGTGCTTGTAAACACACCCATACCTTGCTTAGCTAGTGTAATCTGAGCTGGAAGGCAAAGTGTTACTCCCTGTAGCCATGTGTACAGGATCTTGAAGCTTTAGCATTTGTGCAGTAAACCGCACAAATAGTTTCACACTCGCGTTCAGTTCAGGTGCTGGAGTTCTCAGTGGATTTATCCAGGCAGGTTCAACAAACCCTGAATTTTGGGTGAATCGCCCTGGAAATGGTGCTGCAGTGGAAGGGTTTGGGCTTTGGCAGGTTGCAGAAAGCTAATGGGCAGGATTCAGGCTGTGGAATTTATCCCTTGTGGAAACACAAAGGTCCCAGCTTCCCTGGCTCTACCCCAGCACAGACAGAATCACAGTGGGCAGCTGAGGATGCTTGCTCTGATCAATAACTAATAGGTACCCCAGCTGGTGTAGGAAGGTCAGCAGGTTGCTTGAAAGTCTCTTTTGCATTTCACTGATGGGTTTGTAACTCCAGTTGGTGCCCATGATAGCAGGAAAGTCTGTGAAGCTCAGCAGGAATGTTTTAGTGAGGTGAGGTTCTTACCACAGCCAGTTGTCTGTGTCTTCTGGATTCTTCCTGCGGAGATTTCAGCCACTTTCCTGCCTTCTCTGAGGCCACTGTGCTGCTAACCAGAGGGGTATACTGTCCTTTTGCAGGTTGTCCTTGCTATGCCTTATGACACACCAGTGCCAGGATACAAGAACAACACTGTGAACACCATGAGGCTGTGGTCTGCGAAGGCACCCAATGACTTCAACCTCCAGGAGTGTAAGTGCTGTCCCTCCACGGCCTTTCTTCTGGCCAGGCTGGGACACAGCTGTTCCTGTGTGCATGGCACCTGGCACAGCACTACCCATCTGGCCTGCTTTATCCATATCTCCTGGCTGCCTTCAAAACAGAGCACTGTGTGCACATCCATGGATCACACTATCCCTGACTACTTCCAGAGCCCTCATGTACCAGGACACCCATCCTTTCTCCTTCCATCACCATCACACTTGCCATGCTCTCACAACCTGCCCTATGCCTTCCCCAGTGATAGTCCACCTGCCACTGTATTTCCTACATCACTAAATGAGCTGCAAACTTTCTGTGGAGGGTCATTTTCTGTACAGTGTCATCCTTTAGTGCTGATGGAAAAGAGCAGCACAGCCAACCTTACTGTGGTTTGCTTTAGGTGCACTTTCCAGGCTTTAATTGTAGTGCTGAAGAGCAGATACAGGGCAGCTAACACACCAAATGTCAGTGCTAGTCTGTTACAGAAAGGGGAAGGGATTAGATTAGACTGATTTGATTTATTCTTCCATACTGGCAAGTGCAGAGATGTGTGTGTCCAAGCAGCCTTGCCAGGAGAACATGTGTGGGGGACATGGGGTAACAGCTCCTGAGTCTCCTCAGTTCTTGACTGGCAGTTGTGAGCTGGGTTTTGATGAGCCTTTTGTACCCTTTAGGAGTTGAGTGTGATTGTGGTGTTTATGCTTCTTTGTCCACCCCCATTTCCTTTTAGTTCTTAAAGCAAGGTGGCTGGTCACTCAGTTCCTTGTTTTGCCTTTTCTGGCTGCTGTCTGTCTTCAGTTTGTCTGTCCTTCCTGATATGTGTGTCTTGAGAAGCACATGGAGATGTGTCTTTCTCTTGTCCCATCTCCTCCTATCACTCTGGTGCTCTTCACACATGTACGTTCCCTTCATATTCCATTAATCCCAGCCTGAATAGTCATGTTACAGAATCTCTCTATGAGAGAAGAGGGCAAAGTGTGGTGTCAGGGAGGTACCTGCCTGAATCTCTACAGCTGCTGGAGTGCTGTGTGTATTTCTCTCTTCCTGCAGTCAATATGGGTGACTACATCGAGGCAGTATTGGACAGAAACCTGGCAGAAAACATATCCAGAGTCCTGTACCCAAATGATAATGTGAGTTACTCCCTTGCATCTCCTTGTTTGCAAGCACTGGCAGGTCAGGGCCACCTGATGTTTATTGTTTTTGTTTAATACAATACAGATTGTCCCTATAATTCCCAATTAACACACAATGCTCTGCAGGCTCCAGAGGGTCTCTGCTAACTGATGGCAGCTAAGAGTCTGGCCCAGATTGTATAGCTGCTCTGTTCCCTGCTGCAAGGGGAAGACATATTACTCCTTCAACTTGAAGGCCTGTGCCAATTTACATAGCGAGGACTTGTTCCATCCCCAGTTCAAGGGATTTCTCACTGTAGGGGCTGTCCCAGGCCAAGCACTCACTGGACACTGGGTCCAATAGGGAAGAACCCTCACTGTCTAGTCATAGATTAGCATCTGTGCTGGAAAAGCTCATCATCCCCTGCATTTTACCCTGCACTCTTTCATTCGTGCTGGTGCTTTAAAATAGACCAGCTTAGCGTGTGTGAGAGGCAGCTGGTGTGTCCAGAGACACACTCCCAGTTCCTGGCTATTGCAGGGAGCCCAAAATCCTTTATCCAAAAACCCTGAAAAGGATCTTGCAGCGAGGGAGGGAGCTGTGCTGGCTCTGTAGGAGTAGCATGGATGTGGCAGGCTCTGATGCTCTCTGTGGAGGCAGCTGTTTGAAATGCCAAGCCCCTTGTCAGTCCCTGCAGCTGCTGTCCCCATCAGAGACACATGAGAAACATCCACATTTGCCCTGATGAGGTGCTGAACTTGTGAGGCCTGTCGGGAAGCCCATTGGAGAGGGTAGGAGCATCTCCAGGGGTTTGGCTGCCAAGTGGCTGCAGCTGCAGCACTGATGGCTGTGGTTTCCCCCCTTTGCAGTTCTTTGAAGGCAAGGAGCTGCGGCTGAAGCAGGAGTACTTTGTGGTGGCCGCCACCCTCCAGGACATCATCCGCCGCTTTAAGTCCTCCAAATTTGGGTGTCGAGACCCTGTGAGAACATGCTTTGAAACCTTCCCAGACAAGGTGAGTCTGTGGTCAGAGGGTCAGGGGACATTGCAGCCAGACCCATCTTGAGGGAGAGCAGGACACTCAGGACCAAGTGTATACAAACATGTATACAAACGCCCTGGCAATTGGGTTGTAAAACAGATGAACTCCGGGCCTGTTTTCCTGGGGGAAATGTGCGATTTGCAGCAAAACTTGAAAAGTTTGAATAGCTCCATTACTGAGAGCTCTGTCTGTTTCTGGGGCATGTGTCACAAGAAGAGAACTGGGGCTGACCCTCACCCCAGCCCTATGCACTGTCCCAGTCCTGTCACTGCCAGAACTGAGACCAGCAAGTCTGTGTTGCAGGTGGCTATTCAGCTAAATGACACCCACCCTGCCTTGTCCATACCAGAGCTCATGCGGATCCTGGTGGACGTGGAGAAAGTGGATTGGGACAAGGTAAGCAGAGCTGAGAGGTCTGTGGCGAACCTTTCAGGGGAAAGAGGAGGCTTCCTTTCCTCTCCTGTCCTGGACATGTGTATGTTAACCTGCTGTTTGTAACACAGGCCTGGGAGATCACAAAACGGACCTGTGCCTACACCAACCACACCGTGCTGCCTGAAGCCCTGGAGCGCTGGCCGGTCTCCATGTTTGAAAAGCTGCTGCCACGTCACCTGGAGATCATTTATGCCCTCAACCAAATGCACCTCGATGTAAGGGACGGGGCCGGTCACAGACCGTGGGAACTCAAGGGGTCTTGATCTGACCATCTTAAGGATGGATATGCTCCTAGGTCCTATGGCTGTGTCACTAATGTCCCTTTTCCTGCCTGTAGCGTGTGGCAGCTCTTTACCCAGGGGACATTGACCGTCTCCGGAGGATGTCGGTGATCGAGGAAGGAGACTGCAAGCGGATTAACATGGCGCACCTCTGCGTGATTGGCTCCCATGCGGTCAATGGCGTGGCCCGCATCCACTCCGACATCGTGAAGAACTCAGTGTGAGTTGGGGGACACCCAAGGCATGCACCCTCTCCACTCACTGGGTTTTGCCTGCAAGCTGTGGAGGGCTAGCTGGGGCAATTAGGTGTCCAGGTCTGTTTTGGTCGCCTTGCTGGATATGGCAGGCTGGGGAGACTCTCTCCCATTGGAGCTGGTGAAACTCTTGGCAGTACAGCTGAGGAAGAGGGTGAGAGGCAGCAGAGTTCACACCTGTAACAGGGAGATCCACAGACTCTGCCCTGAGGCAGGAGCACACACAGTGGGGGCCCAGCTGAAGCTTTGGGTGGTGGCGAGTGGTTCAGAGCTCCCTGATGTTCCAGATTCAAGGATTTCTATGAGCTGGAGCCAGAGAAGTTTCAGAACAAGACCAACGGGATAACACCGAGGCGCTGGCTCCTGCTGTGCAACCCAGGACTGGCCGACATTATTGCTGAGGTGAGTCGTGAGTATGTGAAGTGAGAGGCCGAGCCTGATCTGTTTGATCACTTCTTCTTGTGGTCTGATCAGACCCAAGGCTGACACCTGGCAGGTGTGTGTGGGGACAGCCTGGAAGGTGCACACCTGCGGTACGTGTAGGTGTGGGGTTGGCTGGGCTTTAAAACTGATGACGAAGAGTTGGCCAAAAAAAGCTGCAGAAATTTGGATCTGGTCCCTGCCCTTGCAGTGACTACGCACCGTCAGGGTGTCAGCAAAAGTGTGCAGCTTCATAGGCACAAAGGAGCTCCCTTGGAGCCCCAGCCCCAGTTCTGTTCCCTCTGTTTCCAGGCCCTTTAGCGCAGGTTTTTTGCTTCACCCTGTGACATGCCGTGGCTGAATATCATCCTGTAATTAAATGTTTGTTTATGTCCTGCCCGTCAGTTTCTTCAGCTTCCAGGAGGCCCTGGTACATGTGCATGCATCCTCCCTCCTCCCACTAAAGCTCCTTGAGAGAGGGAGGCTTGTTTGAATTTTTGCAAGTGCCCTGTTTCCACTGGGCTCCCTGATGACACAGAGGAGTAACCTCACCATAAAACTTGGCCCCTTTTCCTGGCCACACCGCGTCTTCCAGTTCCCAGTGGGACTGTGTCATCTCTGTTGGGGAAGTGCAGTTGTGGACTGGGTGAAGTGCCTCATGGGTAGGACATTCCTCTCTTGTTTTGTTTTTTTAGAAAATCGGGGAAGGCTTTATCACAGATCTGAGCCAGCTGAAGAAGCTACTGGATTTCATCAATAATGAGACTTTTATCAGGGACGTGGCAAAAGTCAAACAGGTAATGTGCACTGGAGGTGGGGTGGGCGCGAGAAGGCTAAAGGCACCATGCTCCCAGGGACATCCCAGCAGCAAATACTCACTTCTGATGCAAGCCCTGAGAACCCATGCCTATTCTTCACATCTTTTTGCCAGGAGAACAAGCTGAAGTTTGCAGCCTACTTGGAGGAGCAGTACAAGGTGAAGATCAACCCTTCATCCATGTTTGATGTTCAGGTCAAGCGAATCCATGAATACAAGCGGCAACTCCTGAACTGCCTGCATGCTATCACCCTCTACAACCGTAAGTCCTGCCTGGGCTGGTACCTGAGGAGCATTCCCCAACCTCTCACTGCCAGGGTCCCCATGTAAAATTATGGCGGCTGGTGGCCGGGTCTCCTGCGCCTGGCTCTGCCCTCCTGTCACGAAGGGCTTCTCTCCAGGAGGGAATACAAAATGTCTAAGGGGTCATAAGAGCTCTGAGGAAAAGCTCACAGCCCACGTCCCCAGCCCAGCTGGTGCCCAGGTAACCCCCACACCTGTTCTGCAGGTGTTGAGACTGACCTGATGCAAGTTAAAGCCCCACTTCCCAGTGTATACTTTGGGCCCCTGCCTATTCCCTAAGGGAGGCAAGTCATTTGAGCTCTGCATTGTGCAGGCTTGAGTAATTCTTCAAAGATTCTGCAGCCAGTTTTCACCCACCACAGCTCCAGCAGATGTCTGGTTGGCTTCAGGGTCCTGCAAGTTTGATGGGTCCTCGTAACATGGGCTGAGATCCCAGCCCACCTCTGATGCACGCAGTAAACTTCAGTTGTGAGGATTTTTTAATTTTTTTTTTAAGATCAAAATTGAGCTTTCAAATTTGAAAAATTTTGAAGAAAGGTCCCTGCTCTTTCAGGCATCAGAAGTAATCCATCCAAATCCTGTGTGCCCAGGACTATTATGATTGGAGGAAAGGTAAATGCGTTCCAGACTCGGTGCATGCGTGGCTCAGTGAGGGGGTGGGGAAGGTACTGTCCCCTTTCTGTGGCTTGGCTGGGCCCACTGTAGGTTACCCAGTGTGTGTCTGCTGTTGGGCTCTTCAGGAAACACCTCCACAAACTAACTGGATTGAGCAAGGCCCCATCACTGTTTCCCTGTGCCTCAGGACTTCTCCCATGAGGATTGTTCAGTTTGGAGAAGAGAAGGCTCTGGGGAGACCTTATTGTTTCAGTACTTGAAGGGGGCCTTTTAAGAAAGAGGGAGACAAACTTTTTAGCAGGGCCTGTTGCAGTAGGATGAAGGATAGTGGTTTTAAACTGAAGAAGGGTCAGTTCACATTACATCTAAGGCGTAAATTTTTTACAATGAATGTGGTGAAGCACTAGAGCAGGTTGCCCAGAGGTGGCAGATGCTTCATCCCTGGAAATGTTCAAGGTCAGGTTGGAGGAGGCTCTCAGCAACCTGGTCTAGTTGAAGATGTCCTGGCTTATTGCAGGGGGGTTGGACTGGATGGCCTTTAAAAGTCCCTTCCAGCCCAAACCATTCTATGATTCTCTGTGAACAGCAGAGGTCAGGCCCAGACTCTCCCTGCAGTGAGGACTCCTGCAGTGAGCTGGTATCTCTCATGCTCTCCTTTATAAGCCTTCACCATTTCTGGGCTGCTCTTCTTCAGGCAGCTCCTGGCTACCATATGGCCAAGATGATCATCAAACTCATCACATCCATTGGTGATGTCATCAACAATGATCCTTATGTGGGGGACAAGCTCAAGGTCATCTTCCTGGAGAATTACCGGGTATCCTTGGCTGAGAAGGGTAAGTCTGGTCTTGTGTAAGAATATGTCAGGAGTTGGGCACGTCCCAGCTAAGCCCAGGAACTGGCTGGCCTAAGAGGCTGTTGTGGCAGGACAGCTGGCTGCCCCTTGGGAAGGGCCTGAGGGTTCCACAAAGGTCAGGAAACCAGCTTCATGCAGGAGTGACAGCAACTGCACTGGGTTATGGCAAAGCTGAGCCTGGCCCCAGATTCATGCTGTTTGGGCTGAGGCTGAGGTCAGAAGGGCCACAAGCAGATGCCCAGGCTTGCCCTGGTTGTGGGGAGCCGCAGTGCACCAAGGATTAACTCCTACCTGTCTTGCACCCGGCAGTGATCCCAGCAGCGGATCTCTCCCAGCAGATCTCCACAGCTGGCACAGAGGCCTCAGGTACTGGCAACATGAAGTTCATGGTGAACGGGGCCCTCACCATTGGGACCATGGATGGGGCCAACGTGGAGATGGCTGAGGAGGCAGGCGAAGAAAACCTCTTCATATTTGGCATGCGGGTGGAGGATGTGGAGGCCCTGGATCGTAAAGGGTTGGTACATGCCAGGGCTTTTCAAATACAGGTCCCAACTCTGGCAGAGAGAGCCATGTTCTCTGAGAGGGACCCCTTCCTCCCTGGGCAGCTCTGGAGCAGGAAAGTACGGGGGGCTAGAGGCAGCCTCTGCCTTGGGCTGGGCCGTGGATGGTCCATCAAGGATGCAGCTTGCCCAGAGCACAGTGGCTGTGAATGGGACATAAGTCTGGGCAAAAAGAGTTTCAGGCACTGCTACTGGTCTAGGAGCCACTAGCAGGGTGCTCTGATGGACACACCCAGGAATAAGTCCCTTTGCTCACGAGCCGTACAACATCCTTACCTGCCCTCCCTGCCCTTGACAAGTCAGGCCCTGCTCTCCGAGTGCTTGGGCCCCAGGAAGAGCATCAGTCCCTATAGCCTGTCTCTGCCGGGCACAGGTACAACGCCCGGGAGTACTATGAGCGCCTGCCAGAGCTGCGACAGGCCATCGACCAGATCAGCAGCGGGTTCTTCTCCCCTCGAGACCCTGGTTGCTTCAGGGATGTCGTGAACATGCTCATGCACCACGACAGGTGAGTGCTGGGAAGCATTCCTGTGGTGGGCTGCGCTCAGCCTGCTTTGGCCTCCTTCCCCACCAGCCTGGGTCCTTCTGCACAGGGGCTGAGCCCTGCCTGCCCACAGGAAGATGTCTGTCCTCCCCAGAAGGCAAAGCTCAGCCCTACTCTGCTTTGGGTTTCAGGTTTAAGGTGTTTGCAGACTATGAGGCCTACATTAAATGCCAAGGCCAAGTGGACCAGCTGTTCATGGTAAGACATGGCCGCTACTGAGTGGGAGGGATGGGGTCTTTGGCCATGGCAGGAGAGTGGGGAGACTGGGGGGAGCCCTTCTCTCAGACACCACAGTGTGTGGGCATGGGGCAGGGCAAGGAAGGTTCTGCTGCTTTGGCAGCCCCACACCATGGCACTGAAACCAGTCAGGTGTGCGTAGCCAGTGCCCTGCAACGCTGCAAGCAGGGAGAGAGCTGGGTGAGGAACTGACTGCTGACATTGCCTCTCCTCAGGATCCCCGCGAGTGGACTAAGAAAGTCATCAGGAATATTGCGTGTTCGGGCAAGTTCTCCAGTGACAGAACCATCACGGAGTACGCCCGTGAAATCTGGGGTGTGGAGCCATCTGCCACAAAAATCCCCCCACCCAACCTCCCCCGAGATTGATGCAAGCACAGAGGGAAGGAAGGAGGAATAGGCTCCCAGCCCAGGAGGCCTCACCTGCATTTCACCCCCAGTCAGATGGGCTCGGCTCTGCAGAACCAAGGCCTTTCCCTCAGGGGGCAGATGGATGCTCTGAGGAGGAGCCCTGGGGGACAGGAGAAAGGACCTTGTGTTTGCACCCATGTATCCAGCCTGCATGTGCTGCATAGTGCTTTTAGTGAGATGACCATGGATAAGATTTCCAAGCTGTGCTCCATGCTTAACAAGGGCTTTCCAACTAAACCCTCCCCTTGGCCCCTGCATGCAAGGGCCTGGCCTCCTTGACCCTGCCCCACAAGCAGGATTAGCCAACACAGAGCCTGTCTTGCATCCTCCTCTGGGGGTCTGCCAGGCCCAAAAATAGGGGAAGGAGAGGCCACTCTGTCTCCCTGGCCAACCCCTTCCCCAGTAACACCTACAGAAGATGGGGCTGACTGTTAAAGCAGTTGGGCCCAGGGCAGTCACCAATGTCAAACACTGTGCCGCAAGAAGGAGAGCCTGGGATCAGCAACTTCCTTGCCACAGAGCTTACTGTAGTTTCCTACCACACCTCTTTGCTAACTAAAAGCCCAGTAACCAAGGCACTCCAAGGATTTTTAGCCTCTGTGTCTGCATAGAGGGCTGCCAGAGCCACAACTGCCAGGTGGGTGGCTGATCTTTCTGATTCTTGGCTCTCCAGGTACAGCTGTGGGCTGGGTGCTACCCAGGGGGTGAACGTAGATCACATCTCTGGCATTCCTCCACAGCAGGGTCATGCTGTTCCACGTGCCCCTCCCAGTGCTGGGGTCAGAGTTTAACACCCATAGTGCAGCACAGTGCACCAGTACTCCCCTGTGTGACACCAGATCATTAAAACAACCTGAACACCTGCTGGTTTGACTTTGGACTGACTTGTGACTACTCCACACCCCTGGGTTCAGGTTGCAACAAGTTCAGGCCATGACTCCTGAACTGATGCTGTCTTTCCCCAGCTGTGGCTTCATGGGATGTGGTCCTGTGCAGCTGATGGCGTGCTGGGGTGCTGGCACCACTGTGGGGGCAACATGCCTGTGGTCAGTCTTGGCAGTGCTCAGGCTGGGCAGGAGGAAGTTGATACCAGTGGCTGCACTTGGCTAACTCCAGCCAAAGCTATTTACTGGTACCATGGGCATGCTGACTATATGCTCCGGGATGGCAGCTGTTGTGTAGGTTTACCCTGCAAATGGCACACGGGGCTTCTGTACTAGAAATCTCACAGGCAGCTCCCATTTCCCCCATTTCCCATGGAGAAGCAGAGCCTCAGCTGCAGACAGACTACAAGTACAGACCCTATGGGCTCCAGAAGAGCCATTCCCCCCAAAGCTGGCAGCAGCCACAAAGATTTGCCCAGTCCCAGCTGCAAAGCTCACCTCCCACACACAACCCTACTGCAGCCTTGCCACACCCCTGACAACACTGACCTGTTCAACCGGGCAAGAAGTCCCAGAAACTGCCAGATAAAACTGGTAAAGCTGAAGTGATCAGCAGTCAATGCCTTTATTAAAACTACACCACTTTTAGATAAACATTTCAGTTTAAATTTCCAAGCGTATCGCTGGCCTACTAACAGGAATGGCGCTGTTGGAATCACCCACACCAGCAGTTCTCGTGCTGGACTCCCAGCTCTGTCCCACAGGGGGAAGGCAGCCAGCCAGGCCCCAGCTCAGACTGTGCTTTGCCCCAAGCCAGCTGCCAGCAGCAGCATTAACTGGAATGTGTATGTTACTCTCTGGAGCCAGGTAATTGTTTCTCTTCTGTCAGTGCAATAAATTATGTTTGATGCACTTGTATTTAAGTGGCACAGCTAGCTTATGAGTATCACAGGTCAGAAACCTCTGGGACAACCACGCTAATGGCAGAATAATCTTGGTACAGGAACAAGCTAGTGTCTCTTTTGCAACTAGTATGAGCCTGCAGATATAACTGGGATGCATGCTGAGCAGTTTATACTATGCTGTACACCCCTGAACAGACCCTTGAGGCAGCACAATTCACTCTGAGCGCTAATGACTAAACCTACAGCACCTGGTACTGTCTGTAATAGAGTGATGGGGGGCAGGGCCAGATCCTAGTGAGTCAGTGTATGACCCTCTCCCATCTCAGTGCAGAGCTCTTCAGTGGCAAAAACCAGCCCCTGTTCTAGCCCCAAGCAGGGCAAGGACACCCCCAGAACCTCTCCCTGTGAGAAAGGCTCATTTCCACTTCTGTCTCCCGGATAATGTGCTTCGGCCACGGCTGTCAAAGGGGCTGAGACGTGCTACTGGGAGTGCACAGAAGGGAGGGGGAGGGAGAGATGGGGAGCAACACCCCAGATTTATTTTTGCATCAAGAACTACATACCACTGCCTGCTTTTAACTACAGTGGAACAGCATTGTTACCAGGAACCAGAAAACCTGACCTAAGGAGTTAAAAAGTAGTTGAAGGGGAAAAAAAAAACACCCTTGCCCTTCCCACCAGAAAAGGAAGCACATGGCTGTCTGGGTGTGTACAGGGAAAATGGAAGACATCCATTCCCACAGCCTGGGCACACACTGTTCATGGAAGGGGAGATCAAACAAAAAAGTAATCTCATGCTTTCTGGCTTAAACACCCAAGTTTGCAATTTATATACATATATCATTTCAATCCTAACAGGAAGTGCAAGTGAAAAAGGGGAGGAGGCTCACAGAGCATAGCAGGCATGGAAGCAGAAATGATGTTCAGACGAAAAAGGGTATAGGAAAGACAAAAGGGCACTAACCTTTCCCATTAAATAGATGTTTCAAATGGAAGAACAAAAAAAAAAAGCCTTTAATTTTATTTCCAAATGTGTTCAATTACCCCAACACTTGCAGCACATTGTGACTGAAGAGCTAAATAAAAATACCTTTCACTACCTGGATCTTCCACATATTTGTAATTACAGCCACTTACCCAAAGGGAAAGGCAAAACATTTTCTAGAAAGAGAACACCTCAAACCCAAGCAGGACAACTGTGGTATGGAGACGTGGCAAAAGCCATTCACCTACAAATGAATTTCTACATGATCCAAAACCAGCAGCAACATTTAAAAGTGAAACATCCTTGGTCATGACATAGTGTCCTAGGAACATCTGTCCTCAGTGGTAGCACGTTGGAATGACCAGACTTTGCTGTGCTGATGTTTTTCATTATTTGGTACTGGCTCCTGGGTTGTTATCACCCCTCCATCCATGTCAAGAAAAGAAGCCAACAACAACTTCTGCCGTCACAGGTGCTGGAGTTGCCAAGGGTACACATCAGGACTGGAGTGGAAATCCCTGACCTTCTCTAATGCCAGGGATGGAAGAATGGCAGACTGACCCATAGGGAGCAGGGAAGAAAAAGAGAGAGAGAAAGAAAGAAAGAAAGAAAGGAAAATCTCTGTGCTGACAAGCAGCCATTCTTCAATGATGATGCTCATGTTCAGATTTTCCCAGGAATTCCCTAGGAAAGAAAATGACACCGCAGTGACACTCGACTCTCCTATACTGGTGCATGCTACACCCTCCTGCAGGTCTTCCCATTCCCCTGGCAAATACTATGGCTCAAGCATTTGCAGCTTGAGCTGCACAGGGGACAGCACTGAGCTTTGCTCTCACGCTCATCAGTGGCTCCCACTAAAAGAGCCAAGCTGAAGCAACTGCTCTGCAAACAGCTTTTCCAGAGTATCCAACTTACAGCAGAGATGCGCCACAGAGAAGTGTTCTCAGATTTCTCCCCAGAATCTGCTTTGCAAGGAGGTGGAGAGCTCTGACTCTATGCTAAGCCAGCCCAAGTATCTCACCCACTCTGGAGGCCAAAGGGTCTCCAGCTGCCCCATATACATCTCTCTTACTCAGGGGTGCACGTCCCTGAAAGCCCCAGCCCCCCTAAGCCAGAGGTGACCCCGGTCAGCCGGGCTGTTACCGCAGTATTCGAGGTAGCTCTGGACTCCTGTAGATGTACTTGTGCCGGTAGCCGAGGTCTGTGTGGAACGGAACAAACTGCACCTTGTAGTCTCGGAAACTCCGCGATGCTGCAGCGATGTTGTAAAGCTGAATGCAAGGGGAGGCAGGTGAGAGACGTGTGTTACTCCAAACCCGCATCCCTCTCAGAGCTGGGTTACGGGCCCTGGCTTGAGCAGCTCTGACAGCTCCAGCTTCATTTCACTATTGATTTGCCACCTCCAACAGCACGGAATCTGCAGTCCCTCTAGGCTGTGTGTTTCTACATACACCTTTCTATTGCTGACTTTCTGCCTGGTTGGGAAGTCACTCTATCCATACCCGTTCCTTCCACCAGATCAGTTTGCAGAGCCACATGTGTACCTTTTTTCCCAGATGAAATGGTACCACTGGATCATCCTCAGCGTGAAGGATAAGCAGCGAGCAGGAAATGTATTTCACACTGTAAAATAGACAACAATGTCACGAAGGCTTAGAGCAATCCCCTCGTTCTCTAACACATGCATTTTTAAGATAATTGTCATGATAAACATGTCCTGTGGGTTATTAAGTGCAATTCAAAACACTTATCTGGGCACCATTCATTTGATCTGTAGAAAACTTACTAATGAAAGGCAGCCTCATAAAAACTATTTGCTGCTTATAAGAGAGAAAAGTGGCTCATCACACTGTAAAGCATAAGCCCCACCAAGGTCTTTTGTTTCACTACTGGAAATTCACAAATGCTCAGACTCTTCAATCAAAGACTCAGTGAAAAGAGATAATGTGACTACAGGCAAGGTGGCTTATGCAAATGCACAGCAAAGAAATCTTCCCAAACCTTTCAGGTTCCAATGCTAATGTTTAATGTGTAACATACACTTGAAAAGTATAAATCATATGAACCAAATCGGCACATTCCTGAGTAGTCTCTGTGGTCTCTATTGCATCTGTCCTTATTAAGTACAATTAAAAAAAGAAAGAACTCCACAGTGCAGAGTTGTGCTGCTCTCAGGGCTGTGAGAGTAACTGAA
Organism: Platyrinchus mystaceus; assembly: GCA_035041135.1. Classification (NCBI taxonomy): domain Eukaryota; kingdom Metazoa; phylum Chordata; class Aves; order Passeriformes; family Tyrannidae; genus Platyrinchus; species Platyrinchus mystaceus. The sequence continues at coordinate 9,040,763 of JAWWLV010000121.1, read as the reverse complement.
ATCACTTCAGCAAGTGTAATGCTGCAACACATAGAAAAAAAAAGCCAGTCTGATGTCTATCCTACTTGATGCTTGCCATGGCTCACTGCAGCCACAGCTGACACCCCAGAAAAGAGGGAACTCACTTCTCATCGTTTGCAAATTTAATTCCACTTGTCGTGATGGGGTCAAGGAAGAACCAGTCAAACCCAGGGAAGTATCTGTATATCTGAGAGGAAAAACGTGCATTAGTGGCAGGTCCCAGCAGGACAGTTATACAAACAGTAGTAACAGGGCAGCAACAGGGCAGGCCATTGCCATCCTGGTTACATCCCCTGGCTGCTGACTGCACTGTCTGCAGTGAGATGGCCCATGTTTCCACCAGCATTATTCTTCCTCCATTGTTTCAGGCTCATCTTACCAGCCTGCTCAGGAGCAGGCACTTCAGGTGTTTGCATGGTTGAGGTCTCTAGGAATCATGCAGGACTGTTGGCAACAGTCTTCCTTGAAGAGCTTTAGCCCAGGGCACCTCAGCCAGCCTGGCTGCATCCCACACCTGGAGTGGGTGTCTGCTCAATTCACTCCCATGCTGGATGGAAGAGGTGACCACATTAGAGTGAACTTAACAGGGAAACTACACAAGTGCAAAGGGTCCACATGGTAGAGACCAAGAGAAGTCCACCTCAGTCACTGCTTTGCTCACACCCACAGAATAGCCTCCCGCAACAGAAAAGCTACAACATAAAAAGAATGGGCTGTCCACTGCTGAGAGCAGAGTCTATCTTAACCCTCCCTACATTTACTGCCCTTTCTGATCCCAGTTTGTTTTCTTTCAGCAGGCTCCACACATGGCTCTGGTACTGCTTAATGTACTAGTGTTCCCAGGAGTTGTCTCAAGTGTAGCTCTTTGCCCTGATATCACTACTGCCCCACAAGCCATGCAGTTGGCTCAGCTACAGCACTTCTGACAGTTAATTTCTAAGCATACAATTAATTACACGCCACTAGTGTGAAAGTCAGTGTGTACTTGCCACAGAAAAGGGGTGACTTCGTGCCTCCTCCCGTATGTTGGTGAATGGAGATTCCAGTATCAGGGCATCCGGGGGTGTTTCTGAAAAGCCGAAGGCAATGTGCTGAAATGTAGGGGTGCAGACAGCCAACAAGGTCAGGGTCTGCCTTATGAGAGCAGCTGCCACCACAATGCACCAGCTTTGTCAGAACCCCAAATGTATCTGGGATGCCAGGAGCGTCTGTGCTGGGTGGGAGGAGCATCCAGGCACCACACTTACCTCTCTCGCAAAGGCGCCTCACTAGATTTGTTGCGACTCTGGAAAGAAGAACGAGCATTTAATTGGCACAGGCCCTCTGAAAGCATCAGTGCCAAAGGTAAAAGTCAACTGTCGTAACATCAGCCCTTAACACTATCCAAGGTCTGGTCAGCCAGCCCAGAATGACTTGGGTTCCCACCAGCCTCCCATACCCAACTGTCTCAAACGACATCAGGTGCCTGCATTTCAGTAAGTGAACAAGTCCAAGGAAGCAGCACATCACACAGCCACACTTGGATTTGTCCTCCATTCAGGTGGCTCTCAGGCTTCCAGCATATCCATGGCTATGTGACACAGCCCCTTACTCCCAGACCACAAGGGCTGAGCAAAAAAGAGAGGAATGCAGGGGTACAGGCAGAGGGGTGTTGTGTTTCAGGCAGCTGGAGTGCAGGGGCCCAGGGCTACACTGCAAGGAGTTTCCATAGCTAGGTCAGAAAGCAGCAAGGTCTCCCCTATGCATCACCCTAATGGGACAGGGATATTTCTAAAGTTGCTGAATTCTCCAAGCACAGCACATTTCACAAACCTTAAACTCCAGACTGGCTGTGGTCACCAGGGAACTCAGCTACGGACCACAGTCCCAGGATACTCTGATTGCAGTGCATTGGGAAATGCCACAAGCGTGCTCTGACCCAGAAAGGGATCCTGGACTGGGCAAAAAAATTTAGAGGAGGAGCCAAAGGAAAAGCCTTTGCCTTCACTCAAACAAAGCAGGATATTTAGTGTCACAGCAATGAAGATGCACTATCCTGAATTACCTCCCTGTCCCAGCAACACATTTGTTGCACAACAAGGCAAGCTATTGTGGGCTTACAGTTATCTGCACAGAGCTCAACTCAAAGGTAACTCTTGTGTTTGCCCTCTGCTCCTCTGCAAATCAAAGAGGTAAAAGCATGTGCTGCTGGCTGAACAGAACTCACCTCCAGACAGCAAGGGAAAGGGAGAAAGCAGGAGAGGAAAGTTAAAAACATGATGGCAAAGGTACTTGACACTTTGAACTTCCATGTGCCAGGCATGACCACATAAATGTGACAGGTGGCCAGCAGTGTAGTCATGCAGGCATCTGCACGAGTACTGATTACACACAGCATGTTTACCAAGAGAGGAGGAAAACCTTTTGTAAGGACAAGTCACATGCGTATGTGGCTGGTCTGAGACACTCTTTCAGAGTACCAGAGAAGTCTGATGTTCTGCTCTGAAGGACATACAGACACCGGTTCACCACAGGAAGAGATCAGTACAGTCCTACTTTCTTTCTTTCTGCATTCTATTATTCTAAGTGTCTTTTCCAGCGTGACCCTCTGGGCAATGAAGGTTCAAGATCAATTGCTGCACAGTCATCCACTGCAGCCCTTCTCACTCTGTAGAGTGCAAAGGGGAAGCTACCCTGCAGAAATTATGACACAGATGCCAAGCCAAGCCAAGCCACCCTGGGGATTACAGCAAACAGCACCTTCATCCAAGGTCAGTGTTTAATGTTTTTCAGAAGCTGCTCAGTTCCATTGAGATTAGATGCTTACCCTGTGCCCAGGGAGTGTCCCCATATATAAACAGGGTTGTCTCCACTTCGTGCTTTTATCCAGTCAAAGACATGAAGGGCGTCGTAGGTCATTCCCCTCTCTGACGGGCTGCCTATTGAATCACCCCAGCCTGAAGCACAAAAAGTCCTGGTAAGAATCACAAACTGGTCAGCAAAGCTCTTTCCTGCAGCCCATCTGTGACTGCAAAGGGACCTGGGGCGTGGGCAGTTTCTGTTCATTTCACTGTGCACCTCTACAGTTTGCAGCTGAAAGCCGTGATTGATCTGTAGTCATTTAATCAAGGTAACTACAGGCTGCCAAGGAGTTTTTGTGGATTTAGTCAACAACAAAACCAAGGACTGGATCTCAAACATTTCTACAACTGGGCTGTTGCACGTACCCATCTGCAACAGTCCGGCTCACTCACCTTCCCTGCTTTTGCATGCATGTAACCAACTTGTAAGTGGAGTCTCTAACAGCATCGGAATTGGATGCCTAAGGCCAAAGACTAAGCATGTCTCACAAAGCTGTTGCAACATCAGTTTGTCTGTGCTGTTCGGTCAGTGCCTTCAAGCAATTTTCCACCCTCCTGACTGTTTTGGCTCTATCACTATTGCAGCACATCCACACATTGTACGCTAAGCAGCCAGCATCCCACATCCCTTCTGATACCTAAAAAGCAGCCAGAGAAGCAGCTGCCAGCAGGACTGAAAAACAGGGCAAGCTCCTACAAATAAACCTCTCCCACATGTCTTCTTGATAAAAATGCAGTGGATTAATTCCTTTCCTGTATCTCCAGTGGCATTACACTGCAGCCATGGCTTAAACACTAAGAAGGTAAAAAAAGAGCAGCAGATGCCTGACTGCTGGTGCCAGAGCTGCAAAACAGTCATGGCTTTTGCCGAGTATGTTACCAATTGCTAGCAAATCATTTACTCTCTTATCTCACCTATTAGCTTTTAAAAGGAAGTAAGTTCAAGTTCAGTTCCCTGTGTGACTTCGTGACAGTCAACTAGATCGTATCCAATGGAATACACCTAGGCAAGCATATAATATTCCACGTGTGCACCTGGAGGGTGCCTTAACTGGATGCAGTAACAGCCTATGTGCCTGGCTCACCCTCTGCTCCTTAATTCCCTAACCAACAAGCCCTGTGCATCAGAACAGACAGGAGCCAGAGTCCACCGAGCTGGACACTGGAAAGCAGTGCTACACAAAAAGGCACTGGAAAGAAATTTCAGGAAATTCTTTGGATATCCATGAGGGAGAAAAAGAAGCAATAACCACATGTAAGTAGCTGGCATCAAGTTCTAGAAAAGAACAGTTTCCCTGAGATTAAAAAAAAAGACTGAACTCTGTTGATTGTACAGAAAGAAACATCTAAAGGTGTTTCATAATAAAAGAAGTCCACATACCTCGGTAGTCAAACGTCACCACATGGTACCCGAGGGAACTGAGAACCTGGAGGGCAGAGAAACACGCAGAAACCCATCACAGAGACTTTCACACCAGCCACGCTCTTGCGTCAGGCCAACATTATTGACATGTCAACTTACAGCTTTTCAGTGTAGCAGGCACAAAGCTTTCCAAACACTAAACATCTCAGCCCACTGGTTTTACTCCATGTGTTTCCTGGATCTCCTATCAGGCTTCCTTAGACGTTGATTCTCCCTTTAACAGCTTTGCCCTTAAGATCTGCAAATATCCTATTGCTTCCCCTACAGACTTCCGTGTTTTCCAGTGAAACAGTACAACTGCTTCAATTATATTGCTCAAATTGGCATAAATGTATGCATATAGAAGCCTATTTCAGAAGGCTTAAATATATAGATCCAAAACTTGAAATTGCTCTATTATGAATAGGTAATCCTAACAAAGTCTGTTAAAAGCAAGTAAAAATACTCAATGTTAGATCAACTTACTTGGATAAAGTGCCTTGGAAAAAACAATGCTAGCATTCCAAGCTACCATTGCTTGATATGAACCTAACAGCTCTGTGGCAGATAAAAAAAAAAAAAATCAACAAAAAGTCACAAAAGGATTAAAATGCTGTTGCTCTTGTGGTCTGTGTATGACACATGATTAAAAAAAGCAATCTTAGTATTATGCTATACTCTGAAGAGGAAATATGTAAATATAAAAACAACATTTTATTTCTAATGTAACTGAAATCTTAACAGCTTGAACAATTACTGTTACAAATTCAGATCTCATTAGTACAGGGGAAAAAAGGAGGAAGATAAGACAATACAGAAAAGAGGGGTGTTCAGATAAGTTGGCTCAATTCCCTCGCTGAGAGGACTACGATGGTGATGGTTTCTCCCTCTTCCCTGATGTATCCATCCAGGGCTAATTTTCATATATTTTGGACATGCACTGGATGTTTCTCTCGTCATTATTAGAAGCACCAGCAAAAATGACAGCATCCCAGCCTGTTTCATTCTGCTGGAACAAGCACAGATTTGGAGTTTCTGGAGTTCCACTAAGCCCATGTGTGTGTTCACATGCGAATAATCAACTGAAAAACTAAGCAACTTCTCTGGATGTTCTCAGAAGCAAAGAATACCAGACTCAGGAACAGAAACCTTGTGTTTTGGTAAACTGTGTTCTCCATATGTGTACACACAAACACACACTATTATGAAGCACTGCTACTCTTGTCCCTCAAAATCAGGAACAATTCCTCAGCCTGTCTTGGCCAGCACAAAATGCATTGCAGCATAGGCAGAAAAATGACCAAATAGATCACTATAGGTGGCAGTCCCCTCAATCAATTTTCTGCAAATCAGCTCATCCTTTTTTCTTAAAGGAAATATCACCGGCCTCCTTGGAGTTGCCAAACAGTATTTTCTAACCAATCTGAATGTAAAAAAGACTTTGCAGCAGGGGATCTTGTATTGCATTGCAATAAAACTTTATGAGTGTCAACACTGACACAAATTATAAAGAGAAGAAAATGATGGCTAAATCCCCGGGAAAAACATAAACTCAGACCCCTCTAAAATGAGTCAGCAAAAAGAATTATGGCTCTTTTAGAAACACAATATGGGGCCAAGAAATCATGTGTGAGAATTTCAGCCAAAAGAGTTTAATAAAATACATTACCCCAAAAGTCACTAGACAAAACACTCAAAGCAACTGAGGCTGTTGTTCTCAGATAACAGACTATAGGGCTACATATGGGAAATTCATTAGGTTTTGTACAAGACCTTCTGCCTTTGAGATGGCACCACTCATACAAATGCATTGTGCCATAAGGAAAGGGGAAAACCAGACTGAATACTCTTAAATGGTATCTGAAATTAGTACACTAAGTTAATCAATCAAATTGGGGCTGTAATTAAATAAAACTTTTGATTTTTACAATAAACTATGTTGTGAAAGTATCCCTGGCCAAGAACCTGGTTAGCTCAGTTGGAACTGGCAGTTATCAGCAAATAAAAGACTTTTCAAGTATCCTTGAACATGGGAAACGCACTCACAGCTTACCTTTTCCCATACAGGCTTCCTATTTAAAGGAGACTAAGAGCCTGTTGGCAGTGGGCTGTTATGAGCAGTCTTCTCAATTATGTGCACATCTGATGTGTTAATGCAACTGTTTGGACAGCATACACAGCCACTTACCTTGTAAAGCTCCACACGGTGATCCCCTCCTCTGGCAAGAGCAATTGATGAAGAGGAAAAAAAAAAAAGAAAAACAAAACAAACAACCGCATGTGAGCATTTAAGTTTCCAGAAACACATTTTCCCACTTGCCTCAGGCAATTTAAAACAAATATGCCAAAACCAAGAAATGCCATAACTGCTTTGTCACAGGCTTCAAGGAGACAGCAAGGCTTTGCTGAGCTACACAGGACACAATTTTGAAGTCAACTTCTCCCTGTAAATGGTAAAGATGAACTTTTCCACCCAGTCTCCTATCCACCTTTTCCAAAGACTGTAATACATCCAAAAGAGCCTGTCCCTGTTGGCTTTGCAGACCCTGAGCTCTTGCTGCCAGTGTTGCCACAGCCAGTAGCCCCTGCTCTCCAAGGTGTGATGCTGGCAGCAGACCTCATGACATCAATCCAAGCCGCTGGTCCTTGGATTTTCTCACCTGGTTCCAACCACAGGGAAAGAAGGGACATGTGCAAAAGACTGAGCAGAGAAAAACAGAGTTGAATATTGTAAGTAAGTCCAGGAGAAGAATCTGCGTAATGTTTGGGGGGTTTAGATATACAAATTGAAATCTAGACAATCAAATCGAAAGGAATGTTAAATGTGCCATTACATACTTTAAAATACATGCACAAGATGACACGGTTATTCCACATTCAAACTTTAGTCTAGTACTGATATAAGAGTAAATTTACTCTTGCACTCATGTGAAAGTTATAAAACATTCACACTACGACTGGTTTGGTCAGTGCAGTCTCTAAATCAAAAAAACAAATCTCCAGACCTCCTTTTAAGAACACATGCACTTGCCAGCCAAAAAGCTGTCAGCTCCAACTGTACTACAAAATACCTAAGGCAGTCAAAAACACTCAGGGCAAAATGCAAGGGGTTGCTTGTAAGTCATTTTGAATAATACAAGCCTGAAGAAAATTACCCACTTGCTTGAAAAGCCACCTTTGACATGCACACATTGGTGCCTTTTCATGCTTTCCTCAAAGCGTAACAGAGGAATTTTTTTCTAAGGGGATCAAGTACACACAACATTTTTGCCACAGCCCCAGATCACTCAGGTGAACTAGAAAGCCAAGGTAGTGCCTCTTACTTATGGTTAATGCAGCCTGCAGCAGTAAAGCAGCCCTTGGACAAGCGACAGAAAGTGCAGCATAGAAACATAGAGCAACATATATTAAATCCGAAATGGCAGCACCAATGCACCTCCAGCTTCTCCAGCACACAGAGTAAAGCAAAATGTGAAATATGTTACTGATTCATAGCTCAGTACTTTATTTCAGTAGCACTTGGGGGAGCCAAGTAAATCTAATCAATACACACATAACAGAGATACTGGTCCCAAACTGCCACCGTTAAGCTGCAGAATAGCTTCCATTCGTATCATTTGCTACACCAAATAAAGGCAAAAAACCAATTTCAGCAGTATTTGAAAAATAATGCTACAATTTGATTAAACCTTGTAATGCATGGCTAAAACAGAGTTTCTTTACATCATGGAACTTGCTTTTTCTGCAACGTTTCTGCTCCTGCAGAGTCTGCCATAAATATGGGCAGACATCAGCTTCAAAAAAACAGGCACTGGTACTCAAAACTCAGAAGGTGGCTGATACTCTTTTGTAAAATGCATATTTGTAAGGAAGAAGATCATGCTCTAATAAACAAACAAAAGCTCTGTAACACATGGAGATGTGTCAGTAGGAACACAACTCTGAGAAATATCCAAGAAGCTTCACACTGCACTTATGGTTTCCAGCATCCAACAACAAAGTATAGAAAACTATCTTACTACCTTAGCTGATACACAGTCAACTATAAAATTACAGATTTTAGAAATGTTCCTGTTCCAGACAAATGTCCTGTACGTATGCAATAATGAAACAAGATCAGCACATGACCATCCTCTTTCCTTCTGATTTTACTTCCTCAGAATGTGTTGACTACTAAAATAAACTCACAAAAGGAAGTGGAATGTTTATGTAATGTTTGTAAGTAACATATACAGAAGCACTAATACTATCCCATGTCTCGATTCAGAAACTACTATACCGAAAAGTATTTCTCACTACCTGATCTATAAAGGGTCACAACCTCCTGGCTTCTAGCAGAGGTACAAGGTAAATTACAATAACAGATATCTCTGATAGCTGCAATAAATCTATTCCCATATTCAATAAATGTTCTGTGAAATGATCCCTCCCCATAAGTACCTTCTTTTAAAAGGAGAAACACCAAACTGATTTTAAATTTTATTTTGGTTTTAATCACAGAACAGTTTGGGCTGGAAGGTGCCTTTAACCCAAACCTCCTGCAACAAGCAGGGACATCTTCAACTTTAACAACAGTTTGCTCAGAGACCCATCCAGCCTGACCTTAAACGTTTCCAGGGATGGGACATCTTCCACCTCTCTGGGCAACCTGTTCCAGTGTTTCACCACTCTGATTGTTAATATTGTTCCTTATAGCTAATCTAAATCAACCCTCTTTAGTTTAAACCCATGACCCCTTGTCCTATGGCTACAGGCCATAAGAAGGTTTTCTCCATCTTTCTTAATGTGCTGAAGCTGTGGCAAACCAGAAAAACACATCATGAAACAAAGCTGTCACTGTTTTGTGCCTCACCTTGTTCCTGCATTGCCGTGCAAGTAGAGGATTATAGGATTGCTGGAGCCCAAAGCCTCTTCAAACCACAACTGGTCCTTCCCTCGAGCATTCTTCCATAAGGCTGCAGGGACTGTGTGCCTGTATGTAAAAGGAAAATTTACATTGTCTGCTGCTACTCAACATTCAAGTGTCTGCTACTTGAATTTTGAGTTTTTCTGATCAACTCATTAACTCAGGATTACACACCTCACACACACTTTTCATAAAACTATCACGATTAGCTGACAAATGGCCAAATTTAAAAGGCAGTGGCTATGGTTTATTTCTGTATTTTCACCTCCATCACCACTACCTTCAAAACTCAGGTCTGTGCAAGGCACCAAACTTCACAGGCAACCCGAAAGCATAATTACTGAACTTCCTGCTGCTCTGGAGAAATCTCAATTCCTCAGCTTTTATGGCACTTAATTACTTCAATTAACATACTTATACACCCTAAACAAGATTCACTGCTAGGTCAGCAGATGTTCAGAATAATCAAAGTCATCTGGGTTTGGAAAGAATGTTCGGTGAGTAAGAGGCATATCTGACTCCACAGCCAATCTGAGGAGGAGCTCAGGGTCTGAAAAGAAGATCATGTGTTTTGTTTTCAGACACAAGGTTCTCGAAGGTATAACATTTTAGCTGAAAAGGCTACAGTGTAGAAGAGCCAGGAATTTTTAACTCACAGCTGTTGTTCTTTAGATAATGCAGCTGGGCAGCCTGCTAGAAAGGATTCAACACTGGTGGAACGAAAGAGGAATGACAGACTGAACAGAAGGTGGGCATTTAAATGAGATAATTACTCTAGAATACAAACACTAAAAGCAAGTACATGCCCCAAACCATCTCAGTTGTTGAGAAGGGGCTGGCTTACAGCTATCAGAAGTAACTTAAGTATTTGCATGCCTTTCTCCTTGAAAGACGGGCAAGCTTCCGCCTATCACACCATCCTCTCAGATAAAAAGCTCAGAGACAAATTAACATAGGGGGAAAACAATGTAAAAAGTCTACTTGCATGCATGCAGTCAACAGACACTGAGTTCTCAAGGACATAAGAAGCCTCAATAACTAGAGGACTCACAAATTCTCCAGCTGTTCTACCCCAAGACTCTTGCAAACTTATGAACAAATCAGGCTAAGGACTTTGTTTCCGGACACCAAACACAAGGCCTACACTGGCATTAAAAAGCGAGAACTTTTCTGAAAACCTCTCATAAATATCAAGACAAATGACATAAACTCTGAATTGCCACCACAAGCTGGAAGTTCTGTTTCAGTAAAGATACACAGTATGCTTGTAAGGGAAACAAAATACTAATCTCAAGACTGCAGTACAAACTTATTTAACAGCTTAACAGGTGGGATTTTAATTGTCCAAATGAAGAATTAAACCACTATTTATCAGCCTACCCTGGAAAGACTGAAGTATTCAAGTTTTTAACTATGCCTTTTATCAAAATCTGCCTAGAGGAAAGGAACTGTCTTGATGTAGTAGGATATCACTATCCCATTCAAAAGGTCAAACATCCTGTGAAGAGAAAATCTCTACTGCATGAGAGGACACAAAGTTACACACACAACTGAAAACTCCAACTCCTACAGCTTACAGATCAAACATGACTGGCTGTATTAAGGAATAACACCTTTCCTCCATACGTGACATAATCCTGGGTAACAAGGAGCTAAAATGAATTGTCCTTGCCTGGGACCAGAAAATCATCTCTGTGAGAAAGGAATGACAAGTGAACTCCAACACTGTCACTTGTTTTGTTAAGAGAGTAAACTGTGTGTTCTGCTCTCACCCACTCTCCAAATTTTACATATGTTTTATACACAGAATATTCTTCCTCCTACTCTGAACACTTTGATCCTCTTTTCCTATCTTCCCCCACATCTATTTTGCAAAACAAAATATGAACAGCAGTTGAATGACAAAACGTCTAACTCCTTGTGTCTTGCCTGATATGGGGGTACAGTATTTGTAGTGATGCAGACCTGTAACCTTTATGATTCCAAATTATGAAGTTTCTCTGAATGCACAAGTTGCCCGACTGTAATTCATGCGTTACTGATCTGAGTTCAGATGAGCTCCAGATATTTGCATACTTTTCAACATGAACTCGGTCACTTGGCAGATGAAAATACAAACATCCACAAATGAGAGCATACACAGCAAATGCATGCTCTGGATAGACTGGATAGGCAACACTGAGAACAAAAAGAAGGATAAAGATGCATGGCACATACTTCACAGAACAGGCTTCCTTACCAGACTCCGATGGTTACATCCTCCTCTGGCTGCAGGTAATAATTACAGGTATGGTTTAAACCTTGATCCTGTGGTCTTTTCAAGTCAATGAAATATGGGACCCTCACTGAAATGATAAAGAAAAAGAATATTAAACCTTTTAATTTTAATTTTTACCTTTTTTTTCTTACTGCTTAACCAAGGCACTGGAGAGTTTTACAAACTGGTCCCCAGCGCTGGGAAGACCTTATTCTTTTTGTGTAAAAGGATGCA
>JAWWLV010000121.1:8994947-9022735 GCA_035041135.1 Platyrinchus mystaceus | reverse complement strand
AACTGAAAATATTTTATAATATCAGAAATGGATATAAAAATTATGTCTAAATAAAACCAAAACAACAAAAAACCACATAACACAGAACACCCAACCCCAAGCCACGCCAAAATAAAATCCCCTGACATCACATTTTCCTCCTTCATTTAACCAAAGGCTTTAGCCCAACTTCTGGGTTCTGTCCAAACACAGGCAAAATCTGAAGTAGTTTTTGCTTCACACAGGTTTCTGAAGTGGACATGAAAAAATACATTTTCTCTCCAGATGTACTTAAATCTCATGAAAGTCTTTGCTGTAAGTGTGACATCAGAAACAGAAATTTTTTCTGGTATCTTACACCTGGATGAAGGTCCTACATTCTCTCAGAGAAAACATATTTTGCATTTGGGCCTAGCATGAGTATATGGCTGGCAGGGAGGAGCTGGGAGTCCTTTCATGAGCACGTGCTATCTTTGCTCTATCAGCACTAAGGGAACTGCAGGCACAAACATCCTTTGCCTCACCATGGGAAACAACTCACAAACTAACATTCAAGTACTGCACCACCACACAACAGGGATTTCTATCTGTGGCCCACAATCACAGTCCATCTGCAAAAAGCAACAGTCAAGCAAATTTACTATGGGCATCTTTCAAACCACAATGCTGGTGTTCCCCCCTCCTCTCCAGCAAACTTGGGAGGTTTCATGAAAGGTGTCCAACCACCACACTGCTGTGGCCCATTCTGCATCCAGATTCAGATTAAAATAATTTCCCCTGTAGAATATCTAAATCATTTCCGCATCGGAAGTACACCTGAAGAGTTTCCATTAGGACCTCCTTATCAGCTGTGCTACAAGGGTGAAAGGGCAGGCCAAGGGTGAAACAAGAGCTGCAGTGGAGCAAGAACAAAATTTATGAGAAACACAGATACACTGCACTTGCAGTCCCAAAAGGATCTATAGACAAATGCACATACAGCTCACGTGATCTACCTGGGGCAACAGTAAAACAAAATGCCCACAGACACCACCGTATGAAACTATGTTTGTTCAGCAAATGCTGTCACTCCAGCCTGCTCTGGTGTCCCCATCAGCTGTTCAAACTGCAAACTGGCAATGCTCTCCTGGCAGGAATTCAGAGCATGGGATGTGGAAAGCCAAGACCATTTTCATTCTTGGTCAAGCAAGATACCTCTTGATTATCAGGTGACAAAAGTCACTTTAAAAGCAGTAGAGGAAAAAATAAAATAGCATGAATAATGGCATAACAAGAACACATCCCACCACTTTTCTAACAGAATACATTAGAAAAAAACAAATAAAATCAATACATTTGTCCCCTCAGCCAAAGATCAAGAGCGTAACAATCAGGAGATAAAAAAATACACGAACAAAAGATTAAAAAAAATGAGGGTCAAAGGAATTTTAAAGGGCTGGGATGATTTTTTGGGGGTAAACAGAGTTGAACCCAAAACAACCTATTCTACAACCTCTAAACTGCAACTGAGCCCCAAGGCACGCAGGGGCACGCAGAAACAATACAGCAACCACAAAAAGGGCAGGTCAGCCCACACATCAAATCCCTGGCAAGCCCTTCAGCCTTCTTTGCTAGCATTGTTTTTAAACAAGAGATGTTTCTAGCCCAGGTAGGATCTTGAAGAGCACTCATCTTCCCTTCCTGCAGAAAGCCTGGACAACAGTGTTGCACAGGGCTCCTCCTTCTTGCAGGTCCTAAAGGGTGAAAGGATCACCCAATCTTTCTTTTTTCTCCACACAGGCTACCTGAGCCACCCAATCCAATTAATCTTTTATTTTATTTCACTTGTTCCCCGGACAAAGGGAAAAAACCCATCAGCCTTCCAACTGTGTGAATGTACAGAGGCAGCCTCTGAGCTACTGAATGGGAGTTCAAAGGCAGTGTGTCTCCTCTCCATTCAGAATTGTTACCAGCAGCTTTTGGACAGTTTGTGCAGTGCCACCCAACAATGTAATTTTGCACTACAAGATTAATATGGGTTCTTTACTCTTCTGGTTTGCTGTAAAACCTGTTTTATGTGCAGTTAAATGCAAAAAAGATGGCAACGTCCAAGACTTTGCCCCCTCCTGCTTTCTGTGCCCAGTGAACAAAGCTGCATGGGCAAACAGGCAATCACTTGATTCATTTTGGGCTATTTCAGGCACTTCTATACAGAATTCTCCTCAATGAAAATATCTGCAGCCAAGCCTTAATTCTGCTTCACTGGAGGTACTGTATAGAGAAGGAAGGTTGAATTATAGAAAATTCATCCAATCCTGAAAACAGATCTTGATCCATGAAAGGCAGTGGGAACAATAGTATCTGCCAGAACTTTTAGCATCTGGGCAGCTGATCACTCCCTTTGGCACCATGATCCCTTTAATAGGATGAGTTCACTGCAAAACAACATAAAGAGAAAAATCAAAGCCCCCAAGCTCATCTTGCTATTCTAGGGATTAAGCAAACATCTAAAAGTCATAAACCACAATCCTGGAAACAAGACACAAATGTAAAGGCATTGCTCTTTTTACTTTCCTAAATTTGTTTCATAAACCGACTAAAACATCATGTACAAAAACTGCATGGTAATCTGCATACTCAGAGACTTTTTGTTTCACACAATTCCTAAAAACTTTTGCTCTTAGAAAGATCTGGAAACTAAGAAAATTAGCTCTACTGGATTCCTTTCCCATCTCTTACAAAAAGTTCTTTAAAATATTGAACCTTGACTCTTTCTGAAGAGATATTCTAGTCTCTCTCTCAAAAACTGAACTGCAGTAGAGTATTGTGCTGGGCTTGGCTGGGGTAGAGTTAATTTTCTCCATAAGAGCTGGTATGGAGTTATATTCTGGATTTATGCCAGAAACAGTTTTGACAAGGATGTTTCAGAAACTGCTGAGCGTGCACTGCCTCAAGGCCTTTTCTACCCCACCAGAGTGGAGGGCAGGGGTCCCCTGGGAGGGGACACAGCTGGAACAGCTGTCCCCAACTGACCAAAGGGATATTCCATACCAGATATTCCAGACAAAAGAATGAAGATACTACATATCACTGAGCCATGCAGAACATACTTTTAGGACGATAAAGGACTTCACGATTTTTTTCAGGCACCAAGCAGCAGAATAAATTGTTACTGACACACTCCACACCTGTGAAAGACACGGTTTGTTTCTGGTTGTTTCAAAAGGCAATTTGACCTTTCAGCTATTGGGATGAGGCAGGAAAGTTTGGGTATCTTATTTGTTCTTTGACAGCTTCTAGAATTCAAGTACAAATCCATCTGCACATAAACACAAGCATTAAGAGTTGTTAGATCTGTTATCAGGAGTATCAGTCAAATAATATAAATTTCTATTCTATGCCATCAAATGTACAAAAGACACAACAGGCAAATTCATACCTGATCCTACAGCATTCATCAGTGTAGCATCCAAAACATTCATCATTCAATTTAAAAGAAGGATTTGAAATCAGGGACTATTTTAGTCATGTCACAGATACATGAACAGTAAAGAGATCCCAAGAAGTCACCTAGTCCATTCTCCTCATCCTAAAAAGGACACACTACCTTAAACAGCTGTCTGCCTAATTCCTCCCACAAACACCTGGCAAAGTGCAACAGCCCACGCTGGTGATGCTCTGGTGATGCAGAGCTGAATTAGACGGGCTAAAGTTCACCAGGTTCATGCAACAAATCAGACTAGATGACTTCTCACTGAAAAGTGATTTTTTCCAGAAAAAAAAAAGAAGGCTACCAGAACATTTCAAAAGCTGAATAATTATTTGCCTACAAATGGAAAAAGCTACCCAAATCTCAAAATCTGGTTAAGCTACTAAATGTTCCTATTTACATTTCAATAAGAAAGTGGGAGAGAAAGGTGAACAAAACACTAAGCAAACCTTCTTAAATATTGGCCTTAAATACCAGAATGAAGGAAGGCATTCAAGCCTCCACTGGCAGAAACCCAACCCAGGAAAAGCTACTCCACTTCATAATGCTCATCATCCTACTTACTGTACCTACTTTGACTGTACCCAGAAGCAAAGAGTTGGGATGTTCTACTTTTTTAAATAAAAGACAAATTAATAGGAATAATGGGCTTAATAAGGCAGGGGAAAGGCAACAAATTTGAAGTCTATGGGTTTTCATTTAAAAAAGAAGACAGAAAAGAAAGGCAAGCTAAGTTTTTTGATAAAGTTTTCAAACATGCAAGCTCTACCTTCAGGTTTCTCAGAATATATGACGGCTTATTTTTTAAACAGACAGAACACTAACTGATGGAAGTGAAAGTGTCCCAACAGAGGCAAAAGCTCAAAACCCAGAAAGGACAGTATGTCAATACACCCATAAAACCTTTTGAATTCCTGCCAAACAGTTCTAACCACAGAAAAACACTGCCAGCTACTGAAATGTATTCTTTGCTAGTATTATAGCAAAAAAACCTTTTTTTTTCTCTGATTAGGATGTTGTATATGTCTAAAGCACTGCAGAAAGCTATCATAAGTATTAGCTTATTTTTCTGTTCATAGCGGTATCACAGGAAGACCATGAAAGCTTCATACACAGCTCCACAGAAGTGCTGCATGTCAGCAAGCAGAACCACAACATTTTGTCTATATACTAACCAGCATTCTCAGCATCTCTCCCCTTATTTTTTTTAGTTAAAAATGTCCCATAAAACATGAATCAAATCCCTACTGATGGTGCCTTCAGGTTTACTGAACTTCTATCATCTTTTAAAAATCCCCCCATGTCACTTGCAGTCAGAGAAAAAAACCTCAGTTCACCTGACAAGCTCTGCATGGGTAAACTATGCAGTTTATCTCACTTTCCATTCACTTCCATGCCTATGCAGCCTGAAGCTGGCAACCAGTTAATGTGGCCACAAAAGGAAGTTCATCCTAGAAAAGACCCAGTCCTGTATCTGCATCGTAACAGATACACGCAAATACATGTAAAATTAGGTTTCAAATAGCTCAGTTTGTGGAGATGGCTTAGCAGCTGTGGTAGAAAAGCCTGGCCAAAGAAGGAGCCCCCAGGACCTTTTCTTTTGGCCGTGTCATCAGCTTACAGAGATTGTACAACATGTACATTGTACAATATGCCTTAGACATATTCCTCTTCAGCAACGTCCTTTCCCTCCCTTTTTGCAAACTGTCTATTCCCAAGATCCTTCCTGAGGCTTCATTTTAGCCCCAAAACACACTGTTGCCTACAAAACATCTCCTTGTGGCTGGGGTAAGAGCTTCAGGCAGTATTGATCCAACTCTCTGAATACAGATGAGGTTTGAAACTTTAAGCTCCCAAATTCCCCCCCAGTCTACCACTTCATTACCTAGTTGCTCTCTTACAGCCCAGACTCTCAGAGACTGCTTCTCTGCCTCCTTCTGATTAATATCAAGGGATTAACCATTAACTTAAAACAAAAAACAGCAAGAAGCTAGTCATTAGCAAGAAGTCAGGTCTGACTCCAAGAGATAAAACTGCAAAGGAAGGCATCGCAATTAATTTTTTCAGGAGACACCATCAAGCTCCAGCTTTTGAGGCCGTCATAACCACATTTCAGGTTGCAGAAGAGGGTAAGATCTTGGGTAGGACCTGCAAAAATCAAGACCATGGTGCATCAAGTGGGGGAAATGTGGCATCAGCATTCAGGGTAAGTGGAAGGTGCTGCAGATCAGTCAGTCAATAGCAATGAAATGCCAGTGAAGGTCATGCCAGGACTCGGAGCACAGTAGGGAAAAAAAAAATTAAGCCCATAAGGTGAGGGAAAGGCAAGTCAGCATACAGCATTAATGAGCAGAAATAATGGAGCAGCCTGCAGGTAATGTATGGGCCTTTGTCAGCGAAACACTGCAAAAAGCAGAGCAAAAGAAACAAGGTAGGGAAAGGCCCACACAAGCATTTACATAACCCACATGACAGGGACATTGGACATCTAACTTTTTCCCCATCAAGCACCCCATACCTTCCTAATGCTCGAGCTCTCCTCTACAGAACCATCAACTAAGCTGACTACCCCAAAGGGCAGTAATAAAGTAATTTGTCTGATTAAGTAACTGTAAGCATTGGCAATTACTTTGAAGGACAGGAGCTTGGATATCTGTCTTGATAATTTACCTTCCAATTGCGTGAAATCTACGTATGTGTCACAGACCAGCAGATAAGAATGGGCTGAACACAGCACCGATTTATTTTAAATGTATACTTGCAGCATGGTCTAAGCAGCAACTACTGCTACTTCTCAGTGCTTGGGTAAAACGGTATTAGCAGTAGTATGAATTGTGCGTGACAAGATTAACCTGAAAGCTACATTTTAAAAAGAAAGGAGCAGACGCTACCGTTATTTTAAGTATGTAGCAAACAATGAATAATTAAACCCTAGGCAATTGAACAATTGACTTTTGGGACAGAAGGGCAGGCTTAGGGATCAGGGTTTTAAGGTTGTTAACTTTCCTTGAATGCATCTTCTGCGACAGCCGCTTAGTTTGCGCCAGAACCCTTCCAGTATGAACTGCTTGTTTAAATTCTATGAACATACTTTCTCCAGCAATACTGCTGACACTAATCAAATCTGAAGTCACCCACACTAGATTTTAGTCGAGCTTCGCATTGAGATAGTACTGTGGTGCAAGTACACTCCCTCCACAGTGTTTACCAAATTTTTAAGTTTTCCACTCATTTCACAGCTGACAGCTGGTTTATATTAAAGGCACAGCTCTCTCACCGCTCCATGAGCCAGGGAATGCAAAGCTGTCTGCAAACGAAAGAGATAAAACCAGAACATAAACACCAAAAGACTGAAACACCACCGGAAGTGCAAAACAAAGGCTTGAGACCAAGTCTGATTTTTATCGAAGCGATACAGCTCATTTCTTTCTACCACACCTGCCTTCATGAGGAAGAATATGAGGCTGCACAAGCAAAGGTTCAAGGGCAGAACTAGTCCAGACATGTAATACTGCAGCACAGTTCCTAACTCGCATTTAAAGTAAAGCCACTTGCCTGCTGAATGCATACCAGAATTGAGGCATCACACAGTATGGCAGAGCCAGTTCCCTTACCACCACTTACCACTTCTTAACATGCTGCAAACAACAAAAACCCAGAGTCAGCCTTTGTTCTTGTGGATACGCGTGTAAGAACAGGTCCGTATTTCCAAGCTGCACAACTCTGTGAACACGAAATCTTTTCACACCAACAGTTTTTGTGAGACAGCCACCAGCCATACAGCTTCAGAATTATCAATATTAGCAGGCTCTGTGGCTCTGGCTTGCATCTAAACCATTTGACTCATTCGTGTATTGTAGACATTTTTACTTTTAAATATATGAAAATGACCATCCTACACTTTCCAGCTGAGAAAGCTCTACTTTTGCTGGCAGAGATCAGAAGCCATTCCTTCTCAGAAGCCTGAAGATAAAGAATGCTCTTGTGTTAGCAGCGATACTGCCACCTTTTAGATTCAGAACACATCGTTAGCAATACATTTTGATTACAATAGACCAACAGTTCCCTGTTAGAAGCATACAAGCAAACACAACATTAAACAATGCCAAAACATTACATATGCTGACTGTCAGCTCAGCACAGTTACATTCAGTTGGCAGTCACAGTGCCCCCTGTAATTGTGACCCGTTTAAAAAGGGAGGCTTAACAAACAGAGCATGGCCATAAAGCAACTGCCGTGGTTAAAGAACAGATGTATGAACGGATACAAAACCGCTGTCAGCCTCTGACATACCTTGAGCACGGGTTTATTTTGCATATAGTCAGGGAGATTAATCTGTTTCTGCATTCATCTGTGATTTACTCAGGGATTCCAGCTTTAGCTATCATTTTGTTCAGGAAAGAATTCCAAAATAACAAAGGCTTAAAAAATTAATGACAATTAGAACCAAAGCCTGTGCTAATACTACAAAACCTTGAAGAGCCAAGCCAGAAAACACAGACTCCAAAAAGATTAAAAGCAGGTGTTGGAGTTTTTACTTAACTGCAGGGAAACAAAACATTTTTCAGGACTGTACATCAGACTGTCACAAAGTTTGACATGAAATGCAGTCCCTACTCTGCCAGTCAAAAGGGGAAAATAATCCTTTAAAAGGGACAGCACAAAGCTATCGGACACTGAAAGAAAAGGTTAGTCACTGCATTTCTGCTGGATTTGCAAGAACAAGAGAATGGGCTATTTCCAATGATCGTGTCCAATTCAAAGTTTTCATATTCAGCAATATAAAACTGGCATTGTCAGCTTTATTCTTGCTTCCTCAAGCTGCTCTGAAACAAATCAAAACTTTACAAAAACTGAGACAGGGCTGCTTTAAGGGAGAAAACAGTGACAGGCTTCCCTTCCTGAGGATGCCAAGAAAGTCTTAACATCTACTCAATTCTTAAGCACCTTAAACATACTTTGCTCCAGGAGCAAGGATGCTGCAACCTGGAGGCCCTGATTCCAAAGCTCCAGTTACATCATCCCCATTTGTGTAGGCTCCTCTGTCTCAGAAAAGTCATCCCAGGGGAAGCTTTACTGCCAGGGGAAGGGAAAACAGGCTCTAGACAGGGTAAATGCATTTTCTGTTCTCTGAACTTGCACAATCCCACTGAAGAGTACCCTTCCAAGAGGGTATTTTTTCAGTAATGCTGAAAGGACTTAACCTGAAGTCCTTTGTTCTGCACACCTTTAGTAGCAAGGGAGATGAGTCTCCACAAAACCTCATTTCCCTTATTATTCAACACTAATCTCTTCTGCAAGAGGAATTAACAACCATTTTAAGTGGGTACCAATTTGATTTCAGCATAACTATTCATGTTCAGAAGAACAGCTCAGGTGCTACAGGAAAGAATATTTGAAATCTTAGCTACCCTTCCCTGCCTGATGTACAAGAAGCATACTATAAGAGAAGGGCAGGGCCCACATTTTGGCCTACACATTGGGTTCTTCTTTTCAGAGACTGAGAAGGAACACCAGCTCTCACTGTTCACACATCGCCCGTACTAAAACACGAGAGGGAGGTGACCGAACACCGCTATCTCTTCCCAAGCATGACATGAGTCAAAAACTCCAGACTTAAGAGATGTTAAAAGAACAATTCTGTATTCTGTTATCTGTGCTTAAGGCCATTCAGCATCCACCCAGACATGGGAGTTATTGGAAAAAAATAATAATAATTTAAACTGGCCAGTCAACTGGTAGGGAAGATTTTTCTTCTTATTTTTAAATAAAATCCAGAAGGATTGAACTACTTACACTACTTGATCCAACATGCCCTCCACTAGAAGGTTTTGCTTTAGCTATTTGCCAGATTCAGAAGGAACTCTGATGCCGCTCTTTTGATACCTAAAATTCTCTTTCTGTGTTTTGATAGATTCTTCTGAACAAGGAGAGGGCAGCTGTGGGACTTATCTCAAATATTTTCAAGTGTTTGTGTTTCAGAAGTGAATTTTCTAATCTAACAATCTTTTCTATAGATTTACTACTCAGTAAGAGTTACAATGTTGAAATAAATCTGGGTTAAATAAACACTTTCATTTGGAAAGTAAACAGTCATGATTCCTGTTAGCTCAGTGAATGATCAAGGCACTTAATAGAGTCTAAAATTAGGAGATTTTGCTTGCAAGTTTAAATTGCCTTCAATAAGAATGAGGCTGATTTCTGAAGCTAAGTGTTGCACTGTTTCACCAACACTGAACTGCTTTGAGAGAGAAAGATGCATACCAGAAAAACAAAAGTGCACAGCCTGGATGGCAGCCTCACTGCTTGGATGGAGGATACTCGTTGACACACGACAGTTTGCAGAGGTGACTTACCTAGAACAGCTTCAACCTTTGCCACTGTTCCTGTCCCACAGTTACAAACCCCCTATCCTCTCCTCCGCCATCCTGCCTTATGTCCAGTTACATTTAACCTGTGTCCTGGTGACCTTTTCACTATTTGACCAGCTGCCTCAGACTGATGGCTGCCCTATTCCTCAGCCCTCATCAACCCCCTCCTCCTCCCCGTTTTACCAACAGTAACTGTCTCATCCTTGGGATGGTTGATATACAAAACTACACACCCTTGAACCTAAGCATCAATCCCACGATAACTCCCCAGTTGTTTCTCTCTCCATTGAGCCAATTTTCAATAGAGATAACATGCTCTCCATTAGCAACACAAGCCCTTTCAACAGAATAAACTACAGTATAAAGTCAAGTGCTTCGGAGAAACAATTTTACCACTGATACTTTCATCAACTAGGCTGTAATCTTGACAAACCTGTCACATCTTACACTGTCCTTCCGCAGGACAGATCTACTTTCATTAGTGTATAAATTTAGATGCTAAATCTTCTTCCACTGAATTTCGAATTAATTGTTACAATTTAAATTGCACAGACTCCACCTCAGGCTTTAAAGTCCCCTAGGTTTCCTGTTACCATTTTAATTCAGCAGAAGTACTCTCTTTTAATCTTCTTCTGGTACTGATTCAGTCACAGCTACACTAACATACTGCTCTCATATTACAGCCTTAATGAATCGTCCTTGCTTGCAGTCAGCTCACTGCTGATGTCAGAAGCTGGCCACTACTGTAACACCAACAACATGACACAGTGAAGTTTCCAAAATGAAGGTTTTGTAGGGGAATTGCAGTAGAAGCCTATTTGCTAATTTCACATCCTGGCACGACTACCAAAATAATCTGACCTGCCCTTCAGGCCTGGGAAGATTAAGTAACTTAGCTGTAGCCTCCTAAGCAGGTTCCTTTCAAAGGAATCCAGACTCAGCAGGCAGTACTCTTCATCTACAAGGGAAGTCCTGCTTGGGTATACCAGGCCTCTTGCACATACTGCAAAAGTGTATTCTGGAGAGGAAATGATGCCACTATCATTAGTTTTAATGAAAACACCACAACGTTGTTTTCACCAGAAAGAAACACATATACATTCCATCCTGGAGAAAACCCACACACTCACCACGATGATGTGTGACTGCATTTGCAGAGAACTAGATTCCTGGCTCAGCAACTGCACATCATTTATAGCATAAAAGAAGGTGGCCATTTAAGCAGAAAGGACAGAAAAGAATGTGGCAACACTGAGAAGACCCTCGTCTCCACAGACATCTTCATTCCAGATGTGACTAGGAAGTCCCCCTGTCTCAGGAGTTACCCAAAACCACTTGTATGTTGGGAAGTTTAGGTATCCTCAAACAAGCAGAAACAAGCAGAGGTCTGCAATTCATACAGCTTCTAAGTACAAAAGGAGTTTATAGAATTACAAAGTAGTAGCAGTTAGTAACACCACAGTTACTATTAATTCAGGCATAAGCCATCAAAGCAGAGAAACTGAACCCAGGGGCAAGCATGATGTCAGAAATATGGCACCACAACGAAATTAGGAGTTCAAGGAGACCAACTCAAAACTAGAGGGCAAACTCTCTTCAGCCTCAACAAGCCTGCTTGAGAAGAGTTATCCATAAGAAATATAAGGACTTGGGAGAACTACTCAGGGACTAGAAGACATAACATAGATCAGATGAAGCAGAAAAAATGCTGTGCTCTATTACAGAAAATCTAGAGAGGCTCATGGGAACATTGGATCCAAGGAAAGAAGTTTTAGATCATACAAACAGGCCTGCAGAAAGGTGCTAGGAGTTTCAAGAGATGTTTAAGAGGGTAAACCATGCCTGTTCAACACAAACCCTCACCCCCAGTCAGTGATGAAAATGGTGAAAAAAAGAGAGGTTTTAACAGTAACACACTGAGGCACAGAACTTTTACATGTCAACATGGGGGCTTCACAAATCCGTAAGCCCTAAAAAAAATAATAATCCAAAATAAAGAAAAACTAATAACTCCCCACGTTGCAGGGAGTATTACTATTTTTGCTGAATGAATTATATGTCTTTAAGAAAGAATGGGGAGAAGATGAGCACAAGGAAAGAGAATTAGAGAATTATAATGTTTGCAAAGGCTGAACAAACTTGGAAGATGATGCAGAGAATGAACATCTAATGCCCCAAACTGATAACTTGGGAGCAATTCAGAGGCACTTGCTTAGATATAAGCTGCCCAAATGGCTGACAACACACAAGACAAACCAGGATGCACAGCTACTGAAATACAATTTGAATTAATAAGAAAATTTAAAAAAAGGCAGACAGATACATGTGGAAGTAATCCCACAACCCCATTTTGACATATCTGAGCAAAATATTACTGTGCATCTTCTTCAAGAGAACTGTAACAAAAAAACCAAAACAAACCAAAACCCCACCACCCTACACACTAAAAAAAAAAATCCCCACATAGAGCAAGCTGCTTTTACATATATTACATATTATACACATGTGATTCAATCTGTACTTACTATGAAAGAAAGCACAGGCAGGTTGATGGGAACCCATTTCACAGCTCCTTTGTGAACTCTGCTCAAGAACAACCATTCAGAATGACTGAAATAGCTGCAGTTACTCAGCAGGAATGTGGAATTGGTGAAAAAGCTGCATGACTTATTAAATGTCCCTATATAAGCAGCACCTTCCTCCTTTGAGAGCACTAACAAGTAACTGGTTCAACCAGAAGACAGCAATCAAAAGAGATAATAGCACAAAACTCACATGAGAAAAAAAAATCTTAAGAAATATATTGATGAAAATTTGCAGGAGATCAATTCAAATATTTGTCATCTCTTCTACAATGACCAGACTGGAATAATCATAAAAGACCGTGAAAATGCTTCTAAACAAAGTAACATCAGGAAAAAGGAGGCTAGGCCTAGAGATATAAGGCAGGAGTGGCAGGGGGACACAGGGATACATAATAGAGATGGTTGAGTTCTCTGTCAGAGGAAAGATACTGCTGGTTAAAGCCTAAAAGACCTGGGAAAACATGAAGCACTTTGGCTGTTGGGGCAGGATGGCACCAAGGGTCACCACACATTGCATTTGACGTGCCTGGGCTCAACTCACTGTTCCAGTAAAATTCAGCTGCATCAGAGGGAAAGACACAAGCATGCTGCTGCAGCTTCTTGTCTTCAGCACCTCCCTGTATTTTCATAAAATACCCAGGAAATAGTACTGTAAAAGCAACATTCTGCCTTTCAAGAGAAAGCACCGAGGAAGCTGCACACAACAAACAAGAACAAGGGTGACTATGGTGTAACTAAAAGTACACCAAATTGTAATGTCAGTTAAAAAATGTCTAGCTTGTGGGATACACAGGCTGGACAGCCAGCAGAAGGGTCCCAAAACCACACCTTGCAGGGGCCTGTGCCAGCAACATGACGTCTCTAGAAGAAAAGGTAGCAGGGATAACTGAAGAGAGCCTGAGGGACAGCAGGCTTCTCCAGCAAGGCAGAAGACAGAAATATCAAGGAGCATAGCTCACACACATGAGATTTGCAGCACTCTAGTTCTTTACAGCATGGAGAGAGACAGAAATAAGTTTTAACACCTGTAGCAAGCATTTGTAGAAGAATAGGGAATGGCACAATTCATACTTCAGATCTATAGTTTGACTACTGACTGGGATTAATGAGGACCAGATAAGGACTAGGTCACGGAAATGAAGGGTAAAATGCATGTGACCATTTATCACCAGGATCAGGGTTCAGCAGAAATGAGATGGAAGAATTTGCTTTGGTATCAATGCCAATACTAAGCTCAGTTATTTCCATTATTCTCTGTGCTCCCACATAAAAGTTTTCTATATCTACAGCTGCTCAAACACACTTCCCCAGATCATTACAGCCACAAAAATGAGTCACAGCAAGTACCCAAAACACAATGCTACCTTAATAACCATCTAGCACTTAAACACTGTCACCTGGAAAATGCCTCATAACAAAGATATTAGAGGACTGCCATCCACATAAAACACACGTAATAGGAACAGTAGGCACTGCCTAGTGCTTCTTTAGTACTGCATTAATGCATTTTAAAATTTCAGATAAAACAGCTCCTTTAAAAAAAGACTTTTAAAGGAGCTACTGGTAAAGTGCTTAGGTAACCATCATATTAAGAGTTTACTGCTACCTACAGAAGAAAAATGGAAATACCTATATTTCTTCCTTTCTTTTTGTAAACCACTTAAGAAAAGCCACATTGACTACAGTATGCACTAGCCAAAGCCACATAAACGTTATTTATCAGATATCCATCTCTGTTACACTTAGAAGCGCACGCGCACAGCCTTCCTGTTACAGAGTCGTTGCCAGTCACAACGCACAGCCACCTCTTCAGAATGAGTTTCAGCCCCTGGATGAATGAGCACATTGTGATGGTACAACTGAACTGAAACTGAGGGGCAAACACAGTGCTGGTAAAATTCAAAAATGCTGTTGCAGGAATAAGCTGCTGCTGCTGCTGGTAAACCAACAGCGTATTCTATAAACGTCACTTATGTTTACAGTTACGGTGCTGTTCAGCCTTTGTTGAGGAGCTGGATGTGAACAGGAAGAGCCATACTGGGAAAGTGCAGACGCTGCTCCACAGCTCTGGTCACTGCTGCAGTTACAGACACAGCTGCCTCTGCAGCCCCCCGGTGCTCCCGGCTCAGGGGATCTGCCACATGATTAGCCCTTGGCTGCAGAACTACACAGCCACTCCACGCTACTGGGGGGTTGGTTTGCTTTTCTAACCAGTGGTTTGCATCACTTACAAATAAAAGATGGAAACACACATGCTGAAGCCAAACATATACGCTGTTTCTCCGAGTCTAGAGAGACTAAAGAACAGCTGTATGAAATGCAGACAGCCCCAATTCCCCTTTAACACAGAATTCACAGCCACCAGAAGCGTTGATTTTAACTATTTCACCAAGAAGCATGCTGCTAAGAATAGTTTGCTGTTGTACAAATCCCAAGTTTCAGATATTATGCCACCTCCACCATCCCACCAACCTCACAGCAGAGTTTTCACCTCCTTACATCTCCTGCAAGCTGGGGAGTAAAACTGATGTAACACACTGAAAGCAACAACAATCAAACACTACTTTTATATCTAGCAGTATAAGGAATGCTGCAATAACAGCATGACTTTGCATATACATACAAGGAGCTAGATTGTCATACAGCAACTTGTTGGCCACATAAGTGACCACAGCCAGGGTGGCCCTCAAGGGAGGTCCCACTGTACTCCTACCCTCCTCATGTTCTTCCTTAAACACTCACTGCAGTCTGCTGCCAAAGGTGGGATACAGAGCTAGAAAGCTGTCTGACCTGACTCAGGGTTGTTGTTCTGGACAAGAACCTTCTCTCTGGGCATCATACCTTCTTCTGCCTGGCCCTCCCATTCCTACATGGTCAGATTCGCAGTCCAGCAGTGCATTTATCATCCTGTAGAAAACACAACTGGGAGGTATTGGCTAGCATAGACACCTTGCCTGCAAACCACTGTCTGAAGGCTCACAAGGTGAGGAAGTCAAAGAAGGCCACTGAAAGTCAGTAAGAAAGGCAGACAACGCAGGCCAGCATGAAAGAAAAGTGTGGAAAAGCAAAAGGAGAAGCAAGTTTCAAACAAATAAGGTTTTCCTGCAATGTCACAAGTTTGAGAAACACTTCTGTGTCGAATATCGTACCTGACCCATAAAGAATTAAAAAAAAAAAAGGCCAAAACCCATGAAAACCCGTGTAGGACTTCAGGAATTTCTGAAACAGGCATCAAAGGCTGAATGTGGAGAAAAATGAGGAGAACTTGCCTGTCGACCACTTTCAAATGTATAAACGGAGAAGTAAATACAAGACAATTTTTCAGAGATAGGATGTGCTTTCCCTGCTTTTAGCTTGGTCTTCACAATTCGCCTGTGCTGTGTCTGGTACTCACAAAGCACCTGCCCATTAGACCAAGCCAACAGCTTGCTCAATGCTCATTACCAACAGAGCGTTTCCACTCGAGTAAAAAGTACTTGAATGCCATTCACCATGCTGAAGAAGTTAGCAAGCCATCACTTGATTGCCACTGGTCTAGAAATCATCCACTTGGACAAATGGAATAGATATGCTCAATTTTTAAATGTTGTAAAAGCAGAGCACTGACACAGTCTGACCCACTGCACAGTCATGAAAACTGAGATCAACCCAGCACCATTTTCAATTACCAAAAGCTTGTCTTAACATGAGCAGAGCACTGACAGCATCCCAAAGGCTTACCTCCAGGGCACAAAATTGAATAGCTATCACCCAATAAATGAAATCACATTTTAAAGCCTCTGACTTTGAACACAACAAATATCCATGTCACAAACGGGAAAGAGTTCTTTTCAAGTGCTAATTTTGTCTATGAGAACAGAAAAATTCTCATAAAATTTACCAGAAAAATATCCACAATGCCTTATTTTCTAGAAATCCAGCCCTAAGTGCCTTTTTTTTTTTTTAAATCAGGCTGTTGTATTGCTGAAGCACAGCAATTTGACTCCAGCTACCCAAACCACACGGCTATTTTGATCATTACATATTCTTCACACTTTCGAAATGCAAAGAATAGCACTGTACTTGTCTTCAGCACCTCCCTGTATTTTCTACATTCACGTACAATTATATTGTAGGTGAAAGTAAAAGGTTGTGTCTTTTCCTCATGAGCCCTCTGCAACTGTGAGCCCGTCTTCATGGTGTACTGCAATCCCCCAAAATCTTTCACGATGAAGGCTCCAGGTGATAAGCACCTTTTATTGTTACAAAATTTTTAGAGAGGCGCACAGACATTTTCCCAGCATAAATACGTACAAAACGTTTAAAACGTTAACACAGCTAGCAGAAAGCCACTCTTTTCAACGGAGTCACCCCTGTAAGCTTCTCCTACTGACCTCTAAATCTGATTCATTTATAGGAAAGAGATCACTCTGACAGCCACCAGCTTTTTCCGAAAACACGGACATCCTACCTGCAGGGCCCTGCTGTTCCACATACGCTCTCTGATGGAGAGGATTCGGTGCTAGCCATTTTTTCAGGAAAAACGCCTGCCTGTACCGAAGGGGGCCGGACGAAGCAGCGCTCAGGTATGAACACCAAACCCTTCCATCCCTTGCTGGCCAGGGCTGGGTCCGCAGGTCCCGCTGCCGCCCCACTCTCCGATCAGTTCTTTGCACCGAGAACTGGAAGGCACCGGGGGGCCGACGCCTGCTCACCTGGCACACGACAGCCAGGGAAGGCGGACCGAGGTGGGGGACACCCTGATCCCCCAGGTACCTGTCCGCCAGGCAGGGTTCCTCGGCCGGGGGGGGGCGAGGGGCGGTAGCCCTTCCCTTCTCTTCGTAAAACACTGCCCCGCTGCGGCCCCGCTCCCCGGCAGGTTCCCGGTGCGCCCGCGGGCAGCGGGCAGACGGTGACGCGGGGATAACAAAGCCCGGCGGAGGGACCGCGGCGGCGGCGGCGGCGCTGCTCACCTGGCCAGCGGTCGCTTCATGCCCTCGGCGGCGGCGGCGGCGGCAGGCAGGCGCAGGCTGTGCCTTAGGCTGCAGCCCTTGTCGAGGGGCCCGGGCACGGCACCAGCGGCGGCGGCGGCGGCGGCAGCGCGCTCATGCTCCACCGTGACCGACTCGTTGCGTTTCCTCATGCCGGGGCGGGGGCGACAGCCGGGGCGGCGGAGACGGCGGCAGCGGAGCGGGGCCGCGCACACCCGCCGCGCGCCCCAGCCTGGCCCTGCGGCCACGCCCCGCGCCACGCCCCCCACCGGCGGCCCCGCCAATCCCCGCCTCCGGCCGCGCCCCGAGCCACGCCCCACGGGCGGCCCCGCCAATCCCCGCCTCCGGCGCGGGCTCGCCTGCCCGCACCGCGGAGCGACCGCGGCGCCATCTCTACTGAGGGCAAAAGCGCCGGCCGCCATTTCGTTGCCGGCCGGGCCGGGGGCCCGCGGCCCCTGAGGCCGCTCGGGGCGAGGGGGGCACTGCTCGCACCGGAGTTTGCGTCTGTCTATGCAAGATCCCCCCCACACCTGGCCCGCAGGGGCCTGGAGGGGCTGTGAGACCCTGCCCAGGGCTCGGGGTCCGGCGGCAGTACACACCTGGACGCGGAGGAACGGCACGGCTGACACAGGGATGCTCGGAGGGGCATCGCGAGCCGCAGCCCCCGTCGTTAGGGTCGGCAGTGGGAACGGGAACGAAGCTCCGTGATGGCACAGATAATCATAGCCTTGGTCTCTGAACTGTCAAGAGATCATCGCCTTCCAGTGTTTTGTCCTCCAAAACTCTCTGTGAAGCAGAAGGCAGCAGTGTCAAACTCGGAGGTGTGATTTCCAACTCCCATTTGCTCTGTAGCTTCCGGGGTGGAAGGGCGGGAGTACCATACCAGTTTGGAAAGCACGTCCTCATCTGCTTTATGCCTACAGAGGCATACAGGCAAGGCAAGGAACTTAGAGAGCTTCCCCATCAGTGTGGGTGTTGCAAAATGTAGAATATGTAAAAATTTCATTAAGAAAGGATGTTCTTTGATGTTTGATATTTGTATACTTTCAAGCCTAATCAGCAAGAAAAGGGGATTTAATCCATGAAACAGATAGGCAGCTAACAAGCACGCTCCAAGGTGTTAGAAAAACAAATTAATTGCCTTATTAAAGTTTAGGGCTTGACATGCTTCAACAATATCAGACCTAGGGGGAGGTTAACAAAGCTTTGGGAAAAGGATGCCCACTGGTAATGGACACAGAATTTATAAGCCACAAAGACACCTGCTAGAACTCCCAAGATAAGGAAGAAACTGATAAAGCCAACTCAGCAATTGTGCTGAAATCAGCTGCAACTGGGTAAAAGGTAGTTCTGTCGGGGGAGAGCATGACCACCAGCTTGGAGACCACTGACCCAAGAAACCCACCCACCCAAAAGAAGAGAAAGACTGAGCACGTAGACTAATCAGCATGAGAAGCAAGAGAATCATTAACCAATAGAAGATTGAATACTAATTAATAAGAGAACTATGTAACTTGTAGCCAATGAACACTTTCTTTGTTTGCCCAAATGTGTAAGTAGTAAAAAGTTTTCATAGTTGGTGTGCTTGATTTGTGGAATACCACCAAGTACCCAGGCTTGCACAATTCTGAAATAAATAACCAGTGTCTCTCTCGAGTGCGTAATTATTGGCTTGTTGCACACCGGGTAACAAATACAATTTTTCATGGACAACATGGGGATCCTGCACTTGTACAATCACAGAATGGTTGGGGTTGCAAGGGACCTTAAAGATCATTAAATTCCAACCTTGCTGCCATGCGCAGGGTCACCTTCCACTAGACCAGGTTACTCAAAGCACCATCCAGTCTGGCCTTGAACACTTCCAGGGATGAGGCATCCACAGCTGCCCTGGGCAACCTGTGGCAGTGCCTTGCCACCCTCACAGTAAAGAATTGCTTCCTAACGTCTAAACCCGCCCTCCTTCAGTTTAAAGCCATTCACCCTTGTCCTAGCAGTACTTGCCCTTGTAAAAATTCACTCAAAATCAGTCGTGGAAAATAAAAATAAAACATCCCTTCCAGTACAGCACTAGCTGGTGGCTGAGCTATCCCTACCTTTGGGGTTAGAGATAGGATAGCAGTGCTCTGCAGAAAGCAACCCTACTCATGTGTTCTGTTTCCCACCGCCACTGCTGCTGCTGAGTTGGCCCCTTGGGATACCTTCTGTGTTCCTGTGAAGTGAAATAGTGAAGCAGTTTCTGGAAAATGGCTCTTTGGACAAGTGATCTCAGCTGTCTTGCATCCATTTCCCCCGACCTGTTGCTGAGTGATCCCGTACCTGATGAAACACTGAGATTACAGAGAAATATATGAATTAATTAATCCCAGGAGCAAAAACAAGGCACTAGACTAAAAAAGAGGAGGCAATTGTTAAAATACCAGCCTCAACTATCTCAAGTTATGGATAGCTAGCAGAAAGTACTGTGTAATGAGCTGATATGTGCTTTGTCCTTTTTCTAGAAGCTGCTGGTATGTAATTTATAGGACATTGAACTGTAGAATCATACAATCATTAGTCATTGGAAAAGACCCCCAAGATTATTGAGTCCAACTGTTAGCCTAGTACTGCCATATTCACCACTAAACCCAAGTGCCACATTTAGACATTCTTTGAACACTCCAGGATGGTAACTCCACCACTTTTCCTGGGCAGCCTGTTCCAATGCCTGACCGTTCTTTCAGTGAAGAATTTTTCCTAATCTAAACCTCTCCTGGCACAATGGCACTTCAGGCTCTTTCCTCTTGTCCAATTGCTTGTTACCTGAGAGAAGAGACCAACTCTCACCTTGCTATGACCTCCTTTCAGGTATCTGTAGAGAGCCTCCTTTTCTCCTGGCTAAACACCTCCAGCTCCTTCAGCTGCTCCTCCTCAGACTTGTTCTCCACCCCTTCTCCTTCCTTGCCTATCCTTTCTGAAGAGTTTATAGATATTCATTGCAGCACTCCAGTTCTGTGAGTCATCCCACCAACATGATGAGATTCTCCCATTTGGAATCAGTATTTGCCCTTCTTACCTACTGAAAGAGATGAGTGGGCCTTTCTGGGAGTGGGCCTCAGAAATTAACCCACACACAGAAATCAATGCACAACATCCATTCTGAATTCCAAATTAACCCCAAATGCCATGGTTGAATTCTGGAGGACTTGAGAGATTGTTGAGGCAAGAGTCCACTACAAACCTTACTTTTGCTGCTGTTATGGGCAAACCAGGGTGAAATTCTCCCATCTGTGAAGACCAAATACAGCATCTGAACAATGCAAAACAGCTGGGGGAATGTGCTGCCACAGGATTTCTTAGCAGCCAGTAACTCCTTGTACTTCTACAGGAAGAACAGGAAAATCTAGACAGAGTAAAGATTGGGAATTGAGATTTCTTAGCTCAAGGCAAGAACAAAGATTACAATAGAGCAGTAATAGAAACTATTACTATGGGCAAGGAATGTGTGGAATGGTCTGAAAGAGGTCTGGAGACAGAGGGGCAAGGACACAGCCTGCTGGACTGTACTGCTGTTACTGATCCTCAATAACATTGCCAAGAGAAAGAACGAGAGCTGTTTTTGGCTGTGGACGAGCTCAAACAAGTCTCCCAAAAGGACAGAATCCAGAGCAGGAGACACTGAAGGAAACCTGAAAGGCCAGGAGAAAGTACTGGTTAGGAAACCTCTGTGAGAGAAGTCTCTGGAGAGTACAAGGATATTCAAAGCAGCAGAGAAGTCAGAAAAGGGGCAGAGCCACCTCCCTTGAGATGATACTTGAAAGGAGGACAAAAGCCAAGGAGAGGTGAATCAAAGCAGAGCAGATACTGCAACCTGCTGAGAAAGGCAGCCTCTGGAAGTGCAAAGAGGCCTGCTAGGAGGGCAGCTTTCTGTTCCTCAACACCATGGGCTTCTTCATCTGCTTACCTAATTGTCCCCTTCTTAGACCATACAGAGAAGAGTTCGGATAGAGGGGACTGTGGAGCCATCCTTCCATGCTGAAGGCATCCTTCCTGAAGGCAGGAGAGTCCACTCTACTGAGGGTAGAGCCGACTTTGGAAGGGTCTGTCATGTAATGTTCCTAGTGGCTCAAGGAGTTGTCACTTGCTGTTGTTGCCAAGTCATCACAACCTCGTGTCTGCTACCTGCTGATTTACCTAGTTGACAGCAGACAGAGCTGACTGAAGCCAGCAGAGCTGGACAGAGATTCAGTCTATGTCTGTCATCCAGTCTGCCGTGTAGGGGCTGAGCCAAGCAAAGTTAGGGTGCTTCTACCACTTTCCTGATCCACCCTTCACTGCACCTAAGCCAGTTTTTGAAAGTCCAATGTTGAAATGAGTGGAAGTTTTTAGATTACAGCACTGTCAATAGAAGTAAAGCATCTGGGAAGCATTTCTACTCACCTGACTGCCCGGGTGATTTTTCACCAGTGTGTCTGAAGGTGGCCAAAAAGTGTCTCTCCATAGTTTTCTCCATGCTGACTATCTTTCCTACCAGTGGAAGTGGTCAGTGATGGACAGTCAAGGGATAGTGGTATGTCATTCAAATCCTTTTGTGCTCACATGAGTTTTCCATGAACCTCCTCCAGATGCTGCAGGTCTGGTGGCTTATCTCCAGGATTTCAAGAGTCCATGCAGAACCACAGCATCTCAGAGTGGTTTGGGTTGGCAAGGACTTAAAAGATCATCTAGTTTGACTGCTCTGCCATGGAACACCTTTCACTCGATCCGGTTGCCCTAAGCCTTGTCCAAACTGACTTGGAACACTTCCAGTGATGGAGCATCCACAGTTTTTCTGGGCAACTTGCTCCATGGAGCACTACTCTTCATTAGTGACCTGAATGATGGGTCAGAGTGCACCCTCGGGGAGTTTGCAGATGATCAGAAATTGGGAGGAGCAACTGATACACAAGAGGGTTGTGTTGCTGTTCAGAGGTAACTGGCCAGGCTGGAGAAATGAGCCTCATGAAGTTAAACAAAGGTACATATGAAGTCCTGCTCATGGGGAGGGTAAACCCCAGGCATCAGTACATGCTGGAGGTATGGCAGCTGGTCAGCCATGGCCTCAAAACTTTTTGGCCTTTGTTGCCTTCAGGAATCTCAGGTCCCTGAGGCCAGAGGGCATGTCTGAGGTGAGAAAGAGTTCCACTCAGAAAAGAGACTGGTTTGAGGAACATTTAATCTACCAGGACAGACACAAGTTCCTGGGAGCAAATGCAATGCCCCAGCAGTGCAGAAGAAGCTGGCTCAAGTCCTTCCAAGAACACTACCTGTGTAAATACAGCTGTGGTGATGCAGAGAGGTTCTTGGGGACTGGTAAAAAGCCAGTGTTGCTGCTACCATCAACAAGGGCAATCAGGAGAATGCAGGGAACTACTGGCCAGCCATCCTCACCTTGATCCTTGAGAAGGTGAGCAAGTAATCCTGGAAACCATTCCAGACACAAGGAGGATAAGACAGCCATCAGGAGTAGTATATTGGCTTTATGAAGTGGAGATAATGCTGAAACAATCTGGTACAGTATATGTAGGAGTCTGACTGACCAGCTGTAAGAAGGGCTTGGAGGCCTCCTGTTGTTGGACACCAAGTTGGACATGAGACATCAGTGCACCCTTGGAGTACCCAAGGCCACAAGCCTTCTGGCTGCATTAGGGGGAGTGTTGCCAGTAGCTGGAGGGAGGTGATCCTTCCCCTCTCCTCCCCCCCTGGCAAGGTCATCCCCAGAGTGCCATGTCCAGGTCTGGGCTGCCCAGCACAGGAGAGATGCGGACATACTGGAGCAAGTGCTGCAAAAGACCGCGAAGATGATGAAGGGACTGGAGAAACACTCCTGAGAGGCCTGGGGGTGGCTCTGCTTATGGTAGGAATCTCCAGATTCCTGTGGCCTGGTAGTTCCTGTAGTCACAGAGAGGCTTTGAATGGAGAGATGTCCCCAGATGGGGAGGCTGCTTTGTGGTCTGGAGGGTGATGCCACCATGGATTTGGGGAGGTCTCTCGCAGGGGCTTTCTGTGGGAGCGTCGCCAGGACAACAGGAGCCAAGAGAAGGTTCAAAGCTTTTATTAGCAGCCCCCTGAAGTTGAGGGGGCCTCAAAACTGCACATGGGTGCTTGGCAGCCTAGGTGCCCAAGGGCAGGTGCTCTTGGAGCAGGAACCAAGAGACCCAGTGGATCTGGAGCAGCTCAGCAGCTGAGAGGTGCTGGTGGGGGAGGACACAGGGAGCAAGGTAGGGCCTGGGGAAAACCCATCATCTGGGAGACCCCTACACGCCCTGACCCCGATGTCCCTGGCCCCTGGTGCCCCAGCTTGCCTGAATCCCTCCTAGCTCCTCTAATGCCCCCACAACTGCAGTGCCCTCCAGCTCTTCCCTGACAATCTCCCAATGCCCTCTGACACCCTCCTCATGGCCCTCAAAGCTCTCTATGGCCCTAGCTCCCCATTAATGCTTCCTAGGTGCTCCCCAAAAGCTCAGTCCCCTGACCTCCATCTTTGCTCTCCTTCTCCCAATGCCCTCAATGCTCCCCGGTGCCTCTCCAATGCCTCCTGCCCTGGCTGCTCCCAACCCCCTTTACCCCTTTCCCTAGTGTGGGGCAAGGGCTACCTTTGAGGGAAGACAGGAGACTTCTGGGGCTGGTGCAGGATGTGCTGCCAATTGGTGGCATCACAACATATGTAGTGCTGGAGGAGGGTGCAGAGGATGGCTTCAGCGCTCCATGTGTTTTCCAGGAAGAGGTCACGAGGCTTCTCCTTCAGCATCTCAGGACAGGCATAAGCAAAGGATTGGCAGAAGGTCTGGCTCAGCACTGCCTTGGTGGGCAGCTTTGGATGTGTAGCGGTCCCAAGGGACTCCCCACTGACATCCTGCAGGACCACCCTTCTGGAAAATCTGGAGACCTTCATGTCGTCCTCACTGTCCAGGAGAATGTTTTTCAGGTTTAAATCCCTGCAGAGGAGAGCCAGCATGTACTGTGGGCAGGCAGGGGCAGATGGCGGGTGTGCGCAGGGAAGGTCAGGGGCCGAGGAAGGAGCTGCTGGGTAGATAAGGGGCCAGGGGCTCCTCCAGGAGGGGGAGAGCTCGGACTGGGAGATGTGGAGCAAGCAGAGGCGTGGAGGGAGAGTAAGTAACGGTGCGGTGCAACAGTGAGAAATGTGGAGATAAAGAGAGGCTTCTAGAAAGCCCTTCAGTACCTGGGCTGGGGAACATGATCCGCCAAGCACCTGCTCCGGGATGCGCCCGGAAGGGGCCGGCTCCACGAGGAGGTAGAAGCCGTCTCCATGCTTTAGTTCAGCGCGATGAGGCACAAGCCCCTCGTGAGCCGTGGACGCAGGGGCTTGGCGTGGGACAGCCCTGCCCCCCACTGGCTTCCCTTTGTCTTGCACCCCCTGCCCCTTTTTCCACCGTTTCCCTAACCCCTGGCAACTCCCCACAAAGTGGGGCTGCCATCCACCTGGAGCTTCCAATAGCTCTCTGCCGCTCTGAATCTCTGCCCATTGCCTCCCAACCCTTTGAACCCAAAAAAGCCCCTGACCCACTGAGCCATCTAGTAGCACTATGGCCCATGATGCTCCCCAAAGGGTGCTTCCACTTCCCCCCTTAGCCCCTGAAGCCCCAGGGACCCTCCAATGCCCCCCTTGCCCTGAAGCACTTCCTGATGCTCAGGGGCCCCTCCCACTGCCCCCTGCCAATGGCAGCTGTTCACCCTGCCTGCATCCGATGCGACAGAAACATCCTGAGGTCTTCTCCAGTGTCTTCTTTTTGGAGGCAACCTTGGTGGCCACCTTGTGCCGCAGTGGATGCTGCAGCCTGAAACACCTCCCAGGAGACACCATGAGCTAGCAGCAGCCCCAGTGGGAAGCCCATTTTCCCCAGCACAGCCAGGGAAGGAGGGGTGCCTCCATCATGCCTGTGGACGGCGCAGCTTGGGGAATGGTCAAACAAGGGTGGGGGGACCCCAGCTGGAATCAGGCACCCCTAGACCTCTGTCTCCTCTCACCCTCCAGCACCCCTTGCCCTCCTCTGGCTGCTTCCTCTACTCTTGCTCAGGGTTTGGCCCCCTGAAATATCTGGGATGGCCTAGAAGAGCCCTTGGAGCAACAGCAGAGCCAAAGTCCCCAGCTTGCACTACCCAGGCAGCAAGGGAGGACAGCAGCTGAGCACTCTCACAGAAGGAGATTCAAGGCCCCAGTGCACAAGCCCTCACATTGCCCACTCTTGGCTGAGGATCCCATACCCTGGATGGGTATGGCAAGTCCCTTGCCTTGTCACTGACCTGCTGCCATCAAGAGGGCAGCTAGGAGGGAATCCCCAGTCTGGGTGTGGGGAATCCCCAGCTGGCAGGGGCGATGCAGAGCTCCCTTACTGCGGTTTTGCTGCAGGGTCTGGACCCTGCAGGTGTCCTGGGCTGAGCCAGCAAAGGGCTTTCTGGTAAAATCCCTTCCAAGAGCTCTTAGGCAAGCTTGGAAAACTAGTTTTGCTCTTTGCAATGCTCCCTGGTCTGGGCAACCACATCCTTCCCAATCAAGAAGAAACTGAGACTGGCATGAGGGCAGGTCTCGCTGCTCATGTGCTTGTGCAGGGGTCATGCTGGAAAACGCAGCTTCTGAGCAGCTGAGGCAGCAGAATGCTGGCAGGGTCAGGAGATTAGGCCCAAACACCAGGCACTTGACACTGGGACAAAGTCAGTGGCCAAATACCAGTTTGGTGAAGCTGAGCTCTTCCAGGACCAAGGAAAGCCAATCCAGAATTCCATGTGACAGCTGATGAGAGGCAACGGTGATAGCCACGAACTCTTCAAGCAAGTGGCTTTTAGCTGCTCACAGTGGCACACTTTCCTGCTCACAAGCACCCAGATAGTTGTGCTGGTGCTCTGGCCAGGGTCATTTGAGCATGACACAGGAGGGGAACAACAACAACAAGGACCTTGCTCTGCTCCTGGGGAACCTGTTGAGTGCCAATGGCTGTCAAATCAATGAAGATGATAAGCATGCTAATAATAAAATGATGGACTGATACTTTCACAACAGTCTTAGGGAATTTTTTTCCCCACCTGCCATGCCAGGTTTGTTCACCCGATGACTGAAAAGACTGTGCTCCTGCTGAAGCACCACTGACATTGCCCAGTCCCCCACTTCTCTCCCCACTGTTGTGCCACATTCCATGAGATCTTTATCACTTGCTTGGCTAAAGTGAATGGGAGCTCTTGCACTACTTGCAACAGGCCAGCAGCCACTTTAAGGACAATAAGGACTGACCTTAGACCCTCTAGACATCATTACCCCTAATGGCGTGACCCTTTGCAAGCAGGTCCTGCTCAGTTCATGTCCATGAACTCAAGGACAGCTCGCTACCAGCTGGTTGCTTTTCCCCACCTTGAACATCACCTTAAGGGAAATGTGTGCAGGCTGCTGGAGGCCATTCTCCTACTGTAACCTTCTCCATTATCAGCAGGGGCACAGCTCTGGCTGTGCTGGGCCTCGCAGCGCTTACACGCACACATTTCCACCCATCCATCCACCAGCTTCACTGACCCCGTTATATCCCCCGGTAGCCTCCCCAGAGCTGTGCCTCGGAGTGCCAACAAGCACGCAAAGGTGGGGTACAGCCCTGGAGCCAGCTCAGGATGTTGGGCTTCCTCCTCCCCGAGGGATGGAGAGGGAAGCCGAGCAGGACGCGGCAGGAGGAGGAGCCCTGGTTCCTTTTCCTCCCGCTCTGCGGGGACCACCTGCACGCAGCGGGGATCCGGGAGCCCCGGGCGGCAGCTCGGCGTCTCCCCGCCGTGGCCGAGAACCTACAACGTCCCGTGGGGATCTGCTGCTGCTCCCGCAGAGATTAGACCTCTCTGTGTCCCCCAGCGAGCCGAGCCGAGCCGAGCCGAGCCGAGCCGAGCCGAGCCGAGCCGAGCCGAGCCGAGTCGAGCCGAGCCCAGCCCAGCCCAGCCCAGCCCAGCCCAGCCCCGCCCCGCCCCGCCCAGCCCGTCCCGGCGCGGCGGCCGTCGCTGCCCCGGAAGACCCGCTCGGGCGCGGCCCCGCCCCGCCCCGCTCCGCCTCCGGGGGCGTGCCCGGCGCCCACACGCCGTGTGGCCAATGAGAAAATTCGGCCGCCCTGCGTCAGCGGCTCGCGGCGGCGGCGGAGGCTGTTGCTAGGCAGGCCGGCGCGGCTGGCCCAATGGGAGCGGGGCGCTGCGGCCGGGCCCGGGCGCAGGCGACGGCGGCGGTGGCTGCGGGCGCGGAGCGGCCGGGGCGCAGCGCTCACCATGCCCTACAAGCTGAAGAAGGAGAAGGTGCAGCCTCGGGGCGGCGACGGCGCCGGGGGAGCTCCTGCGCGCGGCGCAAGTGACCGGCCGCTCGCTCCCGCCGCCCCTCCCCGCCGCGGCCTTCCCTCGGCGCGGCCCTCGGGCGGG
>JAWWLV010000121.1:8933691-8994909 GCA_035041135.1 Platyrinchus mystaceus | reverse complement strand
GGCGGCGGCGGCGGCGCGCGCCGGGCCGGGAGAGCGAGAAAGGGAGGGAAGGCGGGAGGGAAGGCGGGAGGGGCGGCCGCCGGTGCCGCCGCCCGTGCCCCCCCCACTACGAGCCCGGCCCGTCCCGCCCCGCCCCGCGCGCTCCAGGGGCCGCGGGGATGCTCCCGGTGGGGGAGGTACGGCCGCACCCGCGTCCCGGTCCCGCTACGCTGCCCGCCGGCGGGGTCAGGGCCCGGATCCGCCTCTCCCGCCGCCCGGGACGGCCGGGCCGGGGCTCTGGGTGCCCTGACACCTTGTGTCTCCGATGGGGCCGCGCCCCGGTGAAGGGCTGGCCCGGTCTGGGTGGGCGCGGGGCCCTGTCACCCTGTCAGCCTGCGGTGACCGGGACGGGACGTGCCAGCAGCGCTCCTGTGCTTGAGTCCGTGGCCTCCGCCCCTGGTCCGCTACCAGAGGAGCCGTTCAGGGTGCCTTTCCCAGTGGAAAAGGGCTGGGAGTGAATGCCTGAAACGGGGCATACTGCAGGGGTGGAGGTGGGCTGGTCTATGGCAGTGCACACCTGAACTCTGCAGAGAGATGCTAAAACTCTGAACAAGGTGATATTTTCTCTGAATGTGTTCTCATCCTTTCAGGAGTCTCCAAAGTCTACCAAAAGTACCACAAAGCCTGGCAGCAGCACTAGTGGGAAGGATGGTGGGGCAGAGAATTCAGAAGAGGTAAGGCGTTCACCTTCAGTACAGCAGTGTGCATGTACAACTCATCTTTGGGGAGGAATAAACCTTTCATTCTATCTACTTGAAGCTGTTCTTCCAGATAACGCGTCACCGGGATCTTAAGAAATCAGACAAGGTGGTAGTTAGTTCCCCTTGAAAGTTGGCCCAAAGGGAACAATGACTATGGAAGAGACATATGGAAGTCTCATACCCTACAGACCTGGAAAAAGAGATTTGGCATGAAACTGATGGCGAGCGCTGCTCGCAGAGGAGGGCAGGGCATGGCAAAGTTGTCTGCAGAAACAGACAAGCCACGGTTATCAAGGAGGAGGAAGCCTGGCAGATGGGAGCAGCTGCTGTGCTCCTGTTATTGCAAAGCGCAATAAACTGTTGTCACTTTGTGTCGGAGTGGGAGAGTACTGAAGCAATAGAAAAGGAGCTGTTCTTCTGAGGTATTTTCTGGAGGAGTGAGATTAGGAAGTTATGGATAGGAACACTTGAAAGGATAAATTGCTACAGATTAAATGATTCTCCTTTGGTATAACAGCCATGTTGCTGAGCACAGCATTCCTCACAAGAAGGCACAGTCTATATTCCTAGATGTGCAGAGTCTCTTTCACTCTCAGTTTTGATGTTGCCAAGCTAGATGTGTTAGAATGGCCTCAGCAGAATATGATGTTATGATAAGCTGTGCGTAGAATCAGTAGAAATTTGTGTATGCTGGAACTTTTGTGGTAGTCTTGAGTTTGTCTGGCACTCAGTGCAGTTGTGGAATTTGAGGTCTGGCTCAGAAAAGTGTTGTATGCATGTCCAGGGAAGCATGTGTAGATGTGCGGTTTGTTTAATACTGCAGTTTGGCAAACAAGCTGTGCCACTTCTGTATCTGTAGAAACCTGTGTGCTTGAGTCTTGTCTGGAACACATTGCATTTGTAATTTGGAGGACTGGGCATAGGGGACATGTAAGGCAAACGAAGACTAGGAAGAAATGTGTAGTACAGTGGCGTGGTTGTAGTCAAAATAATGTGATTTTAGAGTCTCCTTCAATGCATAGATCTGTGTTACAGAGCCTCACTATTAGCCACTCAGTTTCAGCCTGCTAGTGCCTAACCTGCCCTGTGGCCGGCAAGGAATCAGAATGTGACTTTGCCTTGGAGCAGGTAGTGCAGTTTTGTAGATCCTCCATCCTGGCCTTTGCCTCTGCCCATTTTATTTTGTGTGTACAGCTGGAAACGGCTTGCTGGGAGAGATGCCTGAAGACTCCAAAGAATTGAAAGAACTCCTGCATTGGCATCATGGGGTCAGACTTACCTTTTATTTGGCACTCTTTGTTGTGTTCACAGCTCTGGAAAGAGGAAGGAAAGCCTGGGTCTTGCAATGCAAGGGTAATGGATAGCCATAAAAGCAGAGCACTCTGATGTGCCCATCCAAATCAGCGGTGGACTGTGGCACTGCTCTCCTGGTTACAAATGTTGCAGTAAGAAGAGAAGAATATCACAGGCTACAAGCTTCCTTCTGTGACCTGAAATGGCATGTAGTGTCTGCCTGGGTGCAGAAGAAACTTAGAAGTGATGCGTCTGACCTCCCCTCCCACAAAACATACCCAGCCACTTCCTCATACTCCAGACATAATACAGCCCTTCTTTAAGATGGAAAGCTGGGTTTCCTTTGATCATAAGAACAGAGAGCAGAGCAGAAAGGAGACACCTCTGCAGTGTGCAGGGCCACAGGTCTCTTCTCCCTTTCACTGTTGGTTCTGCAGTGAAGTTTTTTCTCTCTTGATGCTTTCCTCTGTGTCTCTGGACTGCTCTGCTGCAGAATGGAAGAGCGCTCTTTGCTTGATATGAAGAAATGTATACCACTTTGAATGCGATTTTCTTGCTCTTCAGGAAGCACAGAAAGGTATTTTCACTTTCACGTTGGGGGACTGTGAGGAATTGGGTTACCTGCTGGGAGCAAGACTCCTTCCTTGTGTCAGAAGCAGGAGGTGGTTTGACTTGTGAAATGCTGAGAGTGATATTGTCTGGTGGGGTTGATGGCCTGAGCCCAGCCTGGATACCTGTGCTGCCATTGGGAGAGTTTCATGCCCTGTGAATTCATCCATGGAGTTATGGGTTATT
Organism: Platyrinchus mystaceus; assembly: GCA_035041135.1. Taxonomy (NCBI): domain Eukaryota; kingdom Metazoa; phylum Chordata; class Aves; order Passeriformes; family Tyrannidae; genus Platyrinchus; species Platyrinchus mystaceus. The sequence goes on along the minus strand of JAWWLV010000121.1, from coordinate 8,992,081 downwards.
GGTTGCCTTTTCTAGGGTGAAAATTGTGTGCACCAAAGAGATTTTTCCTTTTTTTAATACCTCAGTAGGTGCTTAATGGGTTTGCGGTGGGGGAGCGGCACTTGGGCAGCTCTTTCCCTGTGTGTGCTTTCCTTTCTCACACTGTGGAGCAGGGGAGGACTCAGCCTTAATTTATCCTGCTACCAGAAAGTTGTGACTTGTTTTGGAGGCAAGTTGTCTGGCTGGCGGAATGAGTAAAGCTAGTTGAAGAACAGCTCTGTTTTGACAGATCTGAGCAAATACAGTGGATGAGGAGCTCCTATGGGGATCTCTATGGAGGGAGGCGAAGAGGGTAGGAGTCAGTCCATAAACCCCTAAGCACCCCCTTTGTTCTCTGCAGTGAAGGAGCTTTTAGTGGAGCTGATCTGGAAGGGCAGATATATTCAAAAGCAGATGCATCCCCACAAGGGAAGGCAAGTGTTTGAGTTCCCTTTTACGTACAGGGTTAGATGCTCATCTTGGGATGAAGCTGTCTGATGTGAAGAGCCAGCAGAGCTTTGCCAGCCCCTGGCTTTGGCGGGGGCAATTTGCTTAGGGAGAGACAATGAGTAAAACAGTGGAGTAAAACACAAAAGCAAGGAATGGGAAAGGAAAGGTTTGTTTAGTTCATTCCCTCTGGAACATGATGAATATATGAATGCAGAGAATTTCTGCATAGCTGTTTAAAGAGAAAAAAATAATGTCAGAGACCAAGGCAGCATTGGATGAGAGGATGAGAAAGAGTTACTCCTCCTGGCCAGAAAGACTAGGAGAGGCAGCTGGGTGGGGAAGAGAGTTAATGACCTGGAAGTGGGAGCAGGGATTTAGCAGCAGTAAAGAGAGGAGTTGCTCTGCAGCCTCGAGGGCAGCTTGGAGTCTCGCTGATGAGATTTGCAGCTCTGGGAGAGGGTGCTCCTTTTCAGTGATCTGCTGTATTTTTGTGTTTTGCAGATATCTCCATGTTACTTGTTACTGCAGTACCTGGAGTTTGTTATTCAGAGACAGACATTACAGTGTGTTGATGTTACTTCTGAGGCAGAGAGCCTGATTTTAATAGGAAAGCTGTGTAACAGCAGACAAAGAGAGCAGGTACTGACTTGAGGGATGGGAAGGAAAGAGTCATCACAGGAGGAGGAGCTGAGAGCAGATCTGGGCTGAGAAGCTTAGCAAGCAGGGGATGCTCAAGGGACCAGTGAGGCAGAAGGGCTTTCCGAGTGGCTATGCACCCAGCTGCAGTAGGAGTGCCTGCAGAGGTGAGGTCATGCATGGGTGGGGGAGCAGAGGAGAAGCTGCACAGCTCAGGGTGGCTGGGGGAAGAGGATGTCTGTCCCTGGGAGCCTGGGGTGAAGAGCAAGCTCAGGGCCTGGGGCTCACTGACTTGTGCAGACAAGTTCCTAGCAAGGAGGAGAGATGGTGGGAATCAGTGGGGAGGAAGCGCTATGGAGCCAGGGAGCCTGTGCTTGGGGAGCTGGGGCTGGCCTGTCCTGTTGGTACAAGTAGCTGCTCCACCACAGTGGGAAAGGTGGGGCTGCCACACCGCATTTGGGTGAACACCTTTATGCTGTTTTCTGGTCACTTCAGCATATGCAGTGTAACAGCTGCTGCGAAACAGTGTCTGCCAGGCTGTTGGCTTTGCCGTGGTGGTGTGAGCCCTGCCTGTCAGGAGGGGCTGAGCCTGATCAGATAGTTGTGTGCCTGCAACCATGTAGCGGGTTAGCTGCTGTTGGTGTGGGGGAAACAGTCTGTGAGGTTGGTACCTGTGCATGAAACGAAAAGCTTTCAGGTTCAGCAGCCTGCTGTGTTTTCAGGGATGGAAACTTTGAAGACGATAGTGTTAGGAAAATGAAAATAAGCTGCTTCTGATTCATGTGGCCAAGGTAGGAGATGTTGAAGGCAGCAGGACAGCAAGCCTGCCACAGGAAGCGCCTCCTGAAAGCAGGTATTCCACTTGATATCAGCAAGTTCCTATAGAAGCAATCCATCCTAAACCCTCTGAGCATTACAGCATAGGGGTATATTTGACCTCCCCAGTCATTAGGTTTTCTCTAGCAATCTTGGTTGTGTGACTTGTGCACGTGTATGACTATTTCTTAAATAACTAGCAGGTAAACCTGAAGCTGTGTTTTGTCTCTCTTCGTGCAAGCTGTTGAAGACTGTAGACTACTGAAGACAAGGACTTTTCTAGCCCCCCGATCCGGCCTGTTCACATGCAGTGCAATGCCATGCTCAGAACATTTGCCTGTGGCATTTCTGGGTGGGTGAGGGGTGCACAGCTCGGAGGGCCCATGTGTCTTGCTCCCTTCAGTGTTACCTATGAGGCCACCAATGCATCTTCTGTTTCTCTCTGTATGATCTTTTCTCTGTGATGGCTCAGCATTTGGGTTTTGCCCTTCTTCCCTGTGAAAGGAGCGTGATGTAGAGTAGAGGTCTAGCCTTCCCAAAGGCATCTGGACAACATCTGAGTGGCTTACCAAATATTCAGAGTGAGGAATGAACTTCTTAGTCTTGGAAGGTTGCCAGCAAGGATTTGTCCTGACGTAATTAAGGAGAGAACACTGTTTAGAATAAGTTACCTCCAGTTTGTAGTCTGGGCCTGCTTTGTTTGGCAGACACTGCTGTTTTCATCACAAAGCAAGAGCTCATCTTACTCCCTTCTCTCATCATGGGACAATGCTGCTCCATGAAAGGAATCAGATCAAATGTAAACTGAAGAGAGTTCAAACCTTGTTGTCCCCCCCACTTTGGCTTGGAGCTGATCTTGAAACAGAGCCACTCAAGATTTCCTTCTAGCAGAGCCAGACCAGAACCAAAATATTTCTGATTTCTCTTTAAAAAGTGATGGCTTGGCAAAACAATTGGTGTTTTGTGTTGGGCGCTGTTTTCCACAGGGAGTCTTTGCACTTGCTCTACAGATCCAAATCTGTAGCACAGCATCTCCTTGTACACAGCTTTCCCTGTTCCTACCTTGCTGCCTTCCTGCATGCTGCAGGTGCAGTAGCCCTTGCTCTTACACTGTAGTGCTCTGCTGCACCTCTTTGGAAACCAGTTCAGGGAAAGGACTGTGCAGAGTAAGCTGCAGCTCAGCTGCTCCTCACAGGAGGCCATACCTCATCTGGAGAATGGCGAGCTCTGGTGAGCTTCTGCACTGCTGATGGACTCCCTCAAAGTACTGCTGGTCAGTGTTCTGGGGAGGTGTGCGTAGGTACCACTGTGCTCCATGTGGCTGCTGGGAGTTTATGGAGGAAGAAGGGAGTGACGCCAAAGGATTTCACCCACTTTTGCTCCCCATCCGTTGTGCTGTCCCTGTTGTATCCTAAACAGGTTCATCCTGCAGATCCTTGGCTTCATGTACCAGCAGTGTGGTAGGCTGGGTGCTGTCTCCAGCTGAACCCTCTGCTATAGGCCTGCTGACAAGATGTTGCCCTCTCCTCTTTAAGTTTTCCACACGTTGAGTTAGTGTGAAATGAAAGGATCAGTTATTGAATCATTATGACCCAGCAGAGCTTCAGCAAGGTTAGAATAGAGCTGAACTGAGCAAACACTGGCTTCAGTTTCTGGTCATGTGCTAAAAATGAGAAAGTACCTCTGTAAGTGCAGTTTAGCAAGCGTGAAGTGGGAGAGGAAAGTGCAGGCAAAGAGTGTGACTAAAAGGGGTGATGTGATAAAAGCACATCTACGCAAGTTCAGACAGCAGTTAGGTGGAGACAGATGGAGAGGATGCAGCAGCCTGGGACCTAAGGTTGTGTATGCATGTATGTATGTATGTACGGTCCATGTGGTTTGTAGACTTGGTGCTCCTGGTCTATGGATGCAGCGATAATTTTAGTGGTCTTCACTATTGCCTTTCCAGGGCAATTGTGTCTGCTCTGTACTACACACTGCTTTGCTTTTCCCCAGTTTTTTTTTGGCTTTTTCCCTGCACAAGGACAAAGAAGCAAATTGCTAGTTTTCTAAACATGCTTGCTGTGTTGTACAGAGTGATGTAGTTGGAGATAGCGGCACCCTGAGATTTCTGTTTGAACCACAGGAAGTTTTTATTTCTGCTTTTTTCTTCTGTCAACAAACTTCTGTAAACTGTTGAAAGATGTGACTTTGCTTTCCATGTCCATAGCACTTGCTGTGCCAAGAGGCTACAGTGTCTTTGTGGTACCTGGCAGATATGAGTAAAACTGATGTTTGCTTTGCAGGTATGCTGCAGATGAAACCAACAGGTCTAGAGCTGGCAGGAACGGGTGAGGTGCACTTAATTGCAAGTGCAACAGTGAAAAACCTGCCCAGTTTCTTCAGTCAAAGAAGATGCTGATGGTGTCTAATTGCTTTTGAGGTCTGTAGGTAAAAGGCTTCTGAGTTGTTTTACTTTTTTGTTTCTCATCAGGCCCAGCAGCCTCAGCAGCAGCCACAGCAACCACAACAGCAGCCAACATCAAATAAGCGGCCCAGTAACAGCGCTCCCCCACCAACCCAGCTGAATAAAATCAAATACTCAGGGGGACCCCAGATTGTGAAAAAGGAGCGCCGGCACAGCTCTTCTCGCTTCAATCTGAGCAAAAACCGGGAACTGCAAAAACTCCCGGCCCTTAAAGGTAAAGAAGCTGTGGGGTGGGAGTGACCCGCATGACAAGCTGTGCCTTCTCCAGCCAGAGTGTGATGGTGTAAGGGCTCTTCCCAAAGCAACCCTGACAGTCAGTGTCTGGCTAGTCTAGTGGGCAGTGCAGCAGGGATATTCTGGGGAAGGTGCTTGTCTTATCAGCAGGTAGAGAATTGATGGATGGCCTAAAAAAATCACAGGATTCTCAATGCAAACTTCAGTACTTACCTTCCCATTTGAACTGTTTAAACCCTCATGATGGTATGTACTGAGGACTGCTTCAGATTCTTCAGCAGGTTATGCAGGAAGGGGTGAAGTGCACAGACCTTGGTGCCGACTGCCCTTGATTCCTACAGCCACCTGTTCCTGGAGGAGGCCTAGGCCTGCTCCTCATTCTGTTTCCATTGCAAATTGTAGTAGTGCTATTGAAGCTCTCCACGTTAGGGCAATTACTTGGTATTAACACTTAATCTACATAATGTTGCAATTAAACATGATTAAGTGTGGACAAGAAGAAAGTGTTTTCAGCAGTCGCTCAGCCAGACCCACTGCTGATGTGGCTCACAAACACAGGCAGCCCTTTTAGGAAGGGCAGCTGCCTTGCAAGTCAGTAGCATTGTGCAAGCAAGAGGTAAGTTTGTGTCATTGGCCAAGGCAGTGCAGAGTTTCCAGTCGTATGGAATAAAAAAAGAGAATCTGTTAGTATAGAACCCCTACAACCTTGACCCCTCTCTTCTGCACTACACTCTGGGCAGAAGGTTGCACTGTCCAGCACTGTCCAGCTCCCTTTGTGTCTGTGCGGTTCAGGGCACGGGTGTCACTGGTCTGTGATGGGAACGAGTTGAATTTCTTTTCCAAGATACCCTGTACAGGAAGAGATCAACACTTATCTGATTAGAAACTGCTACTGTGTTTGAAATTCCCTCATGGGATAATTGCTTCAGAGGCCTTGCAATCCCTCTGCCTCCATTGTTCCATGTCCACAGCAGGGGCAACACTGCCTCTCCATCTTCCCCACCCAAGAGATCAAAGAGGATATGACAGGGGAGGGGGAAACCACAGGGAGCAAACCATGTTGATATCTGGGGAAACCAGGAAGATGTTCTGCCTGTCTTCAAGGACAGATGTCCCTGCTCTCTCTGACAGATGCTCCTCCACACGAACGAGAAGAGCTTTTCATCCAGAAGCTGCGGCAGTGCTGTGTGCTTTTTGACTTCATCTCTGACCCCCTCAGTGACTTGAAATTCAAGGAGGTGAAGAGAGCAGGCCTCAATGAGATGGTGGAGTACATCACACACAACCGTGATGTCGTCACTGAGGCAATCTATCCTGAAGCTGTTATCATGGTAGGGCATGAGGCCAGTATGTGCTTGTGTGCCAAAGAAATAGGGACTGTTCAGAAGTGTGGGGAGGAGGAGGGGATAGGGATTTATCAGAATGTGACCCCAGTCCTACCTATTTGTTATTATCTGCCCACCTCCAGAAAGAGAAATGGGAGCAGGGGGGAATGTCCTGATGACAGTGCCTGCTGTAGGGAGAGGTGGAAGCTCTTGTCTCAGGCACAGACTGCACTTGTGGAGTTCCTATGGAGCTCCCTACAGCCTGCAGGAAGGGATTGGTTTGTGGGTACAGGGTTGTGTTTGTGGCAAACCACAATGTGTTGCTCTGCAGTGAAAGATTTGCTATGTGGAGGACCATCATGAGGTGTGGGAATGTCATTCATGCACCTTTTCACTCACCTTAGTTTTCAGTGAACCTCTTCCGGACACTCCCACCATCGTCCAATCCCACAGGAGCAGAGTTTGACCCTGAGGAAGATGAGCCTACATTAGAGGCTGCCTGGCCACACCTTCAGGTGAGGAGGAGGGGGAAATACGGATCTGTTGAATTTATCTCCAGGAAGTCAAGAGTCCATGTAGAGCTGGAGCCTGCCAGTCCTGCCACTGGCTGCTTCACCAGCCTGCAAGGGTTCCTGGAGAAGGACCAGGCCTGCCACCCAGGAGTCAGAGTTGGCTCTTAGGCAGTACAGACAGCAAGGGTGTCTTGAGAACTGGCTGAAGGCTGTGTGCAACATTCACCTGCAGATGCTGGTAGTCCCTCATGGCCCTGAGATAGGCTGGGAGTGAACATTTTGCTAGGAGCGAGGGAGTTGTGGTGAACTGCTTATGTAAGAAGCAGTTCTCAGCAGTGTTATTGTCCCTTATGAAGACTTGAGAGTCCGCATCCTCTGGGCTTCAGCATCATTGGAAACAGCACTCCTGCCTGCTTCAGTTCTCCTCACCTTGCCCAGCTACCTGGGAGGTACATGGAAGAGAAGGGCTGCTTGGTGCCAAAGCAAAGCCTGTGCTGGTGCCTGCTAATGTGCCTCCTGTAGGCTGGATGTAATTCAGTTGCATTTACTGTGAGCAAATGTTTGACAAGAAAAGATAGGGAGCTGGAGGGTGAGGAAGAGGGGAAGGGAGCCAAGGACCTTTTCATTAGGCTGTGTTCCCTGGGAAACAGACTTTAAGACAAACTAGGTTATGAAAGTGACAGTGAGTATGGTTTAGCAGAGCTCAGCAGTGGAAGTCAGAAGGTAAGCCCAGGCACTTGCACAGGGATGTGCTGTCAAGCAGACAAAGGCAGAACATGAGCCAGGTACTGCAGAATGAAGCAGAAAATACAGAGAAAATACACTCTGCAGGAGTGGTTAATCACTCCTTACTGCTGCAGTTGACATAGGGATGTGAGCGTTGATAGAAATAGCGTGTCCTCATCATGTGCACTGGATGCCAGGAATCATTTGTTTCTCGAAATTGAGCCAGCAGCAGCCAGCATGGATTTGTGGCAACTGAGTGCTGAGCTTGTTGGTCATCACCTCCGTTTTTTCTGTGCTGCTGTCCTTCTCAGCTGGGCCCTGCCTGTGCGTGCATGGCCCTGTAATTCCTTCAACTCCAGAGTCAGACCTTTGGAATGCATCACTGTTGTTTGGCCTAGTGGCCCCTCAGAAGCACTAGGCAGGGTCAGCCCTGGAATGGACTCATCCTTCTAAGAGGACAACGAGACCAGAATTCCAGCACTGACCGCCTTCTTAAAGCAAGCTGCTCTTTGTTGTCCAAGTGGGACACAGCATGCAGCTCACGTGGCTTAGTGGGGCCAAGCCAACCTGGAGTCAGTCCCCAGGAGGCAGAGGACACAGCATGTTTTCCTAGAGTCTGTTTCATTTCTCTGCTTTTCTGTTCTTCCTTGGCATGTCTCAAGGACTTCCAATGAAGCCTCAGCCTTTGCCATCTCTGAAGGTTTCTGTTCTCTGTAGAGATGTGTGCTGAAGATGTGAGAAGAGTTTCCCAGGCCTAGTGTCTTAATCTGAGTAGGTGGATGTTGTCTATGGGGGGACCTGAAGTGATGAGATCTCATGATTGGGCAGTTATGTGCCACCAGACCCCTGCCCATTAGAGCAAGGGCAGCCGAGTTGATCCCTTTGAGTGGGGAAACACTGTGTTTTGTGCTCCTGTTCAGGCTTTCCAGCCTTTCCCTGAATCCTTAAGGAGAAGGAAAACATTAAAATCTGAAGTAAACACTGGTGAGTGGACAGAGGGATTTCTAACTGATCTCTCCTTCTCCCTCCATAGCTGGTGTATGAGTTCTTCCTCCGGTTCCTGGAATCGCCTGACTTCCAACCAAACGTAGCCAAGAAATACATTGACCAGAAGTTTGTACTGTCTGTAAGTAATAATTTCCCCTGCCACTGTGCACCACCTTTATGAAGGACATGCAGCAGATTTGGGTCAAGGTTTTACATAAACAGTCCAGCTTTGACAGCAGGTGCTTGATGATGTGACTTTTCTTTATTCCCTTCTCTTGAATGAGCTGACAGAGTTTTCTGCGCAGGGCAAAACTGTGTGCAAGCTGTAGTCACTGGAACTCATAACTTGTTGTACAGGTGGAGAGGCGTGTGGGAGCCTTGCAGGGAAATCTGGAGATGTGAAGCTTTGCAGAAAGTGCGGGCCATCACTGTGCTCCTGAAGATGAAAGAAGTGATGATGGTTCCAGCTTGTGACTAGGAGGCTGCATGTTTCAGGGAAATGACCACTGTGCTCAGGGTGCTGGGAGCATCAACCAGCTGAAAGTGCCACTTTTGCTGAGTGTGAGCAGTGCCCAGCATTGCTGGTAGCTTTGCCCAGACAGGCAGTATGCAGATACTGACTGAATTTCTCTCCCCACAGCTTCTGGATCTCTTTGACAGTGAAGACCCCAGAGAACGAGACTTCCTAAAGACTATTCTGCACAGGATCTACGGGAAGTTCCTGGGTCTGCGAGCATACGTGAGGAGGCAAATCAATAATATATTTTACAGGTGAGGTGTTTCTTAGTATGACTTAGAGTCTCTGTCTCCAGCATTTTTCTTTGCTTTTGTTTATCAAACTATATCCAGCATTTGGCAATGACCTCTCATCCTTCTCTATAGGTTCATCTATGAAACAGAGCACCACAATGGGATTGCAGAGCTACTGGAGATCCTAGGAAGGTAAGGCCACTTTTGGAAATCCCAAAGGGCCCATAGGGAGTGAGACAGAGCCCAGTGTGCTGTGTGAGCTGGCAGTGCCTTCCTTCAGCAGTCCTTGCAGGAGGCTCCTCTTCCAGAGAATCTCCGTCTGATGGAGCACACAGTGAAAGTACTCTGCAGCCTGCTGATAAGTGCAGTGGTAGCCTTCTCCTTCCCAGACTTTTCTCCTGTTCATTTGAGTTTGAGTCTAATCACGCTTGCTTCAACAGGCAATAAAAGAGAACAGTTCCTCTGAGAAGCATTAGCAGTGGGCAGCCTTCACCATGGCTTAACTGCCCTTCTGTTTGCAGCCCTCTTGTGCTGCCACCCTCCTGTTCTGTAAAGCACAAGGCTCAAGCACTGATCTACCTCTGTGCTGGCCTTCCCTGGAGGTTCTGCCTAAGTGTGTGTGGGCTCAGCCTGGCACAGGAAGGAGCAGAGCCCAAGCCCCATCAGAGGTATTTCCCTGTGGTGCCTGCCAAGGACACGCTCTGGCTGAGCATGGTGTGCAGGCTGGGCTACAGTGACCACACTTTTTGTGGGTGCTTCTCAAGGGACTAATGAGAGCTAGGGCAAGTCTTTGAAGTGAGAGATACTGTATTTCTACTGGGTTATAACATGTTAACATGTTATGTTAACAAGACTCTTATTTCTTCTCAGCATAATCAATGGGTTTGCTTTACCTCTGAAGGAAGAGCACAAGATGTTCCTCATCAGAGTCTTGTTACCACTACACAAAGTGAAGTCTCTCAGTGTCTACCATCCACAGGTGAGAAGTGCTTCTAATTCCCAGGGCAGATTGAGATTATTACAGAAGCTTATAGTTTTTATAAGATATATACATATATATATATATATATATATAATAAGCTCATTTTTTATAGCTATTCACCAGGCCACATTACTGCATTGTACAAAGTTCTTGCTGTGAGATGTTTTGGGCTCTGCACTAGTCCCTTACTACAGTGGTTGTCCTATCCTTGTGGTGTCTGGGCCTGTGCTGTTGGCTGATAGGCATTTCCTGCTGACTTAATGCTGTGGCCTGCTTTGTCTTTCTGTGCTGGAAGCTTGTGAAATACTCGGGCCCTGCTGGAACCAGAGAGGTAAAATTCCCAGCTGTGCATGTGGTGTGTAAGCTGTTCATCACTGCTGAGATATGTGGAGAAATCAGTGTACTGGTCTGCTAGACTGGTATAATGAAAAATTTCTTCAAACTTTGAGGACATAATAGAAGAATACAGAAGATCAGAACTTGGGCTAGGAAATCAAGAAGTATGGGTACTAAGTAGTGATGTCTGTTCTCCCAGCCCTGTTTTTATGGGGCAGGGCTTTGGGATGGGGCTTTGTGACAGTCAGGTTAGTTCTTCCCCATGTGTCCAGCTGTGCTTGCATCTGAATCTGTTGGCTGTGGATGCTCCAAGTGGCTCAAGTTTTATCCTTTATGTTGCATAAATATCTGGAGGTTGGGCCCTGCCTGCTTGCCATCAGAAAACTGGATTTGTTTAGAGCTGCGACAGAATGGCCATGGTGTTACTTCCAGCCTAGGGGGGATGGTGGCACTTGAATCTCAGGTGCACTTGAGGAAGCTCTAATCTTGCCATGTTTTTTCCTACAGTTGGCGTACTGTGTTGTACAGTTCTTGGAGAAAGACAGCAGTTTGACAGAGCCAGTGAGTAACCTTGCTTAACTTCTGTGTGACAGTCAAGCCCCCAAAAGCTTCACAGCTTCCTTAGAGTACCCTTTTTTTAACCCTTGCTGTAATGAAGCTGGGAGTCAGTGAGTGGTATTGTTTACTGTGTTTGCCTGGTTCCCTGTGGGCAGAAGGGGCTGCAATACTCATGTGCAAGCCTTTAGCGTTCTCTCCTGAAAGCTTCATGAAGGTGGGCTATAGTCTTTCTGCTTATAGTGCTTCAGATCTTGGTGTAGCAGAAGGAACACTATACCAAGCTGTTCTTTCAGTGTAGAGGTTTCAGCTAGTGACAGATGCTGCAGAGATAAAACACGTGACCATCTGATGAAACCAGTGTGAGCTTGTGGGGGCCATGAAATAGTAGAGACCCATCCAGACTGTTGGAGTCGGTTGCAAAACTGTGGAGATGAGGTTAGGAACCTGGGACACAAAGATCTACTTAGGCAAGCCCCTGTTCCTTCATGAAAGTATTCTCCTTCCAGCTTTAGCATCAGTTTGCTACCTTCATAGTGTTAAGTCACATTGTAGACACATTTGCCTTCAGGATGTAGTGCTGGGAAACAGCAGGTTCTAAAATGTGTGAGCAGTGGAGACCTTCCATATTCTAGTTACTGGCTGCATAGACCTGCAGTGCTAACCAGGCTATATGCCATCTTGGCAGAGGGTGCAAGAAGGAGACAAGTGTTTCTCCACCCACTTCAGGCCAGGAAATGTCTTCTACAGATCTGGGCTTCACAGATTCAAAACAGCAGATGGGCAAAGAACACGTACTTGTGTCACTGTAGCAGGGAGCACCAGAAAGTGTGAGCGTTTTAATGAGTGGTGCTGGCTGAGGTCGTTCTGTTCTCTGGCTTAAGTGTGTGCGTTCATGGTGAGCCTGACTGTGCTTGATAGAAGTTGGTCAGCTGTTGTCAGCTTTCTGGCTCCACAGCTCTGACATCAGCAGTGCTGAAGCAGACCTCCTAGCTTTTCCTTTAAACGTGGGTCCTCCATTTCCTGTGTTCCCAAAAGCCTGCTCTAAAACAAACTGTGTAAAGTAGCTTCCTGATCACGATGAGTGCTTCCTGTGGCTGACATCCAGTCCAACAGTCTCCTGCCAATGCACCTCTTAGGGTGAGGGAGAAGAGAGAAATAGAAATCTGTCAATATTTCCAGCATTCATTTTGCAGCTTATTCAAATAGTAAAGCTCCATAGCTCATCACTGGTTCCTGAGTAACAGGTTAGTGGCCCTTGGCTTACAGACCCAGGTCTGTTTTGGTGCTTATGGAAAGCAGTGGGATGACCCAATTTCATTACCTTCAGTGAGTGTTGCGTTGTGTCTCAGCCAGACATACCAAGGCCAAATTGCCACAGGTTGTGTCCTGTTAAAGCATCTTGCTTGTGAAGGTTTTGAATAGATCCCTGAGATGACTGGGGTTATTGAAGTCTGGAAGAATTACAGGGCTTGTGCATCAGCAAGGGTCTAAATGCACTAGGAGATGTTACCAGCAGTGCTGAAAGGAGGCCAGATTACTCACTGGGTCCACACTCACCTCAAGTGGGCCTCCCAGAAGCTTGCTCAGCAAGGCTTGACATGGTAGCTCTTGTGTTAACAGCAGTCTGAAAGACTGCCAGGTGAGCAAGGCCTCAGATGTGCTCAGTAATAGCAAAGACAGAATCAACACATCTCATACCACCTTAGCTGTAGGAGAAATTACTTCTGAGTCACTGAAGCGAACTCTTGCCTGAATGGCGGACATGAGTAATGACAAACACTGAGCGTAACAAACTGCTGGCTTCTTAAGCCTTGTGTTGGCAGAAACATCATGCTTAGATGTCTCTAATCTTGCTGTTGCATTGCCCACTACTCTTCCTCTGCTGCTGTGAACTTCTTCTCAAGTGCTGGCTTCAGGATCAGGTAGCTAATGTACACAGGTTTGAAAGAGCAACTAACTCCTACTGCCAGCTCTGTGTGACTCTAGTGTTCACAGAGTTTGCATTTTTTCTTCCTACACAGTGAAGGTCTGCAAGATTTTGGATCCTGCCTTTGCAAGTGTCTAGAAGCAGATGGGTAGGACAGGAAGCAGTGTTAAAAATAAATAAATAAAATCTAGTAAGATATAGCCCTGCTCTAGTATATTCTTCTCGTATCTTGTAAGCAATAGTTTACTTAGCCAGAATTATTGTCATACTGCATTGTCATATTTAATTATAACCATTAGTTGTAAACTCCATAAACTTGTCTGCTACATTCTCGAGTCTTTTTGGACTTTGAGTCTCCACAAAGTTTTGCAAGAATGAGTTCCATAATCTGGTTACTTTTGTGTGAAGTAGTACTTCCTTTCCTTGTCCCAAACCTGTCCATTGCATTATTTATTCATTGCTCCCCCGTGTTCAAATTCTGTGGTGTTTTGAATAATGACTCTTCAGAGACCTTCTCTGTAGCATTTCCCGTGTTATTAGTTGGTCTTCCACGGTTACTCTGCACTGTCTGACAGCTGTTGCCTAATCCAGTTTCAGCCTTCTGTGTTAAGCTGTGTTTGGGGAAAAAAAAGTGTTTCTAAGATTTGTGCTTGTAGTATGGAATTGTAGCAGCCTAGGTAGAGCTTCTGTCATGAATGTAACTGGGCAGAGTTTGGGCTTTTGTCTTCTTTCTTCCCCAGTAACCCACCCTGACTTCTTGAGAAAGTCTGTTCTGTTATTTCCTCCCCTCTGCTGTTGTGACCAGATCCTTAAAAATTTATGTTAACTTTCATCCTCTAACACTGTCTCTGTACCCTCCCCACTCAGGTAATTGTGGGCTTGCTGAAGTTCTGGCCGAAAACTCACAGTCCCAAGGAGGTGATGTTTTTAAATGAGCTGGAGGAGATCCTGGACGTGATTGAGCCATCTGAGTTTGTGAAAGTTATGGAGCCCTTGTTCAGGCAGTTGGCCAAGTGTGTCTCCAGCCCACACTTCCAGGTGGGTTGCAGCTTAGGGAGGGGATAGAACACTGACTTGTAAGCCACTTGGCATGTGAGGGTGACACCACATCTTTTGGTCTTGTGTTTGTGGATCAGTGGCACATGGAGGTGTGACCTGGGTGAGTATTGGGGTGATGTGGTGGGAAGCAGTGAGAATCCTGATCACAACCACAGAGCAAGCTCATCCAAAGAGAAAACAAAGCATATCAGTGGAGCCCCTCCTGCTGCTCTGTGCTGTTCAGCACCGTGTACTGCACTGTGTATGGAGCTGGAGCACAGATGCTCTGCCACCTCCTGTTTTGGCTAGCAAAGACAGGAGATCCATCCAGTGTCCCCCTGTTGCAGTAAAACCAAGCATTCTGCAGTATTGGAGGGAGGCCAACCAAAGAGATTGTGCAGAGAAGGTACTTTGTTTTATTCTGGCATAGGTGGTAAAGCGTGAGGTATGCTAAAAAAGTGTTGGAGTCTGCTTCTTCCTTGCTTTCACTGAAGGGGAGCTGGCTGTAGTGTCTGGCTGAAACAATCTCTGTGGATAGTAGTCCTAAGGTTTAAAATGTACAGGGTGGTAGGACCTGCTAGTAGCTCCTAGCAGGTGTTTTTGGCTCAGTGTTTTAGATTGCCATGAAGAGTGCCCAGGAAGAAGATGGCTTGCTGGTTGACCCAGGTATAGGTGGGATGTTAAAGAAATAGTGACATTGCCATCTCCCAAATGAATGTGACTGCATAGTGAGGCAGTCTGGCTTTAATCTGTCTTTTGGTATAGAGAGGTTCAAAGTCATGTGTTTAACAAGCCAAAAATAAAATCAGTCTAAGTCACATATGTATGTAAAAGATAATTTCCTATAAAGGACTAGGGGAGCATGATGGAAACCAGCTGGACATGGATTACTGATGGGGTGATGGGAACCAAAGGACTAATGTGACCTTTGGGCGTGGAGGGAGCTACCAAAGGGAACTAAGGAAATTGAATAAAGTCGGGTAAAGGCTGGAGGAAAGACATCCTGTACTTGATAGCAGCCATCATCTGCTGCCAAACTCTTTGAAAAACAAGACTGAAAAACCTGGAGAAGGTGCAAACACTTTACAGCCTAAGAAAATTTACCCCAAAGGTGTCCCATACAGTCAGGCTGAACAGTCTCTGTGTCTGCAGCTTGTCTGAGAGCAAAATTAGGAATTGACTTCTTGGTAAGTCTGAGCACTTTGGTGGGAGTGAGTTTTCTCTGAGTGGGTTGTCTGTTAATCCAGCAGACAAGCTTAATGAGATCTGGAAAACCAAACGCTAGGTAAGTGAACACGAGGTGAGTTTCCCTTTGTTTACTTGTGTAGAAGAGTATGTTAAGAAGGGCATATAGTGAGTTCTCCATCTGAAATATAAAACTGAGTCTGGGTGTCTCTCTTACTAGGTTTTTTAAGCCATTCTCAAGCTAGCTCTAAATGCAAAAATTAGCTTGCATTGCCCAGATTTGTGGTAAATATGAAGAATTGTGGTTGAGTCTGTCACTGTGTGGAAACTTGTTAGACTTGTTTGTCTTGTTAGAGCAGGATGGCTGCCCCAAGATTTTCCATATTTTCACCCTTACTAAATCAGGGGGTTGAACTGTGGGACTGGTGACTTAAACATGCTTCAAAGCCCTGAGAGACTCTGTTGTGGGAAAAGCCAGAAAGGAGTGGAACTTTACAGAGGACAGTTTGAGGAAATGAAGGAGGTTTGGTGCTAGTCTGAACTGGGACCTGGAGCAGATGACATTACTGTTCTCAAGTGTTGTGTAAAGGGTGTTGGTGTCATCAGTGTATCGACAGTAGGCTTGTCTATTCAAGAACATTATGTTTTTCCCAGGAAAATGAGAAGTGTCTGACAGAGGCTCAGGCAAAGAAGGCTGGGAAGCAGGGATGAATGGCCTTGTAGAAGTTTATGAAGGTCAGCCCTGCTGCCTGTGCTGTGGGGAAGCATGTGGGCTCCTCAGCTGGGTGGTGGCTTCCCTGTGCACCACAGGTGTTACTGGAAGGAGCCTTTCCAAGGGCGGCTTTCTCTCCCCTGCAGGTGGCAGAGCGAGCGCTGTACTATTGGAACAACGAATATATCATGAGCCTGATCAGCGATAATGCAGCCAAAATTCTCCCCATCATGTTTCCAGCACTCTACAAGAACTCCAAGAGTCACTGGAACAAGTAGGTCTCCCCATATGCCCTGGCACTTGCTGTGCGTGCCGGATTGCTTGGCCCACTGGCAATCTTGGGGCATGCTGCTGCAGTGCAACACTGCATGGTGCTCAGTGGCACCAGGTGCTGAGCAGGGGGGTTGTTAGTAATATCAGCATGGAAAAGTGCCACAGCAGACCACAGAGGCCTGCTTCTGCAAGGGTTGAGGCACCTGCAATTACCAGCCTTGGGGGCCATTGGGTCATACCTTTTGATACGTGCTTGTCAGTAATGTTGCCGGTCTCTCCAAGATGTGCTGTAGTTTTTCCCGCTGACTTCTGTCTGCTTTTTAGCTCATGTCCCTCCCATGTGTTCTCCATGAGCTCCTTGGTTAATGCAGTGCTTGACTCCTGGAGTACAGGAAGAACAGAGAAAGCAGAACTAACTGGGCAGCTGTCCATGTCAAATATTGCCCCCTGTTTCTGATTCATAGATACTACTCTGTTTTATGGTTGTTTTATTGACTTCTTTTCTACTGACTTCTCCTTCATTAGATTCCTTACCTGGTTAATTCAAGTGTAGCTAATTTAATATAACACACTTCGTTTTAATGAATCAGCTAAAAATACTCAGTCCACAGCTGAGATCCTAAAGTCTTTCAGCAAAAGCCACAAGAAGACCAAAAAAAAGCCATCTTCCTCTATTCTAGAGGATGGAAAAAAGCAAAATAATTAATTTTAGGGAGGCTAGGCAAGTCCAGAGCTCAGTAGTATACTGTGGTAGCAATGACAAAGTTGTGAGGCAGAGCTTGTTTGCAGAGAGCTCCTCACTAATCTGCTCTTCATTCTATCGGGAAGCACGAACTGGAGCCACCAGTCAAGGTGCTCTAAAGCCTGGAATAGGCACAGATGTGCAGACATGATCACACACAGACACCCAGAGACACCAACAGGCACACACGTGTAGATAGGCACATACATGCACACGTACGTGTGATGTGTGTGCACATGTGCATGCAGGCAGATATACTCAGACACTTTCTCATTCAGTGTTACTGCCCCTCCTGATCAAAGTTCAGAAAAGGAGTTTATGTTGTTGCCTGAAACCCTTCGCCAGTTCTGTGTCCTTGCAGCAGTCAAGATTCATGATTCTGCTGTTTCTGTCTTTTCTTCTTGTCTGCTTCCCAGTGGTGTGGCAGAAGAAGTCCTGAAAGTGTTTTCCTCTTAACTTCTCCTTGTCTTTGTTTCAGCAATAGCTAAAACAGGGCAGGTTGAGTACCTCAGATACCTGTCTTCCTTCCCATAGTTCATCTACTTGGTCCAGCATGGCTGCATCTCTCTTCCTTATTCCATTTGTAGAGCTGGTGGAGGCACAGAGCTCAATCTTCTGAGTCTCATCTTTTGCCTCTGGTTCAGGTCTTTCAGAGACAGCTTCAACACTTGTTTTTATTCCCCAGGAGAGTCTTTGTCCTGCAGGGAGCTCACACAGAGTGCAACCTATCCATAAATCACTGGCACAAAGTCGACTTTTCTTCTGTGGTATTCTTTGTGCTGGTTCCAATCTCTAGAGGGCTGCTGCCTGTCTGTGTTTTGGGCAGCTCAGTGACAAAGCTCATGACCAAATACTGGGCAGCCCAGAAATGTAATTTTGTGTATGTGAGGTGAACTGTGTGAGGCACTAAAGCCCCTTGATAACAGCCTCTAACAGGCCCCTAGCATCCTTCCTTTCCCATTTTTTACTAGAAGAAATGACCACAGGAATGCATATTTTTGCACTCATTAGTCTGATGATGATAGAGCACACCTACCCCAGTGGTCTTCTCTTTCTTCTCCATCTCTTTCTCCCTGTGGTATAGTTTCTGCTCTGTTTGTGGAAGGGGTTTTCCTGTGGTAAGAGCTGGGACTGCATAAAAATCTTTTGTCACACAGCTATAGAATGAGTTGCTGCTGCTGTTACCTCCTGTCTGTGCTGCTGGTGCTAACTCAGGGCTCAGCACCTGCCCACCATGACTTGTTCTCCTTTCCTCATTTCTTTGCAGAACAATCCACGGGCTGATCTACAATGCACTGAAGCTCTTCATGGAGATGAACCAAAAGCTTTTTGATGACTGCACGCAGCAATACAAGGCAGAGAAGCAGAAGTGAGTAACAGGTTTTTGCCAAGTTACTTGAGCTCATCCTGAAGTCTCCTTGGGGTACAGTAACAGATGGCAGATGCCAGTTGGCAGAGGGGAAATGGAAAGGTGGTACAAGTAATTTTGTAAAAAAAGTAGGATTCCTCAGCAGTAACTATGAGTAGGGATGAGAAGAGATAAAGTGTGTGCCCTGATAGAAATTCTTTCAGTCCTGCTGAACCAGGTAGCTTAGAAAAGAGTGACAGAGTCATAAGGAAATAGATTGCAATGTAGAGGATACTCAGCTTTGCACAGATGCTTATGCTCTGCATATTATATGAGCTGGAAATATTTACCTGCTCATAAATGTTGTAGTGATGCCAATGGAATCCTACTGCTTTAAAAAACTCTAAAGAGTTTTGCTGCAGCGGGCATAATGCATCTTTCATACCATGGGATGCTTTCAGTTTTCCAGTGATAAAGATGGAATAATTCCTGGAATTTCAAAGAGCAGATGGCGGAGATAAAATCTGAGCTCAGCAATTACCTGTGCCATGGTGCTGTAAAGAGGAAAGAACTCCACATTTTCTGCTTCCTTCTGCTGGTTTTGGTGCTTGTGTGGCTTGCCTTGGTGAGCTGAGTCAGTCCAGTAAGCTAGAAGGAAACTTCATTGTTTTGGGGTTTTTTTAAGGGTCTTTTTCTGACTTAGTGACAGAAAATACTGCTTCTCATTCCTGAATGAGCCAAGGCTGGTGGTGGGCTAATCCTTGCTGGGAGTGGGGAGCTCTGGGGTACATTCCATTGTTTTGTGGAATAGTAGTAACTAATGAAGTTAATTTTTGAATCAGAGCTTTGGATGGGTAAGTTGCTTATGGAGATATTAAGGTTTTGTTAACACCTAAAATGGGAGCAAGCAAGATTTCTTTTTTTCCCATTTGAGGGCATTTGTGAAGCCCGCAAATATCTGCATATATATTTTCAGTCAGTGACAGCACATTTCCTACAAGATCTACCTGGTGTTTCCATTAGGAGCTTTTTCTCCCTGTTTGGCTTCTACCTGTGCTGACCTGCTGAGAGTGACTGTTCTCTGCCCTGGTGTGTGGCTGATGGAGGATTGTTCTGGAAAAGCTCAACAAAGCAGCTCAGAGCTGGTCCAGTAAATGGATGGGTAGAGCTGCACTGTTTTCTGCTCATGTTTAGATGATTTTTTTTTGTTTGTCTAGTGTGCCTCTGTGCCTAATTAGGCTTCAGAAAACCTTGTGTTGTGTTTTTATCAAGGATATACCTTTTGCAGTTCTGGATAACCGAAATTGGTAACATGTCAATTGAAAGCTTGGTGTGCAGGATGTGAAAATGTCTTTTAGCAGGAGAATTTGAGATTTTACTGTGGTGAGCATGATACAATCCCTCAGCTAAGTTGGATTTCCCTGCCACAGGGACTCAGCTAAGGAGGCCTTTCTGGGTGAGAACAAGAAGGCTCAACTCTGTGTTGATGTTGTGATGTTATTGCAGAGTAAAAGAACCTCCTCAGCGTGAATAGATAGGGCACTAGAGAGACCTGTAGCTGGGATGAAAGCTGGATAGTTAAAATCGTAAATAAAGCTGAGATTTTATTGCAGATGTTTAAAATGTACAAGAGAATAAGGAGTGGTGGATGCTCACCTCTGTTTTCCTGGGAGCATTCGCTGCCCTGGGATTTATAAGTGGCCCTGCTGAACAGTCACTTAAAACGTGTGCCAAAGTCTGTACCAAGGTCACGAGCTGTGCCTGGGGGATTGGGGCAGTTCTCTGGTGTGTGATGGCTAGAGAAAGAGGTAACAGTGGACAGTGGAACTCCAGCTCTATTGGAAATGTCATTTTGTCTCTCTGCATCTGTGGGGCACCAGGAAAACGTGTCTTTGAAATCCAGACTAGTGTCATTGCTTTACCCCAGAAACCAGACACTCTGGTCCACTCCTGCAGCACAAAGCCAGGGAAAAAGTACCTGTGCAGCCCACTGTTGCCACCGTGTGCTCTGAGGTGAGTGAGGAGTATGTCTGCCTACCTTCTGCTAGTTGCAGTGTGTCCCCTCTTCTTGCCTCATGTCACCTGTAGGGGTCTCTGAAGGACAGGGCAGCTCTTCCCCTTGCCTGCACTTTTCTGCTGTCTTTTGCTTTTGTCATCCAGTGAGTGAAAGCTGCACTTTCCCCAGGAGTTCACACCTGATCTCTCTCTCTCTTTCTCTGCAGGGGAAGGTTCAGGATGAAGGAACGAGAAGAAATGTGGCAGAAAATAGAGGAGCTGGCCCGGCTGAACCCTCAGGTGAGTGACAGTTGGGCAATCAGCAATCATATAAAGTTCAAGGGAAAGTGCCAGATTCTGCACCTGGGATGGGGCAACCCGGGATGTAGGTAAAGACTGGGAAATGAGAGGCTGGAAAGTGGTGCCATTGAAAGGGACCTGGGGGTCCTGGTTGACAGCAAGTTGAACCTGAGTCAGCAGTGCCCTGGCAGCCAGGAGGGCCAACTGTGTCCTGGGGGGCATAAGCAAAGCACTGCCAGCTGGTCAAGGGAGATGATTGTCCCGCTCTGCTCTGCACTGGGGTGGCCCCACCTTGAATATTGTGTGAAGTTTTGGTCACTGCAATATAAGAAAGATATTAAGCTATTAGAGAGTGTCCAAAGGAGGGCATGAAGATGGTGAAGGGCCTTGAGTGGAAGCCGTAGGAGGAGCACCTGAGGTCGCTTGTTCTGTTCAGCCTGAAGAAGAGGAGACTGAGGGGAGACCTCATTGCAGTTACAACTTCCTCATGAGGGGAAGAGGAGGGGTAGACAGTGATCTCTCCTCTGTGGTGACGAGTGACAGAACCTGAAGGAATGGCCTGAAGCTGTGTCAGGGTAGGTTTAGGTTGGATATTACAAAAAGGTGTTTCACCCAGAGGGTCATTGGGTGCTGGAACAGGCTCCCCAGGGAAGTGGTCACAGCACCAAGCCTGAGAGAGTTCAAGAAGCATTTGGACAATACTCTCAAGCACATGGTGTGACTCTTGGGGATGGTCCTGTGCAGGGCAAAGGATTGGACTCAATGATCCTTGCGGGTCTCTTCCAACTCGGCATACTCTGTGATTCTGTGACAACAGAACCTAGGATGAATGAGACAAGAATGTGCTGGGGGTCTTAACCTGGTTCCTCAGCCCATGAGAGCAGGCTTTAGCACCCGATCCCAGTCCTGTGCACACTGCTGCAGCAGTGGTATGTTATCAGCCTGGCCTTCTGTAGCTCTGACCTCTGAGTAGTTCACATACATGTTTATGGGCCGTGCTCTCAGCTGCAGCTGTGCATGCAGTGTGCTGTGACTCAGAGGGCACCAGTAGGAATGGGTAGGAGAGGATGCTCCTTTCCTGTCTGTGTACCTACTACTACCTTTGTGGGGGCCAGAGAGGGCAGCTAGAAGTGTGCTATGCTGTGTTAGGATGCTGGGGGAGAAGGCTTGGTGTTGTATGGAGTGCTGACTCTCCAGTTATCTGTGTTGTCTGCAGTACCCCATGTATTATGCACCTCTACCCTTGCCTTCTGTGTGCTGTATGGAAACAGAGACCCCGACTGCAGAGGATATACAGCTACTGAAGAAAACAGTGGAGACGGAGGCTGTGCAGGTGCGTAAGTGACTAGAGTCCTTCCACAATTGCTCTCAGTCCAGGGTCCAGTGGCCAGAACTGGCTCTTTCCAAGTGTTCTGAGGGTAAATGACCCTACTCTCACCCCTGATCATTAAAAGATCAGCCTGTAGTGTGAAGAGTAGAGTTTATCTAATCTTCCCTCTAACCTTCCCACTCTGGAAAAAGTGTGAGTGGGACTTTTCTCTGTCCTTTTAGTCTGTGTTTGGCTCTCAGCGTGTTCTGCAGCATGCTGCAGTGTCACCCAGCATATTCTAGAGTGGTTGGAGTCAGAGGCTGAAGGGGTGAAGGGGTTTGCTACTGATCCCCAACTCCTTCGGTTTGTCTGTAGATGCTGAAAGACATTAAGAAGGACAAAGTTTTGCTGCGCCGGAAATCTGAGCTTCCGCAGGACGTCTACACTATAAAGGCCCTGGAGGCCCACAAGAGAGCAGAAGAGTTTCTCACCTCAAGCCAGGAGGCTCTCTGACGGGCTCAGGGGCTGGCCCAGGAAGCTCTGCCCCATCCCTTTCCTCCAGGGGTCATGGAAATGCACTCGGTTCTCATGTATAAGTAAGGAATGAACATGGTGAGCTGTGCCTGTCCTCCACTCCATCTGCATACCTCCAGGGTAGATCTGGTTTTACGTTATAACTTGTATCTCACCACTGTCATGTCCTCCTGCTTTTTCACCTTGGCTGTGCATGCATGAAGGGAGCCTGCCTGACCTCTGATCGTATCAGTCCAGGCAGGACTCACTTCATTGCGAGCTGCCACCTGTTCTTACTCTGCCTGGAAACCAGAGCCTTGCTCAGGCTCTGTGTTGGCCAGAGACAACCACGCGTGGCTCAGCATGCTGCTCCAAGCCCCAAGTGCCCATCTCTGCCATGCCTGCCCCCCGTGCTGCCTGTGCCACTGAGCCCTGTGGTGCTCAGAGGTCAGGCTGAGCTTGAGGCAGGAGCAGAGCTTGTGGAGGCTTTGCTGCCTTGGGGTGCAGCTCCGCAGCTGAAGGGTCTTATGTGCAGCAGAGGAGATGTTTGCTTCCACCTTTGTTTTTTTCCAAGCCTCTTGTTTTATTCTGTCAGTGGAGTAGGGGGTTCAGTGCTTCACCACCCCCAGTAAAGCTGGGTGCAAGCACTACATACTGTTGCCCTCCCTTTCGAGCACCCTTAGAAGCTCTCTTGTGGGAAAGTGATTCCTTCAGCTGTTTGTGTTGGTCTGTGCTGACTCATCTACATCCCGGTGTCTCGGGTTAATTGTGGGCCAAGAATTAACTTCCTGCTTTGTAACAGGTGTCAGCCACTGAATTCTGCTTTCTTCTTCTACCTGCTCAATTAAAATACTCCTGCAGCTCTCCCTTTGTCTCTGTATCCCACCTTTAGCTCTGCAGTGGCCAGGGTTTCTAGAAAGCTTGTGCTGCTAAAGTCCTTTCTGCAAGCTAGCAGAACCAATGGATACACCCTATGGGGCGTGGGTGAATTTGAGTGCTTGGTCTCCTCGTTATGATCAATGGCCAAGTGTTACTGCTGAATTGCTTCCATGGGTGCTCTGACCAAAGTTCTTCACCTTGCCCTGTTACTTTGGCACTCGCTGAGGCCCTTGTTAGTTATTACTGGTGCATCAGGGACTCTGCTAAATTAGCATTTAGAGCACACTTGCTGATAGCCCAGGGGCTTGTGCAGCACTTGGGTGCTACTGTGATCCAGCTTTAACCCCTATTTTTTGTGGTGCAGATTCAGTGCCAGGCCAAGGTGCCACCTCAGAGGCTGGCTTGTGATAGAAAAGGGAGTCCTCCTTGCTTCCTACCTGCTGCACCTGCTTTCTTGACACATAAGCTAAAGTGGATTTGCAGTAGTGCAGGGAGCTTACGGCATTGGTGCTAGCCTGACACTGCTTTGCAGCATCATGGAATGTTGTAGAAGGTTCTGGTGTATCTGCTTGTCCTCACTAGTAAACCATTCCCAGGTCAGAGGTTCATCCTCTCTAATCTTTCTGCTGGTGTGCAGCACATCTTTCCCCCAACCCCAACCAGGCTGTTTTTACCTCTGCATCCTGCATCCCTGCCCTGTGTAGGTCTCTCTCGGCTCAGTCCTCACAAGGAATGCCACCATCTCTTCGGAGCAGCTGGTGAGCGCGTGTGTGAGATCCCCCCCGGTCACGCAGGACCCCTCCTCCCCTCCACAACAGGCCAGTTCATCAGGAGACTTTAGAAACACCTCAGGGAGGTTATTGCTTACACTGAACATTACTCCAAGCTTATGATCAGCTGCCAATCAATTACCTCACGCCTGGCACAGCATGTAGACATGTACCAGGTGATGCCGGATGGTGCATTGGAGTGGCACAGTGGAGATGAGGACTGCTGGGCTCAGGCTGGGCGGGATGCTTCTTCCTTTCAGTGCAGGCTTTCCAACTGGCTCTTAGCATTGTGCTATAAGCCAACACCTCATTTTTAGATTGCTACAGCATGGTGTGCCCTCACTCAAGCCTGCTTGCTGCTGGGCAGCCTTTCCCTGCTGCAGGCTGCTCTGCCTGTGGAAGGAACGGAGACTTCTGGTGTGCAGAGGCTGATGCTGTCCTGCAGATGGTCTGTCTCTGTTGGCATCCCCTGAGCCTGGCCAGAGGAATGCTGCTGGAGTTGTGCCATGTGCAGGGGCAGGACTCCTAACGCATCATGACTACGTGCTGTACAGCTTTGATGTTCCCATAGCTTTGTGTGTCTTGTCTGGGTCAGGGAACTTAGGCTTAGTACTTTCACCCTTTGTTTGCTGCCTATTCATTCCAGTGTCCTGGACACCTCAGAAGGGGACCATGTGAGAAAGGGAGGAGTGTGCTTACCCTCTCACCACATGTATTGCTCTTGGGCAGATCTGCCTCTGCCACACTACAGCTGCCCCTTGCTCAATACTTGGTTTCTAGCATTAGTGCTGCTCATTTCTGCCTATGCCTTCCCCATGTCAGCCAAATGGACAGAACTGGAGCTGCCTCTTCCACTTCACCTGGCTCCCTCCTCCCAAGGGAACAAGCAAAACTACTGCATTCACCCCCTGGACACAAGTATTAAGCTGCTTACAGTTCATATGTACATATGGTGTACTTTATTTTCAGTAGAGCATTACATAGTATGAAAGTGTTGGATTTTGTACAGATGTCCCTGTATGTACAGAACTAAATAAAACCAATCTCTTGGAATGACACATCTGGCTCTGCCTCTGATATTCCAACACAGCCCCTGTCCTGGGAGGAGGGGCCCAAACCTAGAGAGGGACTTCTCAGGTACTGTCAGGACAGGGACAAAGTCCAGTGTCCTGAGGGAATCTGGGCAAAGCCAGCTAAGTCCCCTCGCCCCACATGCACACAGGTATAGAAACTAGTCGGGCTCCTCAGAGGCTGAGGAAGCCAACACAAGGACATCACATTGACTTATGCACCAGCCAGAACCAGGAAGGAGGAGTGGGGAGGTAAATCAGACAATGTCAGTGGGAGAAACAGGAAGGTCGATACTGGCAAGTCCTGTCAGCACCTGGCTTGGAGGCAGCGGGTGCCTGCAGGGTGGAGGAAGGGTTGGGGTTTGCAGCCCCTGTGCTGCAGCTCAGCTCTCACTTCCACTCGGGCCGGGGACCGCCGAGGCTCTGCCGGGCCTGCAGTGTGCGCTGCACCACGTCCTTCCACTGCTCCTCCGAGATCTGGCTGGCCCAGGCGGGGATGCCCAGGGTAGGCAGCTTCACGCTGGCCATCGTCCTCTTCACCAGCTCCACATGCTCTGGGAACAGAGAGGGCGTGAGACCGCGGCGGAACCCCGAGAGGGCCCCGCCGAAGACGCCGTTACCTGCATCCATGGGGATGGAGCTGCGGCTGCTCTGAGCCGCGGCGCCTTCCGCTACCTCCTCCTCCTCCTCGCTGTCCGTCGGTGGGTCGGGCAGGTGCAGCCTCAGCATCTGCGGAGAAAAGCGGGCAGCGGGGGTCGGGACCACGGGTGCCCCCCAACCCCGTCCTGGCGGGAGGCGCGCTGGGCAATACCTGCAGCCGCTCCTGCAGGCCGGGGCCCGTCTCGCTGGGGCCCTGCTCCGGTTCCTGGCTCAGCGGCTGGTACAAGTACCCGCCGCCGCCTTCCTCCTCGTCCTCCTCCTCCTCCTCATCGCCGCTCCACCCCGCCGCGCCGTCAGGGCCTTCCGGCAGCCCGGGCTCCCGGGGACACACGCGCTCCGGGCCCATGCTCGGTGCCACGGCCATGCACAGGGCGCGGCGCCGCCGCCGCCGCCACCCGGAACCGCCGCGGCCGCCGCGGGGCACTGTGGGCGCTGTAGTCCCGGCGCGTACCCCGGGCGGGGCGGGCTGCGCCGCGGGCACGCGCTGCCGGTGCCTTCAGGCCCCGCCATCTCTGCCCGGGACGGGGCTGGAGCAGCGCGGCGGAGCCGCCCCCGAGTGCGGCCGGGGGCCGGTACTCGCGGAAGGGCCTCTCGGGGCCGGCGCCGCCCCGGCGGGGGAGGGCGCCCGCTGTCCCGGGCGGGGCCGCGCCGCACTACAAGTCCCAGGGACCGGCGGGCGCGGCCGTCGGAGCGGGGCTACCGGGGCGCCTTGTACGGGTACAGGTACGGGGCTGAGCGGGACCGGCGGCGGGGGCGGGAGGAGCCGGTGGGGCGGTGCGGGGGTCGGGGGCGGGTGAGGCCGGGAGTCGCCGCCGAGCCCCTCTGTGAGGGCCGAGGGCGCGGGGCCGCCGCCCTGCCCGGGTACCCTCGGCCGGGCCCGCGGGCGGCCCCGAGGGGCTCGGGCGGGCGGGGGCGGCCAACGGTGCTGGAGCGTGTCCAGGGAAGGGCAGCGGAGCTGCTGAGCGGTCTAGGGAGTGAGTCCTGCGAGGAGCGGCTGAGAGAGCTGGGAGCGTTCAGCCTGGAGAAAAGGAGGCTCAGGGGAGACCTTCTCAGGGAGACCTCCCTGAAAGGAGGTTGTAGCCAGGTGAGGGACGGTCTCTTCTCCCAGATAACAGGTGACAGGTCAAGAGGAAATGGCTTCAAGCTGCACCAGGGAAGGCTTAGATTGTATATTAAAAAAAAAAAATCTTCATGGTAAAGGTGGCCAGGCATTGGAACAGGCTACCCAGGGAAGTAGTTGAATCACCGTCTCTCGTCTTGTTCAAAAATCATGTAAATGTGGCACTTTCAGGACATGGCTTACTGGTGGGCTTGGCAGTGTTGGCTTAATGGCTGGACTCCGTGATCTTGGTGGTTTTCTCCAACCTTAAAGGATTCTGTGACTCTACCCATCCCTCTGCTCCCCTGGTGCATTAGGGAGGCTGCCCTTCTGCTTCTCGCCCTGGTGTAACCTCCGCCATGCCTTCTCTCTCCATCCCTGTGGGTTCATGGGGCTTCAGCCCTTTTACACTTTTCACCTATTCTTGGCCGTGTTGGCAGGTGTGGGGCTGTGTGCCTGGTCCTCCCTAGCCCCGTGCACCAGGCAGAGGGAAGGCTGGCACCTGTGAGCCTGCCATGTGTGTGTCCAAGCCCAGCGGAACACTGCCTGGGCATCCCTGTGGGTGGAACAGCAGGTGCAGAGGAGGAGTGCAGCCCTGCATAAAGCAAAAAAACACCACACTACCTGTTAGCTCAGCTTTCCTGAGCCTGCTCCTTCCCAGGGGCTGCCCTTGGCATAGCAGAAACAGCTTGACAGGCTGAGACAAATCGCTGGGGGAGAGGGGTTCAAGCAATATCTCCAGTGTTTAGGTATGCTTCGTAGAGAAGCAGTGGTGGGTTTTGGGAGGCAAGGTGAAGAAGAGAAGTCAGCTCAGTAGGTGCAGCCTACCTGGGCTTTGACCAAAGTAGATCAGCAGTGGACAAAACATTTGGTCAGAAATAAGGAGGTGATGAGGCTGTCTGCAGGGAGGGACACTGGAATAAATTTCTGCCTGAGCAGCATGGTCTGGGATTCCCGTGGCCAACATGAGCTTCCAGATCAGTCTCGGTTAACAAGCCCAGGGGCTGTTCTAGCACCGTCTAGTTTACTGGTGCTGGAATTGCACTGTGACTGTCCAAGCTGCTGAATGTGCAAGCTTGCAGTTTCAAACTGCCTTCGCATAAATAGTCAAAGCATCAGATAAATGTCAAGCATGAGTGAAGAAAGCGGGTTGTTCCCGTGCTCTCTAACAGTATGTTGGATGTGCTTGAAATAGAACTGTCTATATGGACTGCTGTGAGCTGGCTGGGCTATTTTAAGTGTTACTAAACCTTGTGGCTGGTGGTGTCTTTTGGGAGACAGGACTGAGGCAGCCACACGGTAGGATTTGGTCTCTGGAGTGGATTTGCAGGGTCAGTATGCTGCTCTGCTTGGGGTGCTGCTGTAATTCGGGGGGGTGACAGAGCAAGTCCTTGGAAATCCAGACCACTTTCTGCCGGGTTTCTCCCCCTTGCTGTGGGAATTGACAGCAGCAAGGCTAATCTGAGCAGCTTTTAGAAATGGCTCTAGCTTTCTTTCTGTGTGCATAGAGGAGTGTGAACTCCCTTTGTGCAAAGAAATGGATCCATGCATATATGGTTTTGTTCTAAAATTATCACCTGGCTACTGTCTGTGGAGATGCTCAGTAGGTTTTTATCTTGAATGAAGTGTTTTCATAACTGACTGTAGGGATGGAAAATAGAAAGTCTAAAGCCAATAGAATAAACAGGTGAAAAATCTGACTAAAAACTATGGTTACTGGATTGATTTTTTTGTTAGATTTTGTTTGTTTGGGTTTTTTTCCTATCTATACCACTGTGTTCAAATCACCACAACAGTTTTGAAGATATGCTAGTGAGAAATTATTGAGTGATTTTTTCTGGTGATCTCAGATGTCTATATGCTGTGCTGGTAGGCTCTTGTGAGGTGTAAGCTGGAGCAGTTGGGGTGAAGGTTGTTTCAGGCATTAAGTGTATCGTCAGATACCAGCACAGCCAGAGATTTAGGAATGTTGTCATTAGGTGCTGTATTCAAGGGATGCAGGGCTGACTTAAATCTGATTTTTCTCTTGCTTAGCAGTGAAGTGCTCCAGGTGAATTGCTGTGCTCCCTATGCTGGAAGTCAGCACTGACAAGGAACAAGTGAGATGCTAAAGGACATCTGTAGCCATTTCTTTGCTAAGAACTTGTGAGCTTCTACTTGTGCTCAGGTGCCAGCCTGACTGCAGCAACAGAGCCAGCCTGAGGTCACCCCATGGCTGTTGTTGCACCACTTACTCTGGAAGTGTGTACCTGGGCTCGTGGTGCTGTGCACAGTCAGTGGAGGGCTCCAGGCATTTCTGTGGGACCACAGCAGGTTATTTAGAGCACTTCTTAATTTTAGCCTCCATGTGCTTTGTGGCAGAGGAACAACTCATTGCTTGGCTCACTTAATTTCCATCATCATCATCAGGTACTTCAACAGTAGGTGAAGTGTATCCTGATTTTTAGAAATGCTCTTCTTCCTGGCAGTTAATGACAGGACCTACCAGGATTTCAAAATTTCTCTGCATTCTCTGTGCTTGACTCTATCTCTGGATAGATTACAGCAGACCAGGGAAATGAGGAGTTGTGGACACTGCATGATTGCTGCCTCTATGGCTGCAATATCAAAGTAAGAGTTTTTAGAGAGGTGAATTGAGGAGCTGATGTGCATCACTGGAAGCAGGCAGTGGCTTGAACAGAGGCACACGTGCCCTTCTGCAAAGGAGACCCTGAGTGTGTGTGTGTGTACATGGCTTTTTCCAGTTGAGACTGGGGGAACAGAGGCAGCTGGAGCTTCCTCACCTAAGGTGAGCAAGTGTATGCTGAGCTAGCAGAACATGTGGGAGTTCACTTTCCTGGGTTTTGTTTCACCTAGAAAATGAAACTTCTCTCACCGTATAAGAAACGTGCTTGTTTTGATGGAGCTTTTTGGTCTCTGTTCATGGTCATAGTTCCTGGGGGTGTTGAGGCGTGATTCCACCTGGTCATGCTGAATCAGTCAAAGGAGATGTGTCAGGCCTTCAACCAGCTTCTACTGTGGGCAAAGATGAAGTGTGGTGGCTGCTCTAAAAGAGTTGCAGCTCTGGGGAGGAAAGATGTGGCTCAGCAGGATCCAGAAACGGGACACATGCTTAGCTCAGTGTCTGCACAAATCCACTGCTGACTTCTGTGATTTAAATAATTCAAGCTTAATTTGTCTGTGTTTGAAAGCCCTTTCTCTGATCCGTGATGCGTGTTAGTGTCACTAACTGTGCCTTTGCTTTGTGGTGCAGTTTGAAAAAGCACCTGGTTTGCCTGAGGTGGACCTGAACAAGCTTAAGAAGTGGGCCCTGGGGAACCTCAGGAGGTTCAACAAGGCCAAGGGCAAGGTGCTAAACCAGGGCAACCTCTGGTACTAATACAGGCTGTGGGGTGAAGGAATTGAAAGCAGCTCTGAGAAGGACTTAGCAGAACTGGTGGATGAAAAGCTGGACATGACCCAGCAATGTGCACTCACAGCTCAGAAAGCCGATGACACCCTGGGCTGCATCAAAAGCAGCGTGTCCAGCAGGTCGAGGGGAGGTGATTCTGCCCCTCTGCTCTGCTCTGCTCTGGTGAGACCCCACCTGCAGCACTGCCCTCAGCTCTGAAGCCCTCAGTATAAAAAGTACCTGTTAGAGCAGGTCCAGAGGAGGGCTGTGAAAATGATGAGAGGGCTGGAGCACCTCTCCTGTGAGGAAAGCCTGAGAGAGCTGGGGTTGTTCATCCTGGAGAAGAGAAGGCTCCAGGGTGACCCTTATGGTGGCCTTTCAGTAACTAAAAGAGGCTTATAGGAAAGCTGGGGAGGGACTTTTCACAAGGGCATGTAATGATAGAAAAAGGAGGAATGGGTTTAAATTGAAAGAGGGCTTCAGATTAGATGTTAGGAAGAAATTCTATACTGTGAGGGTGGTGAAGCACTGGAACAGGCTGCCCAAAGAAGTTGTGGATGCCCTGACCCTGGAAGTGTTCAAGGCCAGGTTGGATAGGGCTTTGAGCAATCTGGTCCAGTGGAAGGTATCCCTACCCATGGCAGTGGGGTCAGAACTGGATGTTCTTTAGGGTCCCTTCCAATGTAAACCATTCTGTGATTCCGTGTGCCGCCTCCTGCAACCACTGCCCTCCCAGTTCTCTAATACAGTTTGCCACTGTCTTATCAATATTTCTGTGTTTTGTAGCCTACATCCCTATTATTGGTGTCCTAGATGAAAAATCACAGGATGTATTTTGCATAATCTAATGTTGTACAAATGGAGGAAATTGTTAGTAAATTATTTCCTGTCAGTTTTGTTGATTTCCTCTTTCCCTGGCTGTGTCCTATGTGATCCTTAAAGAAATCTAATGCCCAGCTTTATGTCAAGTGTATTATTGCCTCCTATTAAGAAGTCCTCATAGGAATGAGGTTGAAAAGTGGTGTATTTCTGTCATCACTTATATCATATAAATTATCATTGGAATTCAAAACTTGAAATGGAACTTAACAGTATGTATGGTTGTAGGACAGAAAACAGCTTTTTCTCAAAATACGTGTTTAACTCATATTTGCAGATAGTGCACAGTGGGGACTAGCAGGAGGAAAACTGGCTTTGGGACAGAAGACTGATCTAATGAAACAATTCCAAAAAAGGCAGGATAGGAGAGTCTGGAGCTGGGTGCAGAAAGCATGAGGAGGAGTGTGGGGGGGCATCCTCAGGAGACAGGGCTGTGCAGGGAGGAGCCGGGGGAGGACCTGTGCGTGGCTGGAAAGGGGTGAACAACAGTTTCAGGGTAGTGTGCCTCATGGCAGAAGAGGAAGATAGGAGTCTGGATTGATGCTTTTATTACAGTGTAGAGGAGAGCACTTGAGTTTGGAAAAACTGTGGCAGCTTGTTAAATCCTGTGTTTTCCCATGCCTTTTAATACATCGCTGTTAAGATCGCTTCACACTTCTGGTAATTCTGTTTTCATGAAGTGTTCATGAGTGTTTGCATGCCATGGCTCTGAGGAGGTGCTGCACGAGGCTGTGCTGGCAGAGCTCTGTGTTTGCTGAGAAGGGGTATCCCCAGCCCAAGCCAAGGTGAAGCACAGCCAACTTCAACCCCATTGCCCTTGCCACCCCCCGGACCTGCGTGTCACCTGGGAAGGGCTTATCTTGAGAAAAACTTTCTCAGTAATTGTAGGAAACAACATTTCAACATTATTGCTATAACCTCAGCATCTTTCCTGCAGTGCCACAGGCAGGGCCTGGAGCTTTTTCTCAGTGGCCCGTCTTGGGATGTGCTGCCTTCTGACCTGAGTGACGGAACTGTTGGGGCAGGGTAGCCGGCTCCTGTGGCAGTGACAGCACCAGCATCCTGCTCTGGCAGCAGTGAGCTCCTTTCACCTGGCTCAAGTGAACTCCCAAGGGTGAGGAAAAGTTTTCTCACCCTTCTAAGAGAAAAAGGCAGGGGGCTCGGTACGATGCGTGCCTGCCATGCGAGTCAGCTGTGCTTCTCCACACAAGGAACCAAGCAGAGAACTTAGAAGTAAGATTCATCTTCTTGGTCTTCCTGGATCAGGCTCAGTCTGAAGGGTGTTGAAAATATTGATGCTGGTGATAAAGTCCACTTAAGCTCCTTTACAGAATCACTTAACCAAGAAGAGATTTTGAGGAAAACATTGGTTAGATTTTCCAGGAACAGCTTTTGACTGAGACAGAAAACAGATTTAGAAATGTGAAGCCCTCAAAATAGCTTGAAAGGTGACTTTGGTGGGCTCCATGGAAACTCGTCTATTCTGTAGCTTTGCAGAGGACTTATACAAATGTACTGCCTGGCTTAAAAAAAGTAGTAACTCGAGAAACAAAACCCAAACCTATTAGATCTGAAATTGAAGTATGGCCTGTAGGAGACAAGGGCTGTTCCTGGGCCCTTCTGGAGCACCTGTGCTGGAGAAAAGCTCGATGTGACTTTCTAGGTTATTAACTGCAATTTAGGTTAGGGTAGGTGCTGCAGGAAGAAGTGGGTTTGCAGGAGGGACTCCTTGGTCTGCACTCATCTGTTACAGGAAGGCTTCAGGATGCTCTCTGTTGGGCTTTGCACATGTCCTTCTGTTGTAACTTTCAGGTACAGAATATGCTCTGGCTGCCAGTCTCTATTTTGAAAACAACTTGAAAAAGAAATAACTTCAAAAAGAAGCTACTCAATTTTTGATGAGATTTGGGAGTTCTGGAATGAGGTGACTGATTACTGGATGGTTTTGAACTGTCTGTAGAATGAGTGGATGTGGCTGGAAGCCTGAGCTGTTTCTGCCCCATGCCAGGAGCTCCCTGTTGGTGGCATCTCTGACTCTTTACACGGGTGGGGATAAAATGGGAGCGTGTGGGTGGGCCCCAGGCACTGTGGTGTCAGGCTGTTGATGGGCCTGGTTGTGAGCAGTGGTTACACTTGACTGAAAGGCTCAGGGTGTTGCCCCTTCTTGCTGCCCTCCAGCTACTTCAGAAACTTGAAACAGGAGGAAAGTTCTCCTTGTGAAAACTCACTACTTTCCAAAAAGAAAAGGGACAGAGTGTAGCAATTTTATGTATGTGTAGGAATTCAGTCCTTGTTCAGAAGCATCCACAGATTTCTTTGGATTCTACAAATGCAAAAACTAGGTGTGGGGTGGGAGCATGCTGACTGCATCTTTCAGTAACCTAGAACCAAGAAATAAAAAAAAGACAATTTTATTTATACTGTTTGAAACACTGACATATCTTCTAATGGCTGTTTTTCAGTTGGGAGAAAACTGTTAAAAATCAAACTGACCTGCTTTTTCAGAAGCACCCAGGCAGGACTCTGCTCTAGATTCTAAGATCCAAGGAGAATCTCTGCAAGAATGAACTGTGGTGACTTCTCTAACATGTGATCTAAGCCATCTGTTTGAGGAATGAAGCATATCAGTTGCTTAACAGAGATATGATGTTAACAGAATTTTCATAGTTATGCCTGGACTTGCTGCGGGAGAAAAAGGCCTTTTCTGAGCATTAGCAAAGAGCTTTCTACCTAGATTAGGGGGTTTCTGCTCTCTCATGTCTAATTAGATTGGACCCTAGGGCTCAAATCAGCGAGGCCAAATGTTGGTGTTGTTGTCCACCCCCATAATGGGAAGTTGGTTGCTTTATGTGGGGGTGATTCTTTGAAGGTTTTTTGTTGGATGTTTTGTTTTAATATTTTCCCCTATTGTTTCCTCACAACTGATCCAAAGAGCATGCTCTCTTCCCTCTGGCTCTGTTCTTTTCACCTTCACAGTTGGCTCTCGCTGTGTGTTTTCATTCATGCAGACAAATGGTTCTGACGTGTACATGATGTGTGCGTGACCTGGGCACGGCCAAAGGTGTTTGGCTCAGCTGCCGGTACAGCCACCCTGAGGGTTTTTTGTATGTGAGGGCATCTCTGCCTGCTCTTCTGAGCCTTGCTCAGTTATGATACCTGCCCTGAATCCTGTTCCTGAGGTGAGAGTAAAACTGTCTCCAGTTGGGATGCAGATGAATGAGGATACAGCAATGTAACCTTTGTAGTTGGATTCAAGGAAGATAGGAAGCCCTGCAAGATGGATCATCTTATTTTAGCGTTCTCTCTCAGAGCCAGGTGACGTCTTGGTGGCCCAGGAAGCATGTGGCTGTGGCACTGGGGGCCCTGAAGACCATCTGGCTTGCAGGGAGGAATGCTACGGTGGGCAGTGCACTTGGAAGGTGGGCCACGGAGGGTGAACCACGCAGCCGTGGCTGTCGGACACAAGGTCTATTCCTTCGGCGGATACTGCTCTGGAGAAGACTATGAGACTCTGCGGCAGATTGACGTCCACGTTTTTAACGCAGGTAAATGTGTCCTTGTGGCGTGCAAAGGAGTTGGCTTGCTGGGCTCAGTTAGTAGTTTTCTTGCCAGCTGCTGCCTAACGTGTTACACTGTAACATGCTGACTGTAATTTCCCAAAAAATTAGAGTAGATAGGAGCCTCTTTCCTTGTGCAGCCTTGTATCTTCAACTTCCTGGGCGGGGCACAGATGTGCTGTAGTTCAGCAGACTGCTGGGATAAGGACTCATTAGAAGTGGCCACATAGCCATGTTTTGTCATTCTCTGTGAATGCTATCTTGGCCAGGTGCAAAGAGGTGATATCTAGCTGGTTCAGGTCCATGCTCAGCTGCCCATAGGGTGGAAGGAGTAGGGTGGGAGCCAGTGCACTCAGTTAAGACTGCAGGTTTAGGCTCCTGAGCAGTTTCCCTGTGGGGGCACGTGACAAACTGCTGCCAACATGATGGAGTCCATAGGGGCATGTGGCTGGGATGGAGACCTTCCCATTTTGGTAGCAGCTATCATGCAGATTCACAATATAGCTTAGAAAAGCATCTGGAACTAGGGCCGTTTGTGTAGGGTAACCAGTACCTGTCATGAGGCTGAATTGGAGTCATGGCTGTGCTGACAGAGGCTGTATTTGTTGATTCAATGCTTTTTGAACTGAAAAGTTTACTGAGTTGATCCATGAAATATTTCCCTGTAATTTTAGGCAGGTGGTTGAAAAACTGCAGAGGTGCTTGGATGGGTACAGCTAAACAGAGCCAAGAACAGAGAATCAATGACCAGTTTTGCAGACTGAACAGGATGCTGAATGCTCTGCTAACACCCATGTGGCATGTAGATAAAGCTAGTTTGTCTGTAAGATGCAATGGATTCACTACTTTAGGAGTGATGTGTACAGCAGGGATAAAGGCATTGATTACACAGAGCTGCCAAGGTGACCTACTCACAGTGTAGAGGGAAGTGTAGCTCATGATCCTGTAAACAAAAACATCCTTCTCTGTCCAGAGAGACTGTGCTCTCACACTCAACACAGTTGAATGTTGTATCTTGTAGAACGTGCCAGTAGAGCACCATTCTTATGGGGAAGCATAATTACTGTGCCCAAAGGAATGCTCTTACATTGTCTTCCCTTCTTACCACTCCCAAATATTAAAGTGTCGTGATGCTGCAGCCACCATGTGGGAGGTGGCAGTGGCTTCCCAAGCCCTTGCTCAGTTAGCATTGACAGGTTTCAGTGCTAAAGCCAAAATATCAGATTTTGAATGATCTCTTTCAGTCTTCCAAAGATGAAAGAGTGTTTCAGGCAGGAAGCATCCCGTCTAGCTTGACTTTAGCATTGGATGTGCTTCCTGAGTGCCCTTTCTGCCTGTGCGGTAAATGCTTACCTTTTAAGATGGCTGACCTTTTCCCTTTCCCTGTGTTAGTATTTCAGAGGAACTATAGTTTTCTGCTAGATTTTATGTTGGCTCCACATAGAAAACAAACCTAGAGGCTGTATGTGAGGTAGAATGTTTGGTGCTCTTACATAATGGCCATGTAACACTTGCTGTTACTCCTGCACTGTCATTAAACCCTGTAAATACCTGTTCAGCAGTAGCCAGAGCAATCAACATGACACACAGGCTGCCAGGAAGGAGAACCTGTAATCACAAGGAACTCCTATTTAGTAACACAAGGTTAGCAGGGAGAACTTGGATATAGATAGGCAAGAAGGTAGAATATATATAATAGGAGACAGCCAGCCATCTCACCTATAGCTTGAGAAACAAAACAAAAGCAAACAAACCCTGTTCCTGCAAAGTTGCTGTCTTGCTTTACTTAAACTGAGCTTCTGCAAGTCCAAGTGATGCCTTCAGGTATGTTCCCTTGCATGTTACTGTAGTGAATTATTCCTGTGCTGCTCATTCTTCCAGCTTTGAGTCTCTTCAACAATGTCACTAGCTTGGAGCATCGTCTGCATTCATTGTCATCTCTGCACTTTTTCCTTTCCCTATTTTTTTGTGTGTGCTGTATCTTCACTCACAGTCTAGGATGAGGCAGAGCCTTTTCAATGAATTGCTGCAGAACACAGCCTCCTCCAGAGGACCTCCTTCTGTATTTCCTACTTAGCTACTACTTCAGGTCAGACACAGCTTTCTCATGTTTACTTGACCGCTTCTGCACCTTGTCATGGGGAAAAAAGCTCCATGCAGGATGGGTTACGACCTGTGAGCAATGTAGCAAGGCTTAGCATTTGACATGGGCTCAAACTTGTGTTTTCAGTGTCTCTGCGCTGGATCAAGTTGCCTCCAGTGTGGACAAACAGCCGAGACCACGTGCGAGAGGTGCCCTACATGAGGTATGGGCACTCAGCAGTGCTCATCGACGACACCGTCTACATATGGGGTGGTCGCAACGACACAGAAGGAGCCTGCAATGTGCTCTATGCTTTTGATGTCAGTAAGTTCCAGCTTCTCACTCTTCCTTGTCGTAACTGTTCTTGATCAGACGTTCTCTCTGCCACACCACGCTGCTCCTCAGCTTGTTTTCCCATCCCTCAGTGACAGTTTGGGGGAAATGGTGTCACAGGCTGTTTCAGCAGTTTTAGAAGGGGAGCAGCGTGGCCATTGTGTCTGCGTACTTGAATCTCTGTAAAAGCCTTTGAACAGAGGTTACTGATCTTGTCTAATAGTCAAAATAGTTTTAATTGTTCTGTCACCTTTACGTGCACTTCCTGAGAGTAACTACAACTGAAGCGTTCTCTCTGTGTGATTTATTATTTCTTAACTGTGGCAAAGGTTGCAGCAAGAAGGAGCTAGAGCTCTTGAGGATTGCAGTTCCTCTCCAGTGTGGTCCTTCTTTCTGAAAGCATGAAGGAGAGTAAGGAATAAAACACAGGAGTAGTGAGTGATGGAATGGAAAAATAAGGAAAGGCATGAGTCAAGTTAGATAAACCTGAAAAATAAACTCCTTGAACCTTCTGGTTGGCTTCTCCATAGCGTTGCTGGAGCATCTTTGAAGAAAAGGCACCATCAGAAACTGGGTGGACACAAGTGTCAGGAAAGGAAGAGAGTATATCTGGATTCTGGAGGCAAGTCCATCTAAATAGTGACCAGTAACTGTCTTCCTGGACTTGGAAGGAAACTGCTTGCTCTGGTGCTTGGTCATGGGCTCTCTTCTTTACCAAGAGATATCTTGGAGCTTGGGGCACAGGTTCCTTCTTCCCCGGACACATGCAGCTCAGAAGCCATCAGCAAACCTCTGCCTACGCAGAGGCATTGTAGTGGGAGCTGCCTGGTCTCCCTGCCAACTCCTGCACTTTAGCATTAATGTGAAAATTAACAGGCCAGACTTCAGTTCTAGTCCAAACCCTCTGCAGCTGTCTGTACACACTGAGCCCTGCCATTCCTGGAAAGCGAGACTGGCAGTCACAGTGCCATGTCTGCAGTGTAAGTTCCACTGAAAAGTCACATCAGGCTGAATAAAGTCCTGTTTGAGGGCAGTTTTGTCCCTTAGGTGCTGAGCACAAGTCGAGGTCTTTTCCATCTCTAATTTGACAGATTACACTTGGATGAGCTGTTGCTGTTATCGTGTAACTGGGCTTGGAAGCAGCTCCATGAAGGAGAGGAACTTGATAGCAACTGGACCTTTCTCAGTAGAGGCTGCCCGGGGGTTCTTTGACCTTGCAAGACCGTTTGTGTAGTT
The DNA here is from genome assembly GCA_035041135.1 of Platyrinchus mystaceus. Lineage (NCBI taxonomy): Eukaryota > Metazoa > Chordata > Aves > Passeriformes > Tyrannidae > Platyrinchus > Platyrinchus mystaceus. The sequence continues at coordinate 8,953,985 of JAWWLV010000121.1, read as the reverse complement.
CCAAATGGAGTATAGGTGGATAGCTGTGTCTGCAGGCCAAGCTCAGAGAAGTTATCCTCATGAAGAATGTTGCTTTGGCTTCAGTGTTAAGACTTCCTGAAATAAGCACTGCTTTTGACAGCTCACAGCGGTTAGGGAGGGTGGGGGGAATGTCTCCTGCTGCCTTGAGGGTTATCTGTGCCTCTCAGGGCTCTTGGAACAGGTGCCTGTTTGCTCTTGGCAGTGAGTCGCTGGCTTAGCTCCCTCCATATTGCCCTGGCATGGAGAACAGCTCTGGCTGGTTTTAAAGTCATGCCCTAAATCGAGCCAACCCTTGGAGTATGCAGGCTAAAGGACTGAATCTGGTTGGTGTAGGCTCACAAGGAGCACTGTGAAGGGTGGAAAGTGAGGAAGTCTCCCCTTGAAGAGGGAATGAGAATGTAACAAGTGGAGCAGACAAGATAGGGAGAGCTGCACTGCAGAGGTAGGGATGTGCACGGCAATTTGTGGCTAACTGCCTGCATTTGAGAGCTATTTTTCCTGAGTCAGTTAGTCAGCATCTCCATGCCGTGAGGGCAGTTGAGCCACTTAGCATTATTGCTTCATTGTAATTGAAACTGTAAGTGCAGAGCTAGTAAGTGACTCACAAGTATGCTTTGCAAGAGATTCAATAAAAATAATGTTGCTCAAGTACGCTGTACTGCTCACACTTGAAATGCGAGCTCTTTATCAGGTCTGGCAGTCAGTGGCCATGCCCAGAGGCTGCAGCCTCTGTCACTGTGCCCCTCTGTGGACACTCAGGCAGGTAGCCCTGCCTGAAGAAGCTTGCAGCCTCTCTAGCAGAGCAGGTGCTTTGTGAGAAAGAGAGAAGGATTTCTGTCTTAGAAATTAAGAACAGTAGTAAAGAGCTATCCCGTCCCAACACCTGCTGTGTTTTCTCAGCCTCTTGTTTTGTTTCAGACACACACAAATGGTTTACGCCAAAGGTGTCTGGAATGGTCCCAGGAGCAAGAGATGGGCACTCAGCTTGTGTCCTGGCAAAGAGCATGTTTATCTTTGGAGGCTATGAACAGCTGGTGAGTAGTCTCTGTAACTGTTAATTGGTGAGCCCTTGGGAAAAGAGGGTGTTGATATCCAGGACACTGGTAGAGGCAGGATATGGGGGCATATTTGTATTCATAGTTGCTTTCATTTTGTAACTTAGCAAAGTCGTGGCATTAATACCCAGGTTACGCTCGTTGTTTTGTGGAGAAGATGGTTAGAAAAGCAAGCCTAAAAAAATGATGATTTTTTTTTCCCACAAAAAATACTTACTGTAAAGAGGTAAAAATATAAATATTTTTTGTATAATTTTTTTCTGGCCAATTTCTCAGACAAATTTTTATAGATAAATACACGTAATTTTTAATAAATATATACTGATGTACATTTATTTCAATTTTCTGGCTGAAAAATGAGCCAGAAAAATCACTTTCTAGTGTCTGCGGTGTTGCTGTGAGGTTTTGTCCTAGTCTGGTGCATGTTCCCTGTAGTCCGTAACTGCTCTGACATCTTGTTGATCTCCTCCAGCAAACACCTGGTTGCCCTCCCGTTAAACATACCCTGAGTCAGTCATCCTGCAATAGCTGTTAGTTTGTCTAATGATCTTTGGAGCAAATCCTTATCCTCTGATCTTAAGAAATGGGAAAATATTATTTCAGCCTGTCACAAGGCTCCAAAAAAGCTGTGCAAAGTCCTGTCTGTTTATTGGGAAGAAAGCTGGGGCTCTGTTACAGCAGTCTCTGGGTTATTCACCCTTTTCTGAGGACAATGGCATGCCAAATCCATGATCTTGATTACAGCAGGAGGGGCAGTTCAAATGCAGCTCGTTTTTAACCAAGACCAAATAAGCCTCTGACTGTCTTGCTGCTCTGTCCCCTCCCTGGAAGAGCAGGAGTCCACATTGTTTGTGTGAGTGCAATCTCTTCCAGGCAGCTAGCTGCAGATGGGTTTTGCAGGACCTCAGAACCCAGAGTATATTTGTTCCTGTATGTTTAGCTTCCCAGAAGTAATCTTAGCTTCTGCCTCTCATTGGGTGGCCTTACCAGAGCCAGTTTGCCTGTCCTGTTAGTGCCTTTTTCTTCTGTTGCTTACATGGAGAGGAAGCAGGTTTCTGCTGTGAATGTATTGTGTGCAGGACAGTCTTTGGGGGAGGAACTGATCACCAAATAAATGGGTAAGCTGCAGGAAGAGACAGGACACCTTTGAGAATAAATGGGCTTTGCCTTCCTCTTGTTAAGTGTATTCCTCTTGTTAAGTATGCTGCCTGAAGTTTTGGAGCAAGCACCTTGTCTCTTAGGAGGTACTGACTTCAAAGAGATGTTCCAGGTCTGTAGGGCAGCATCCTTCCTGAGGCCAGATGTGATCAGACTTCTCAGTCCCTTTGTGACCAGGCTGCTCTGCTGTCTTTCAGGCTGACTGCTTTTCAAACGATATCCATAAATTGGACACCACAAATATGATGTGGACTTTAATCTCTGCCAAGGTCAGTGTCTGCTTTTCACTGTGGTTTGTGGAGGAAGTCTTGCATCTGCTATTCTCTGGGGTAGCTGCCCACACTTGTCTCACAGCTTCTGTCTGGTGTGGCAGGGATCTGCAGGATGGGAAGTTCTCCAGGAGAAGGCAGCCACCCAACTTCCCCATCAAGATGTGTCATCTCCCTGAGTAATCTGCATTCTTTCTTTTGTTCTGTTTTTCTCTGTCCCTTCAGGGTACTCCAGCTCGCTGGAGAGACTTCCATTCAGCTACAATCATTGGAACAAAGATGTACGTGTTTGGTGGCAGAGCTGATCGTTTTGGGCCATTTCACTCCAACAATGAGATCTACTGTAACCGCATTAAAGTGTTTGATACAGAAACAAACTCCTGGCTGGACTCCCCTCCAACTCCCGTGCTGCCTGAAGGCCGGAGGAGCCATTCAGCATGTGAGTGTGGGTATCCTGAGGGTGGAGGATGGTGAAAGGAAACTTCTGCCTGCCTTAGAAGGAGTGTCTGGTCTGTTGGATGGACATGTGGGTTAGCAAGGGGTGCCCAAAGCCCAGTTTCTGTGGAAAGCTACTGCCCCCTGAAAAGCCTTGCACATAACCCTGAATATGAAGGTGATGTAAGCGAAGGTGAACAACCAACACCACTTTGCTTTGTGTTTGATGTTGGGTCAGAGACCTGCTGGGTGGCACACTGATGTCTATGCTTATTCCCTACAGTCAGCTACAATGGGGAACTATACGTATTTGGTGGCTACAATGCACGCCTGAACAGACACTTCCATGACCTCTGGAAATTCAATCCAGGTATTTATGCTTTTAACTTGTTGCAGTGATAATGCTCCAGGCTCTTAGGTGTGTGAGTGCTCAGAGGAGCTTACTCTGCAAGGAGTACTGCTTGAGGGGAAATGTCTCTTCTGATAGCACTGTGCTTGGGACCCCTGTTCCTCCTCAAGATGTTTTCAAATCTCAGTTAGAAAGTGGAAGAGAAAGTATTGCTGAAAGACACAGCTCGTTGGAAAACTTTGTCAAGTACTGGCAGAAGAGGAAAACAGGAAGAAGCAGTGGGGTTAGGGGAGGGAGAGAGCTGGGGAAACCATTCAATTTGAGCTTCAGGATCAAACTGTGCTGCAGAAGGGGTGTTCTTCAGCTGGTACCCTGAATATCAGTCAACTGTGAGCTATTTTGGGGTCCTCAGGCGCCTTTCGCAGTCATTACGGGTTTTATTTGCTAATTGCTTTGCATAGTAAAGTTAACTGAGAGCAGGCAACCTGCTGCTTCCCAAACTGATCAGTGAGCAAGTGTCAGAGCTCCTGAAGGCTTCAGTGCTGCATTAGTCCCCCCCCAGCATCCTTGCCACAGAAAGTGGCAAAGACAAAGGCTGCTGTCTCCGTATGATTCAGTTCCCCACTCCTCCTCCAGCAGCCGAGCTGTCCCAGCAGCCTGTCCTCTGCCAGGATGCTCAGTGATCGCAGGCTGCCAGCAGATGGAGCTCGTTCCTGGTTCTCCCTCCAGGTCCGGACCGCGGCAGAGTGCCGGGGACGGGAGGCTGCCTGTCTGCTCCTGCAGCTCCTCCCCGTGCAGCTCCCCGTGAAGTCCGACCCGCTGCCGCGGCAGCCCGTGGGTCCTGGCGCTCAGGCTTTGCAACTGAAAGGCCTCGATGGGGCTCTGAGCAACCTGGTCTAGTGTGAGGTGTCCCTGCCCATGGCAGAGGGGTTGTAATGAAGTGATCTTTAAGGTCCTTTTCAACCCAAACCATTCTATGACATGACCTGCAAGTGCTGTCTCAGCTGTGTCGGGACTGTGTCTGGCATTTAAATGACACTTCAGTAACAACCTCATAGAAGTGCATCTTTTTGCCACTAGTGAGGAAGTCAAGGGGAAAAGGTGGATACTGGCTAGTTGGTGTTTGGAGAATTAGGCCTCTGTTTTTCCTGTGATGTTTAAATCCATAACCTGGTCTTGGTCAGGCTCTCATGACAAGGTGGTGCACTCTTTTCTTCCGGTTAGTTTCTCTTTCTTGGAGGAAGATTGAACCCAAGGGGAAAGGCCCATGTCCTCGACGCCGACAGTGCTGCTGCAGAGTGGGGGACAAAATCATTCTGTTTGGAGGCACCAGGTGAGTTGTGTGGAGAGGCTCTGTGAGGGGCTTTGCCATTCCCTTCAGCACAGTGTCCCTCCACACTCTGCCCCATGCAGAGTCAGATGGACTTCAGAGTTACATGGCAACTGTCCATGTATCTGACAAGTGTAAGCAATCATGTACATCAGGGCTCCTCTGGAAAAAGGCCATGGAGGAGACTGAAGGTGTCATGTAGCTTATAAAGCACTCGATGACAAGCTGTCTGGTACACACAGAGACAGAAGTGTGTAACGTGCTATTCTGGAGGGGTTGTGTGTGCAGTGGTCAAGCTTTCTGTGAAAAAGGTGGTGGGGATGAGGGAGGAGGTCCTGCCATCAGAAGGACACATGTCTTAGTCTGCTGTGCTGTAGCAGACCTCACACTGACTTATCCTTGCCTATGTGGTGCCCTGATTCTCCCACCAGAGTTTTTCTTCCATTGGCAAGTGTTGGTTCTGCTAAGCTGCAGTGGGATGTTGGTTCAGCTGGGAGCTGTTTGAGGAGCCTATGCACATGACAAGACAACGTTCCTTCCTGTGCCATTGTTCCTTAGCAACACTTCCATTCACAAGAGGAACCTGGTGTTATGAATTTAGCTGTCAAACACTGGAATTGATACTGTCAGGGTGCAGGGCAGCTGGATGTAGCCAAGAGCCTTAGCAGCTGCTAAAAGAAAGGAAGTAGCCCATCACCAGGACATGCTCTATGCTCTCTAGAATGACAAATTGCAGCTCCAGAGCACAGGCCTGTTTCCCAGTATCCACCTTGCAGAGACAGTTTAAGTGCTTTCAACCCTCTGCATGGTTTGGAAACCTCTAGAACTTTCTCTGGGACTCTGGCAGCAGCTTTTTAGAATGGTTCTGAAGATTGGGGCAGAGGACCAGGCAGAGCAGGTTCTGCTGATGGTCTGACCATACCAGTGTGTGATAGCGTGAAGGACCTTCAGCTTCCCGGGGTTCTGGGGGTGTGTGCTTAGTTGTAGGATGTACGTGTGGCTGTGAGGGAGTGCTTAGTGCAGGTGAGGTGTGCAGAGGTGCTGAGTTTATCCAGTCTCCTCAAGTGATACTGGTGCTGCTTGGTACAGCAGAAGGTTTGGTAGGGCTTTACGGTAGTTTTGGATGGTACCAGATGCTGCAGTGTATGTAGATTTGTGTTACAGCAGCAGCTGAACTCTGATGTTAAGCCTTGGCACTCCTAGGAAATGCAAGCAAACCACAAAAAATTTGACACTATCTTTTTGGAGTTTGGTCCACCCTTGCCAGGCAATGCAGCAGTGCCTTGTCTTCTCCACTGAATCACTTCAGAATTGAACTTGTTTCTTAATTCAGGCTCAACACCAATACAGGCATGTTCATCAGCATTAGTGTGGGGTTGGAAGAGCTGCAGGCAGCCAGGAATGCAGCCTGCTTGAACTGGAGGGAGGGTCTTGCAAGCTGGGGAAGTGGGAGATGGGGGTGGGGACCATGCTCGCTTCCTGTAACAGTTATCAGGTGTATTCTGAAGCTGCCTGGCAAGATAAGAAGTTTTCCAGGAAGTCATTGTAATGGAGAACTCCCAGTGGTCTGCCTCCTGACCCGTGCTCCCCTGGCTGGGAAGGGGGAGGGGGCTCGCACAGCGCAGGAGATCCAGCAGGATTCCTTGGAAGATGAGCCGGCAGGCTCATCTTTCTAGGTGGCAATGCTGGGGGGTGGGCAGGCAAAACCCCTTTGTGTCCTGCAACCTCCTAACAGGATTCATAGGTCCTGTAGACTGTTGAAGAGGCACTTTTGCAGGCTGCCTGCTCCTATGGCATCCAAATGCTTTGTTTCTTTTGTAGTCCTGCCCAGAGCCTCATCTTTATGTCCCAGCCGTGGTCTCTCACTGTGGCCAGGACCAATCCATCACTTGTGTCCCGTTTAAGTGACCAGGAAGCTCAGTGTTCCCCTTAGCCATGTCACAGTTGTGGCCCTGGTCTGGTTTCCTCCCAAACCCACCAGCACTTTGGCGTGCAGAGACCATCCACAAGGGAGAAGGAATGCTATAAAGCAGAATTTTGCTAAACAGATGAAACAGCTGGACAGATGAGATGCCAATCCAGATTTGGCTTGAGGCTGTGTTTTCCCTGACAAGGCTTAGAAATGCCTGTCCCTGGTGAGGGAGTAGGGGCTCTTGCTGAGTGCAGGGCGCATTGTTTTGCAGCTGGAACAAACCCTTTGGCTGGGCACCAGCTGACAAAGGCACGCCCTGCACTCTGCTGCCTGGGAGTTGCAGCTCTCCTGGTCTTGAACTCCAGGCTTACCCTGCTACTTGCCTTTTGGTGATTAAAACCACAGATGTGGGGCCTGCTGGCTTTCCTTTGATAGATAAGGGATGGTCTAGGGTTTCCTGTGACGTGGATGTGAGATTAGATTGTGGTGTGGTAAGCACACAGGGGTGGAATTAAAGGGGCTCTTGCCTGTATCCGGGCAGATGGATCCCATCAGCAACAGGTCTTCTCAGACAGCATGGAGCTGTGTGCTGCAGTTTGGCCTGGGGTTATGGGAACCTGGGGAGGCAGGTACTGCCTCATGTCCTGTGAGAAGTGAAGTTTAGGGGGTCATAGATAGGTGGGGAAACAGGTAACACTGGGGCAAGAAGTCACTGCATGAGGTCATTCCTAGCTAAGCAGTGAGGGCACCCTAAATTGGTCCATCACAAACCAAAGCAGGACTTAAACCACCTTTCCTTTCTTTCAAATTCTCCAAAAAACCATCAGCCAAGGGAGTGCTTTCCCCTGGTCCAGGCACTACTGTTCCAGCACAGGCAGTCTCTCTGTGCTAGGGGATGTCCAGTTTTTTCTCAGATGCTTTGGCTATTCCATCAAGAACACAGAAGCAGGAAACTATAAGTGAAACTGTCTTCCCTAGAAATGCCTGAAGTCATAGTTCCTCATTAGCATTCCAGGACCAGCATCAGATGGGAGTATTGGCAAATGGGAATTGGTTTAAAATGACTGCTGCACTGCTCAGTGCTCAGTTACAGTCTTCTGAAATGCTGTCCCCATTTTGGCACAGTCAGAGAGCTGTGGCTGGAGCCCATAGTGATTCCTGAGTCAGACTGAGAAATGTCTGTGCTTGCCGTGCCATGGAGATGTTTCCCATTTGTTTTCTGTAGACTCTTCTTACAGCATCTCAATGGCCAAGTTGAAATAATTGCAGTAGATCTTAACTATGTGAGGAGTGATGGACAGCATGTGCCTGGGCAGAATCTCTTTTAAACCTTGTACTGTTGTGCTTGGCTACACAACTTCAGCTCGTGCAGCAGAAGCCAAAACCAGTCCAGCTGCTGGCCTAGGAACACAAGCTAATAAAATAGTATGTTTTCCTGGCTGTCACCATCTCTGGAGATAGGTCATGGTTCCTATGATCTGTGGCCCAGATGCACAACTAGAGAGCTTGGCAAAAAGTCCTCCTGGGTCTCCAACTTATCTCTCCTGCCTCATTAGGGACACCAGCACAGCTTTTTGGTCTTTGTAGTTTGCCATTGTGTGGTGTCAGATTCTTCCTAGATCAAATGTCTATCCCATGTGATGTTTTCCCATATCCTTGTACTCCCCATTGCTTTCCATGCCTTCCCTTGGCTGTGAGGCGAAGCTGGCCTGAGGTCTGTAAAAGGCACAGTGTGGGCTGTGTCCTGCTGCCCCATGTGGTGTTTGGGACCAGGTGGAGATGGGCTGACCCTGCCTGCTTGGGAAGTTTGATTTGTATGTGTCTCCTAACATGGCAGCCTTCCATAATACAGCACAGGTGAGAAGCTGGTTAGTCTCCAGCACTGAACTGATTCTCCAGGTGATGCCAGCCTGTCTGGCCCTGGCAGCTGTGGAGCAGCCCATGGGGCCTGTTTATCTCATAAGGAGCGGGACAGACGCTTGTGCAAGCGTGCATGACTACCTTCAGGAGCTGCTGTGACATCCCTTCTCCAGCCTGCTCAGAGTCATTCTCAGCCTTGTCCTGGGGATCTGCTTTGCCTCTCTGAGTGGAGCTCTTTGGAGGGTTGCAATTGCTGAGCAAATAAAGCCTTGAAATGCCTCAGTTATGGAGGCAGCTGTCTGCCATCACTTTCCTCATGCCTTGAGGCTGGGTGCCACATTTCCAGGGAAAGCCCCAGGGTTGCTGGGTTGCTCACTTGTTGGAGGGCGGTTTGGGAGGTACCTGGAGAAGGGTGAGAGTGAAACCAGTTAGAGGTTGGTCAATGTACAAGAAGGGAAAAGGACTGTTTGCAGAAGAGTGGGACCTGTGTTTGGAGGTGCAGCAAAGTAACAGAGGCAGGTGAGGTGAGGGGGAGGTTCACAGCTGGAGTCATCATGGTCATCTGTGACAAGGAGGCAGGTCCCCCATGCCCTGCTTGCAGGGGAGATGGTGTGTGTTTCTGCTCCGTGGCTCTGTGCAGCTCTGCCTACTGTGCGAGGAACTGTGAAAGTGATGACTTTGAGTGCTGCTGGGGGCATCAGAGGGGCAGGAGGAATGAGCCCTCGGGGAGCCCAAGGGACTGTAACTGGTGTAAAAAAAATTTTGGCACTGATTGACACACTGTGCTTGGTTTCTGCAGCCCGTCTCCAGAGGAGGGAATGGGTGATGAATTCGACCTGATGGATCACTCAGATCTCTACATCCTCGACTTCAGTACGTGAGCACACCCTGCCCAGTCTGTACCTCTTGCCACAAGGTGCCCTGTGAGCAGGCCCTGCTGTGAGGCACCGTACTGTGCCCTACGTGGCTCCAGGTGCCTGTATCCCTGAGCCAAACAGCTGTCTCTGACAAGTGTACATGGATTAAGGCAGACCAGCTAGAGGTGCAGCTGTGTTTCATGCGCTCCTGCACACAGACTTCTTGTGGCAGCATAGAAAACTGCTCCAGACGGTCCCTGGTTTGCATTCTGCCTTGTGCCTGAGAGGAATGGCCAGGGTGCTCTGCCCTGTTTCCTATAGCACTGACTGCATGATGCTGGACCCCCCCACGGTGTCCAGATGAGGACTGCTGTGGCTAACTGCGCTCTTTCCACAGGTCCCAGTCTAAAGACGCTGTGTAAGCTAGCAGTGATTCAGTACAGCCTGGACCAGTCCTGCCTTCCCCATGACATCAGGTACGGTGTGCCTTGCTGGGAGGTCACCTTGTGGGTGATCCCTGTCCTTAGGGTGCTCCAGCCCTGGCTGAGGTCTGCCTGGGGCCTTCCTTGGCACTGTGCAGCTTTGGGGCAGGCTGGGCTGGAGACTACAGCTGAGGCTGACGCGAAGCAAAGCTGCTCCAGCCCTGGGCACTGTGCTTGTGCTTTCTCTTATTGTGTCCCTTTGGTGTGTTACAGATGGGAGCTCTCGGCCATGACAACAAACAGCACCATCAGTCGTCCCATCGTCTCCAACCAGGGCTGATGCTGACTCATCCCTCTACCACCCTGCCCTCACCCCTCCACACATTGACCTCTTGCTCCACTGCCTGCATGAATTTTTATCCCTTTCAAGCAAGGAAGGTGTGAGCTCAGTTTGTCTTGCCCTAGCCAGGCCTCCCTCTGCCCTCGTCATGCTTTGGGCAGCACGAGTGTACAGGCAGAGCTGGCCACTGGGGAAAAAAACTGGCTGGCCCCAGCAGCACAGCTGTGACCCCTCTCCTTGCTGATGGCTCCAGCATCTTCCTTCCCTTTGCCTGTGGAACTGCAGCTGTGCTGTCCGGTCCCCGGCCACTTTCCAAGGGCCTGAATCAACTCTTACCACCAGCCATGGCCCTGGGGTTGACATCAGGCTATGAACTGTTCCTGCATTGCCTCAAGAGAGCAGGAACCTCTACACCTGCTCCTGCCAGCACTGACCAACTTCCTGGCACTGGATGGCAGGCCCCAGCTCCAAGCTGAGCCCAGTGTGGGGGCCTGGGCCCGGCTGGACTCTCTGCCCAGATCCCATTGTAAAACAGCAATCGGGGGCAGTTTTATAAATTCTGAGGCAGACATGGTTTCTGCTGCTGTGTGTGTCCTAGCAGGTGAACTGGGGGAGAGTGGGTGTGAGAGAGGAGAGACTGAACCCGGGTGCTTTTCCCCAAAGCTGCAGGCCACTCGTGCCTTGTGGCAGCAGCAGGCTGTGGCTGGTGTGAGCCCTGGCTGGAGTGGCAGAAAGGAAGCCGGGCCCTCCACAGCAGCACTGCCCTGGTGTACCTGCCTCCTGCCCAGGGCTGTGCTGCCCTGCCAAGAGGACAGGGAGGAAAGTGGTGTGTGTCTCCTGGGCTGTGCTGCCTCAGAAAGGTGGATACCCTGTAGCTTCCTGCTTCAGGGCTGAAGATGGAGTGGTGCCTGGGACAGTCTTCCTGGGTGGCACAGAGCACTGTGCTCAAGCCCCCTTCTGTGGATGTGGGGTGTCTTATGTGAAGAGGAGCTCCCATGGCAACTGTAGTGAGGCTAAATGCAGGGGCAGCATTAGCCTAGGGAAGCACTCAGGGTGTTTCCTGGGATGTTTTCCAGGGCAGCTGAGATGATTGCAGCTGCATGCCAGGAACGGGTGGCAGAGGGCCCAGGCTGTCTGCCCTGCCCTGAGAGCTGGCACATAGCCAGGGTCAAGTGCTGCTCATCCAGCAGCACAAGGCTGTGTGGGTGCCTGGGCTCCTTGACCTGCAGGGGGTGGCCAATGTGGGCACAATGGAGCAGTCTGGAGTGGCACAAGAGTGGTGAAAACCCTGTGGCAGGAGAACAGAAGGCACCTCAATTGTGACAAGGGCTTGTTCTTCACGCAGTGGCGGCACCTCACCGTGGTGGGTGATTAGTTCAGTGTCAGGGCTGGGGCCTGGAGGGAGACAGGTGTGGTGACAGTACATGTGGCTCAGGGAGAACAGCCCCAGCCTTGGCTCCTTTGTGGTCCTTGGCACCTGCAGGTTACTGGTGAGGGCTGGGTGGACATCTACCCTCTGTTGTCCAGCAGCTCTAACTCCTCAAATCAACTGCCTCAGCCACAGGCTCTCTCTCAAGCTGTGAAATGAAATAGTGTTTTTTTTGCCATGGTATCCACTCCCCCAGCACTGAAGCATTAAGCTAACCCTCCTTGCAGGATGCCAGGCACCAGGAAACACCCACAGACCACACACACTCCCTAGGCTGGGTAGTGTGGTGCTGAGCAGAGGTTCCCCAAGGTGCTCTCAATTCTGTCCATGAATGGCTGTCACTGGGACTTCTCTGGGAAGAATCTCAATCTCTACACCATCAAGTGGAGACAACAGGCCCTAGAAATGCTCAGCACCCCATGTCAGTTGCCTCTAGGAGAGCAAACCTTTGGTGGGGGAAAAGGCCTCTCTAGGAAGAAAAGAATGGGGTCACCAACACCCTAATCTCCTTCAAGGGTTCTCTTGGGTTCAGGGGTGCTGTGGCCCTGACTCTTTCTGTGAGGACTCTGCTGTAGGCCTGAGCATGGGAATTTCTCACCATCTTGGTCCAGATGTCTTCAGTGCATTTCCTTGGCTTTTCAGCTCCTTCTTGCAGCACGCAGCTCACTTACCAGTGATGCTGGAGAGCAGCTGCCAGGCAGGCAGATTAGACACAGGACCTTCTGCTGGGTTGGCAGCAGCTGTGGGCCAGGAGCTGGGCAGATGTGTGCCATGCAGGGGGATCCCTGCTCTCTTCGTCACTGCCCCCTCCTGAGTGGCAGGTTTGCTTTAAAGACCCTGGCTTCCTTTTATTACTTCCCCTCTCAGATTGCAGCCGGCTGCAAGGCTATTTTTAGCAGCCCGCCTTCTAAAAATAGCCCTGAGCTGTTTGGAGTTGCGTCACAAGAGGTAACTCTCTCCACGAGTGGCTTGGCCTCTGCACCCCAGGAGGATACAAAAGGAGGCCAGGAGCAGAGGGGTCAGCAGGTTCAACCGCAGCCAGAGGCGAAGGAGGCAGCGGTTCAGGCCTGCCAGCTTCAGGCATCCCAGCGCCAGCAGTATGACCATCTTCTGCAGCCACTGCCACCAGCCCCTGCAGGCAGAGATGAGCTGCCTGCCCAGGAGGGGCAAGCAGGCGCCCAGGGCCTCAAGGCCATTCAGGTGAGCTCCTCCCCCACCTCCCACTTTCAGGGCTGGGACAGCTGGTGTAGGGCCTGATGGCCCTTGCAAGAGGCTTTCACCAGCCTGAGGCGGTGGGGCTGTCAGCTGGCACATGGGGAGGAGATGCAGGAGCTTGGTGGGGCAGAGGAATTTTAGGTCACTGAAGAGGAAAGGCATATCTGGGGGACTGGGGTGCACGTTCTGGCACTGGATGCAATTTCCATCCTTGTGGGGTTTGGTGGGGAGGGTTTGTCGCGTGGGCTCCTCATCAAAGCACAGGTCATTGTCCAACCTGGTCCCCAGCAGGAGAGGCACCAGCCACACCAGCAGCATGTTCCCCTGGGTAGCCTTGAGCACCTCTGCCTGCACCCACTGCACCGAAACAGCTACTCAAGGTTTGCTGTCCTAGAGGCAGCAGCTGGCATGGGTGCTGAGCATCTCCACTCCATATCCCTGAACTCACAATTCTCCCCATAGCAATAGGTGGGGAATGCTGTCCCTTTCCCTCCCTGGACATCCCTCCCCAGATGGCTGGCTTTGCAGGTCAACCAAGAGTGCCTCCAAGGCTCGCCGGGACCAGATCAACGCGGAGCTGCAGGCATTGCGTTCCCTGCTGCCCATCTCCATGCGGGAGAAGGAGCGGCTTTCCTACCTCCACACCATGGCCCTGGTGTGCCTCCGGCTGCGGGGGGCTCAGCTGTTCCCTCCAGGTACCCATGGCACTGCTGTACCCCATACTATCTTACGTCTGTGTGGGGCGTTGCTCCTGTGCCACCAAGACAGCGTTTCACCCTGATCCCCCTGCAGGCTCAGCTCCTCCTGCAGGACCGGCCCTCGGCACAGAGCTACTCTCCCTGCTCCCGGGGTTTCTGCTTGTGCTGTCGGCCAGCGGAAAGCTGGTCTACATCTCAGAGAACGTGGCTCAGGTCCTGGGCCTTTCCGTGGTAAGGCTTGCTCGCTAGGCATTTGCAGTCACTGTCCTGGTGCCTTTACTGTGTGCACAGCATGCTGCCCGAGCAGATGCTGGGCTGTGGCTCCAATGGTCTGTGTGCCCATGGTGCCAGCCAAGGCTCACCAAAACAGGCACAGTCCTTGAGGGAAGCCCCCTCCTTTGTCAGGTGGAACTGCTCGCCCAAGGCGACACGGTTTATGACATCCTGGATGGGCAAGCATGTGAGGATGTGTACAAGAAGCTCCTCCTCGCCCAGGAGGAGCCTGGCAGGGGTAAGGGAGGCCTCAGCTGGCATCTTGCAGATGTTGCCACTTTGCTCTGGCCCTCAGTGCTGTGATCAGAGATCCAGGACCAGCCCTGCTGGGAGCAGAGCAGGAGAGTCTCTGACCCACTCGGAATGGTTTGTTTCCCTGCAGAAGTCACTTTTGTCAGTGAGATGTGCACGTCCAAGGCCTTCCGGCTGAAGCACGGGGGGAATCGGGTCGTAACAGTGTGTGGGCGCTTTGTGGCCCTGAGCTGGCCACCCTCCCCCTCCACCACAGCCTTCCTGGCCCTCTGCTCACCGGTCATGCAGTCGCCTGCAGATGGCGAAGTTGGTTCCCAGGATGACATATTCCAGAGCACCCACATCCTAGACATGACGTTTATTGATGTCACGGAGAGGTGAGGTGTGCCTGCTTGCACCAGAGCCCCAGCTGTACATCTGGGGCAGCAAGAATAATTTCCCTTCACCAAGCCTTTGTATGGGATGCAGGCTAGATGCTGTGTGAGCACCGAGACTCTCACAGACGCTTTCCCAGACTTTTTCTCTCCTTTACAACTTGTTTCTGTACCTCTGTTGTTTTGCTCTCCCCTCCATCATGCAGCAGCTGCTCCTTGCTGACAGGGTGCAGACCCTGTATGGCACTCAGTCCCCACTCCCCTTGCCTTCCCCAGTGTCACCTACCACCTTGGCTACCGCAAGGAGGAGCTGGTCGGTCAGTCCTGGTACAGCCTCCTGCACCCTGAGGATGTTGATCTGGCAGCTGCCCAGCACAGGGCCGTGGGTGAGTGTTGGGCCCAGGAACGTGTACAGTCCTCCGGCTACATGGTCTGGCTATGCCTGAAACACATCTATCCGGGACAGCAGACACAAATCGAATTCAGTCCTGCCCACTGAGACTGAATTGGTCACACACTGTCACAGGTAGCTTCCAAGCCTGGGAAGCTTTGCCACAGTGCACAGAGGAGGGACTAGCCCCCTTGAGCTCCAGCTCTTTCGGGGGGCAGGACTTCTACGGGCCTGACTCCTCTCTGTGTGGCTTCTGCGGCGCTGGGGCCAGAGCAGTGACCACCTGCAGACCTCATCGGGGCAGCCTAGGGGGTGTTCAGGCGGGTCGGGCCGCCGCCTAACGCAGTCGCTTCCCTTGCCCGCAGCGCTCGGGGCCGGCGCCGGGCCCGCCTCGGGGTCGGCGGTGCTGCGGATGCTGCGCCGGGACCGCGCCTGGGCCTGGCTGCGAGTGTGGGCGAGGCGGGACGGCGGCGGCCGCTGCATCTCCTGCACCTGCGCCTGCCTCAGGTGAGGGGGCTCCGGGGAGGGTGGCGGGGGTCGCTGCATCCCGGGCCGCCCCTGACCGCTCGTCCCCGCAGGGAGGAGGAGGCGGCCCACCTGCGCTCCCGGCAGCCCCCCGCCGCCGCCCCGCCGGGCCCGGGGCTCGGCCGTCTCGCCGCGCAGCTCCGCGCCCTCGCCGACAGCCTCTCGCCGCCCGCCGCTGCCCCGCCCGCGCCACGACCCCGGCCCCTTCCCGAGGAAGGCGATGCCGATGCCTCCGACTGTCTTGGGAGCTCTCTACTGGACCCTTCCCACTTCCTCCCCTCTCCTTTTAACTGGGGAGCGGCGAGAAAATTGGATGCAACATTCCAAGTGTGCCCTCACAGGTGGCAAGTCTACAGAGACACTGATATCCCTTGGTGTGCTGACTGTACCTCTCCTAATGCAGGCCACTGTGTGTAACCCCATCTCCTGTCAGACAGTCCCTGCTCGGAGCTTCAGCTGACGCCACTGAAGGCGATGGCAAACGCTCATTGTACACACTTGGTGCTCGCGTTAGAAACTTTGGCCAGGCCGTGATTCCAATCCAGCATCACGATGACTCAGTTCGGCAGCGCAGAGGGATCTCGATCGTGCACTTTACCGTTTATCGGCGAATTAGCTGGATGTCGCCAGAGCGCGTACGGGACCCGTTCCTCACACGGCAACGATTTTCGCTTAAAAAGGACGCCAATAAAACCCGCTGCCACACGTGACTCTCTGGCGTGTCCTGGTTCCGCTTCCGGGAGCGCGGGCTGGGGCGATGCGGCCCTGCCGGGATCGGGCGGGACGGGGATGGGGACGGGGATGGGGACGAGTCGCCGCCGCCACGGAGGGTGAGGAAGAGGCGGCCGAGGAGCAGCCGCTCGGGAGGCTGGAGGCGGCGGAGGGCGATGGGGACAGTGACGACGGCGGCGGGAGCGTCTCGGGGGCTGAGGAGGCGGAGGCGGCGGGGCCCGGCGGGAGAGGTGAGGGGGGTCCCGGCGGCAGCGCCTCCGGTGCGGGCGGCGGCCTCAGCGCCTATCGGGAGGTCTTGGCCTCGGTCAGTGGGAAACGAGTCGGCAAATGGCTCGGTCACCTTTCGTATTCCAAGTCCTGCATCCCTCCCTCACCTGCTCCGATCAGAGGATGAGCTCGGAATCACAGCAGGGTGTGCGCTGGAGATGCGTGAGAGGCCCCTGGAACAAAAACCGTGTAGCGGCCTCTTCCCCGCAGTCGCCTTCCTCGTGTGTGGAAACACAGAACTGTAGAGTGGTTTGGGTTGGAAGGGACCTTAAAGATCATCCAGTTCCAGCCCCCCTGCCGTGGGCAGGGACACCTTCTGCTGTGGAAGATCTCTCGCATCTCAAGGGCAATTGCTCTGTGCAAATTCAGACGCGGAGGAGCTCCAGAGGTCCTCGCCAGGACAGGTGGAGCGGGAGAACCGGGTGCTGCGTGGCTGTGGGCACGGCATGGGCTGAGGTTCAGGGTGTGCAGGTGGTGGTTCTCATCCACAGTGGTGAGCACAGCGTGGTGTCCTCATCTCAGAATGATCCAGGTGAGAATGAGAAGTACAGCAAAGGCCTTTGAGCAAAACTGAGGGAATGGACACCGGTGTCAAACACGCGGCATGACGCAGGTGTGAGGAGTCACTGGTTGTCTCATGAAAGGGGTCTCCGTGGTGTGTCTGAGTGGGGCCATGGGGGAGGCACATCCCCTCTAAAGGTGGGCTTTTGGGACTGGCAAGGTGCCCCACCATCTGCTGTAGGCATTTTGTTTTCCTCTGGCGAGGAAATAGTGAGCTTTAGCAAAGCTCGGAGAGAGGACCACGGACAGGCACCCTTTGCTTTCCACAGCTGGATGTGAATGGGAACAGCAGTTTTACTTTTGCCATCTGTCGGGGCCCTCTGTCATCTTGTTTCTGGAGCAGAAGGAGTTATATTTGAGTCCAGCACTAATTTTGTCTCAGCAGGGAACAACTGGGCAGATATCATCCATTTCTTAGGCCATCTGTTCCTGCATCCTGGACACTCTGATGTGCTCAGCAGGTCCTATAGCCCTCTACAGGTTCAGCTGAGAAAGGCATAAGGTATCCATGTGTCACAGGAATCTGTGGGAGGGTAGGAAACACGAGGAGGATGTGCTCCTGAGCAGGAAATGTCCCTGTTATCAGTAGGTAACAGTAGCTTATCAAGAGGTGCAAAACAGAGGAAATAATCCACAAAATAATGGATGGAGGGAAAAATGGAAATGGACTACAGAGACAGAACAGAAAAGGTAAGTTATATTCTAGGGGGGAAAATGAATGAAAAATTGGGGAAATTAGGGCCTCAAGAAAGAATGCAAGAAACAAGGGAAATAAGATAATCCTGTCTTTTTAACTGGGGCCTTTTCACACACACACAGTTTCCAAATCTGCTGCCCAGCAGTTAACATCTTCTAGGACCGTTCGCTTCTACCCAAAAACATGCTTATTATGTCCAGTGATGTTTTTATGAATGTGAGTGGCTAATTTAATCTCCTAAAAACGGGGTGTATTTCATGGGCTGATACTACTGCGTAGAAATCATCCCCATTAGGTTTTGGGTAGTCAAGTCTGGTCACCTGTACCAGTATTGAAACATTTTATCAGTGGAAGCTCTGTTTGCCTTTGCTTTCTCTGATTTGTACCAAATCTCTTTTCTAATCCTTTGCATCTCTTTACGTGGTGGCATCTTGTAAACCTTTGCTATTTAAACAGTATTGTTTTGGAATTGCAGCCAAATGGAGTATTGTAGTGCAAGTGATGGCGTCTTGTCTGTCTTCACCCACTGTTAAGAGTATCTTCCACATCATTCTTCCTTTCCTTTAATGCTTTCTTTGCCCTTTTCGTTGTCCTTGTTCAGAATCTTTCATGTGTGCTTTGAGTATTTAGTGATACTCAAATATTGCCATATGTAGAGATTAATTGCTTTGTCCTCCAGTAACTCGTATAATTAGCACAGATTTTTCCAGAATTTGAGCAGTGTGGTGGCAGATCCTCTTGTCCACGGATTTGTTGGTTTTCTTATGTCCCTGTGAACCCCAATAGCAAGATTAATGTAAATTGCTGAGCTGCGTGGCACTCTGCTCATGCCTGAGTGCAGGCAAAGCTCATTGGTCTGAAGGGGATTTCACATTCTGGGCAGGCAGTAAGTGATTGTACACGAGTGACAAGGAAAAAGGTGGAGATCAGAAAGGGCGATGGTGCTATCATCGCTCAGAAGGCAGGGACAAGGGTGTCCAAGCAAGAGAGGATGTCAGATTGCAATAAGATAAGGGGGAAGGGAGTTTTGGGGAAGTAGTGTAATGAAATCATGCTGTATTCACATTTCTTTTGTCCCTTGTGTAGCAGACTGGATGTACGGTGTTCCCTTAGCCTACTTCAGAGGACTAATGAGTGTTGACAGAGCAGAGTTCGTGAGTGTTCAGAACAAGCAAAAAGAAAACATTTCCTGAGGCAACACATGGCTGTGCCCATTATGTTTTCTGGATGATGAGAGTAGTTTCTGAAACAGAAGGTCTTAGTTATTGCCAGGATGAGAGTGACTGGGATAATAAGTCCATGGTCTGAGCCAATGTGACTGACCTCATGTTGCTTCCTGAATTTGGCAAGGCACACGGAAACCTCGCTCACGGGGCAGCGCTTTGGGTTTGCGTGGCAAGGATTTGGTAGTGAGTGGGCTACAAGGGTGGCTTCTGTGAGAGGATGCTGCAAGCTTCTCACATGTCCCATTAGCTGTGGCCAGGGGCTTTTATCAGCAACAGTGGTAGCACCCCTGTGGTAACATCTAAGAAGGGGAGAAGCCCTTCTGCAGATCAGCAGCTGGTAGAAAGGAGTGAGAATATGTGAGAGAAACAGCCCTGCAGACACCAAAATCAGTGAAGAAGGAGAAGGAGGAGGTGCTTCAGGTGGGTGGACAGAGATACCCCTGCAGCCTGTGATGCAGCCCATGGTGAGGCAGCTGTGCCCCTGCAGCCCATGGAGGACCCCACACTGAAGTGGGTGGATGTGCCCCCATGAGAAGCTGGAGCAGGTTTGCTGGCAGGACTTGTGACCCTGTGAGGGACCCATGCTGGAGCAGCCTGTTCCCGAAGGACTGCACCCTGTGGAAAGGGACCCATGCTGGAGCAGTTCATGGAGAACTGCGTCCCAATCTGTTTGTTTTGCCCGTGTGATGGTAACTGGGGCGTGATCTCTCCTGGCCTTTATGTCAATCCGTGAGCCTTTTGTTGTATTTTGTCTTCCCTGTCTAGCAGAGGATAGAGTGATAGAACAGCTTGGTGGGCACCTGGCACCCAGCCAAGGCCAATGTACCACAGACAGGTTGTGATTGTTCCTGCTGGGCCACAGTTGGGGTGTTCTGTGACAAACGCATTAGTATCACAAAGGCTTAGAAAGGCCATGTGCCTGTCACTGCTCAGAGGTGCTGAGCAGCCAAACACCACCAAGTCAGTTTGCCAAGGCTTTCCCTTTCAGAAGGGAGCCAGTACAAACCCCTTCTTGCCTCCATGAGAGAGCAGAATGAGCGTTATCCCGGTGCTGACTTAAAAAATGTTTCAGTTGTTAGTCCTGAACACCCAGACGTGTAAATCCAGAAAGAATCATTGATAATATTTTTACATTCTGTTACAAGAAGTGTTAAAGGTTACTGACACTGAGGGATATTAAAGAAGCATAGCAACAGACAATTCCAGCAGAATACTGTGCATTCATTACCGCCGTGGGTAGCACTGATTTTGCTGTTTCCTGTGTTGTCAGCAGTCAGAGGAGAGAAGGAACATTTTACAAAACACAAGATGTAAATAATGCTCTGGGGAGCTCCGAGCAAGGCTAAAATATGAAACTGCTTTTTGGTGTTGTGGGGTTTTTTCTTCCCCAGTGAAATCAGGCTATAAACTGTTCCTGTTGGCAGCAAGTGGTGAAGGTTGAATGTCTAGATTTCAGTAGTTCACAGGCCCCTGGTGTGTTGAGGAGAGTCTGCTGTGGGAACTGCTCCACTGCTGACTGAGCAGAGCAATGGCAGATGTGCAGTGGGGAGTTTGTCTTCAAATCTTAAAAGACTGAATAGCCCATGTGGTTTTCTTTCACCTCTTGGCTGGTTTCGTGGTGTGAGAGGTGTGATGATGCCCATTTA
>JAWWLV010000121.1:8905452-8916769 GCA_035041135.1 Platyrinchus mystaceus | reverse complement strand
CGCGGGGCCTCCGGCGGCGGCCGGCGGGGCGGCGGCCGCGATGGCGGTGGCCGGCCCCGGACCGGTGCCGGTGCCCATGAATCTCTTCGCCACGTGGGAGATCGACCGCTCGGCGCCGAGCTGCGTGCCCAGGTGAGCCGACCCCGCCCCTCCCCGCCGCGGGGGCTGCGGTGAGCCCGGGCACGGCCGGGGCCGGCGAGGAGGCGGCCCCTGCAGCATCCCTGCCCCGCCGGGCCGCGCCCCCTCGGCGGCGGGGAGGGCCGGCCCCGGGCAAGGGCTGATGCGCGGCGAGCCCCGGCCGCGGTGCCGCCCGCGCCGCGCTTCCCGCGGGAGCAGCCCCGGGGACCGGCGGGGCAGGGTGGGACAGCACCGGACCGCGGCTGCGTTGCCTCCATGTTGCAGCCTCTGGCGACTGTGCCGCGATGGTCACGGATCCCAGAACGGGGTGTGTCTTCGTGGCCGTGCTGCTTTGGGAAGCTGCCTCTTTGCTCCCCAAGTGAACGGGTTGGCCTTGCAGCCGGATCCCTGGAGCCAGGCAGTGGCCACCAGGCATCCCTGAGCCTGTGGGGCTACCTGTGTCACCTGCACTCCAGACCATAGGGAACAGCAAGAAGGATTCATTGTGCTGCCAGCTGAACTCAGAGTTGTATCTCTGGCAGAGCTGGGAGACAAGCTGAGTGGTGTAGATGTCATCACTGACTCTGTGGTTAAGGGTATAGTCCAGGCTGGATGTGCCTGTAAACACCTGTCTTGGAGCCAGGAGGTGCCAGATGTATTAACGAGCTGGGTGTCTTTTGGCCCACTCATCTTATCAAACGCTGATCAGAAGGTCTTCTCATGAGAGCTATGGGGCAGATTCAGGAAGTCAGTGGGTGAGAAGAAGTGGTGTGTGATCAGTCTGAAAGTTGTTTGAAGAACTGGTTTTTGGCCAGTGAATCCTGTATCTTTTCACAAGGACAGTTTCCATTAGCACTGTGTAGGTGCTTGTTCTGATGCACGAACTTCTTTGTGTGCATCTGATAGCTAGAGGGGCAGCCATCTGACACAGCAGCTTGCAGGAAACTTCTGTAAAATTAATCTGAAATGTAGTCTCTGAAATATCTTCAAATGCAAGATTTGCTAAGATGGGAAGAAGCTGATGGAAGCTGATTCTTCCTTCAGAGGCCATGGCTCTAACATGGTGTGGTGCCATGTCTGTAGAGTCAGCAGGTCTGGAGAAGTCCTGCCTGTGGTCACAGTCCACAGTGACCAGTGTGGGACTGGTGCCTCTGTGTTTTCCAGTCTTCAGCTAGCCCAGGCTTTCCTTAGTGAATGGGTCACAGATGGGCACCTGTCAGGCAGGTATTTGCGGTCACTGAAACTAAAGTGAGGTCAAGCCCCAAACCTGGGTTAATGCACTGTGCTTACTTATTGTTTGTCCGTGTTCTTCCTCTACTGACGTGCTTGTATAATGTTTTAGTCTTGACATTAGGTTCTTCAAGGCAGAAACTCTGCTGTACTGTCTCAGTGCCCAGCACAGGTGGTCTCTGGTCTTACTGTGCTTTGAGGGTGGTAGTGGTGGCAAAATAATATCCATTCAAAGGCAATCATGCTTCTCCCTTGGGCTTCTCTGTTTCTTATCTGTAGGTAGTCTCGATTTTTACATTCTTATGCATATCTGGGGAAAGGAGAGCTTTGCACTGGTTTTAATGCTATAGAACGTGACTTTTTCTGAACTCTCTATTGCAAGTCTTGGCTGTCCCTGTGCTCCTTCTTGGGTGTTTCATTTTCTGCAGATGCAGCTCTGGCTGCTGCAGGAGTGAGGCTAGGCTGGATCAACTTTTGTGGGGTTGCTCTGTGCTTGGCTGTTAATGCAGGACAGTTCAGAGGTTGTGTCCAGGCCTTCAGAATACCAGAGACAGTCTGGGCCAGTAAAAACAGGCACTGTGAAGTATAAGCCCCAATGCATGGAACAGTTCAGTAGTATGACTGTAAGACATCTGATGTCTTGGCTTTCTAAGATCAACTGTTGCCCATAATGGAAGTTTTTTTCCTGCTGAATCAGGAATATGCCCCTGAACTAAGTCCACATTTATTTTTGCAGATGGCCTGGAGAAGGAAAGTATCATCCCTTCAGCAGTATCATCCCTTCAGGCCCAAGTTGAGAGAGATCTGTGACCTATTAATGACCTTCCTATGAACTGACTGAGCATAGCCTAGATCCAGATGCCTTTTGCTCAAGTGGCTTTCACGGGAGGCAGAGCTGAATTTTCTGGGCAGTGGGCTATTATGCAGAGGCAGAAGGAAGTAAACAAACACCTGGAAAACAAACAAAATGCACTTTGCATCTTCAGTTACCCCACATTGGACTAGGGATTACTGGCTTCCCATCACAATGCCTTTTGAGGAAAGCAAGCCTGATTAATTCATGCTGCAGGGTATGAAGCATGCTTTGGTTAAAATAGTCAATCAATTAGCCTTAACTGCCACTCATAATTGTCTTAGTCTTTATAGCCGTGTTCTGAGGTGGGAGTGTCTTTATTGTGATGCCTTGCAAATAAATACCTTAAGTATTTAAAAGTATTACCTTAAGGTAATTCCTTAAGGGTCTTAAGGTAGTAGCAGGTTTTCACTGTATGGAGACTGCAAGAAATGAACTAGAGGTTTGCCAAAGTAAAATGTCCATCTGCATCAAGGTAATGTCTTAACTGTGTTTTCATTGTTTTGTGTGTTGATCAGGCTGTATGTTTTGAAAAAACGTGTGAAAGGATTTAAGCCAACATGCTTGAGATCTTGTTAGTTCCACAGTGGTATTTTCAACCTCTTATAATAGACTGCTCTTTTTTTCTTTTTTCTTTTAACATCTGAGCATCCATAAATGTAAGTTCTTAATTAGGAAACAAGATAAGATTGTGTCATTGTGTTCACTTCTTCCATGGCACAGCTGTTGTGTTCGGTGTTATGTGGATGTTGTTTCAGTGATAAGTAGCCGTATTTCTAGTGAGAGGTGAGAGATAAGAGTTGTATTTTGGCTACTGCGTCAGTTGTTGAGCTCAAGCTGCAAAGGCAGATTCTACCTGTACAGATTATGCCATGAATGGTGCTGCAAGGATTCAAATACTCTCCATTTCATCCACGGTACCTCATATCTCAGTACAATGCATGAGCAAACAAACATTCCAAGTCTTGCTGCCACCCACATACTGTGTTTGAACACAGTGTCTCCTGCTTATGATAGTTAGAAAAGCATCGACTGAGGGAAATGCATGTGGTTTGGGCTCACTTTGTGAGACCTTGTATGTGTACCTTCAGGATATTAAATTTCAGAAGATGCTCTGAATTAATTCTCTATCATTAAAACTTGGCAAACTTATGTTTTGGAAAGTTATAGCCTAATAGGCCTCTTGAAATGAGAGCAGTTGTTGCAAGTACTGCTGGAAATATCCCAAAAGTGCCAGCTAGGGTGATCCTTTGAAGTGCCATGAGGTCAGTGTTCTCGTC
The DNA here is from genome assembly GCA_035041135.1 of Platyrinchus mystaceus. Lineage (NCBI taxonomy): Eukaryota > Metazoa > Chordata > Aves > Passeriformes > Tyrannidae > Platyrinchus > Platyrinchus mystaceus. Next base: position 8,913,289 of record JAWWLV010000121.1, on the reverse strand, counting down.
TCTGCAATCCTGTTTTCCTGTTTGGGCAGACCACGTCCATTACCTGACAACTCACGGAGGGTGGGTTAAGACTTCATTTGTGCAGATGGTTGCATGCTTTCCTTTGCCTGAGGTCCAGAAATCCTTGCAGTGACAGTACGCGCCATACAGTGTGGAGGAACGTGCTCTCCTCTGGCACAGCTACATGGGGCTGCATCTTGCAGCCTCACAAAGGGGCTGCTGTGGGCTCAGGGGTCTGTTTACTCTCAGCAGAGAGTATTGCCTGCCTTTTCTATAACCCCTAAGAGTTTCCTTTTCTGAAGCTGGTTTGGTGATGAAGAGCCTCTGAACTGGGTATTCCTTTAAGAAACACTTATTCCAGCTGGAATAACATATATTTATCTTCCTGAGATGTTCCTGAGTGGTTTCCTGGGTAAATCAGACATTTTCATGGTAAACTTCCAACCTCAGCAAAATCTGTTCTGTTTGGATAAGCTACAGAGTTGCACCTCTGGGAAACTTAAATGATTCCAGATTGTTCCTTCCAAAGATACTATGATGCCGTGACAAACCAGAGTAGTGTTAGACCCAGAGTGCTTGAGAGAGGCCACAGTTTCTTGTAAGGAAACAATCTCTTATAATGGGTGATATTTGCGTGTTTGAATTATGATTCCTTCTAGTCCTATGTGGAAAACAAAATGTTCTAAACAGCCATCAGATTGCTTATTATTCTTACTATCGTGTGCTTGGCTTGCAGGCCTGCAGCCATAATAAGCCTGATGTGTTGTCCACTATCTGTCGCTCTCTGTGGCAGCAGAGCACATTTGGGATTTCTCCTCTGGCAGTGTTATGTTTCCCTTCTGAGTGTACAATAATTGAGTGGCTGTCTGTTACTCCTTTCTGCTCATTAGTAGAACTCAGGACAAATGTCTGCTGCCAGTATGATTGATGGGGGGTGTGCTCCTTGCAGAATGTTAATAGTGGCTTCCCTGAGGGCTTAATTTTATTTGAAGTACCTGTCATGCTGCCTCCTAGCCTCGCTTTCCAGTGTTTCATTCATTAGCTAGGCTGTGTTACCTCAGTTGTCTGATGGCTTATCAAAAATCTTGCATTGTTCTTAGTGTGCTAGTACACCATGAGTGCATTCTGCTTCCTCTGGCATACTCACTTACTTGTGACTGATCACTGGCAGCCATGTAGGATGTGTATAGTGCACCCTCCTCTGGGATCAGGATTCCCTGACCTTTATTCTGTCAAAAGAATAAATTGCTGAGCACCAGTAGCCTACAGGGTTCCTGTAGCAGATCTGTTCTTTGATGAAATCCGTGCTGATGCTTTTGTGTAATTGTTTGCAATGTGGAATTGTTCTGGATTGAAAGTGTGTCTCCAGTCAACTTCAGAAGTTATTTTCAGAAGAGAACCAGAGGTGAGAAACATACTGCATTTTATAGCATGCCAGATGAGCATATGGATGAGGTTATTTCCCAAACACCCTGTGTTATTATCTGTGCTTTCAGCATCCCAGCTTATGGGGAAGCTGTGCTTCTGTTTTAGATTGTTTTGGTTTTTTTTTAACTACATCAAAGTTGGTGAATACTGTTTTGGGAAACAAGAAGTGAGAGTGTCTTACTCCTCTGTGTGGGATGTGGCAGCAGGAACCTTCAGTGAAGCAGACAGCTTAAGTGATACAGCTTTTGTAGTTAGAAGTGTCTTAGATAAATGAGGCTTTGTTTGGATACACATTGCAGTGGACTGGGAGGAGAGATACAATGTGTTCAGGCACCTGAAATACTGCGCGTGGTTACAGAGACCACTCCCTGCTCTGCAGTGTGATTCAGCCTCTGTGCACACAACCCAAAATTACACTGGCATTTTATGCTTGCCTGTTGCAATGCCCTCTCCTTTATGATGCTGTCCACTGCCATCTCTCATGCTCTTTCTGTTGCTCTGTATGTATCAAGTGGTCTAACTCAGTGAGTGATTCTGTTTAGTAAATAAAAACTCCTCTTGTCCTTTGGCTGCTATTCTAGTTTTTCTAGGTTCTTATTTTCCTACTCATGCTGATTTTTAAACTTCCACTGTAGATCCTTCTTATCATGTTTCTTATTCTTCAGAGCAAGCATATCTTAAGTAGCATGAGATCCAAAGCCAGTGCATGTGAGACCATCTCCATGCCCAGCCATGTATTTCAACTGTTTTTCTGCATAAATGATAACTAAACTAAAGTATAGGCGGTTCAGGATGATAGGAGGACTCGTGTCTTCAGTTTCACTTTCCAAAATAGAAAACAATTAGGTGTTGTACTGTTGCAATGGTAACAGGGCTAGAGTATGAGTAACTCGCTGGAAAAGGGTTCTGCTCCTTTTTTCCTGTTCTTTAATACCTTTTCTCTACCAAGGGAGAAGAGCCTGTTCAGTGCCTCTCATTGATTCTTTTGCTGTTTCATTTTTCAGTAACAGTTCAAGAGGTGTCTCTGAATCCGTATTATTTAGATGTGTTTTTAGGATTTACATTATTTATATATTTATTTTTATATTTTATATTTTTGTATTTGTTTAGCATTTTCCCCCCATGTTCCTTCAGCTGTCTTTTAGTAGTGAGTTTATTTTCTGCCTGATCAATACATTCACTTTTTTCTCATTGCTCCTTTACCTCCAAAGCCCTACACATGCCTGTGGATATTTTTGGCACTGTTCTCACATTTTTTTCCGTGCTTCTGTCTTGACTTGCATACCTGTAAATGAGCAATCTTTCATTCTGAATCTTAATTTTTCCATTTTCAAAACAGTTTGTAATGACCACATCTTGTTCTTTTATGGTTTTTATTTTTCATCTGAATTATGTTTCTGAAGCACTCCACTTATTTTTTAATGGCTTTTAGATTTTTTTCACTGTCAATGAATGTCAGCTTTTTTCTTCTTTTAGACTTTCTGAACTTTCTTGTACGTGCACCCTGAAATACAGTCACATAAGTTGACATTTCTTTCAGTCTTCTCATACCTTATCCTCAGGGCTGCTTGTTCCAAGTATTCCTTCCTTTCTTGTGTGCTCCTTTGTCAGAAGCAGACTCTGAATGTCCCATTTGGATTTCACAACATGCTGTGTGTATGAATAATTAATTAAATTTTTCCTTGAAGTTTGTCAACTCCCTTGACATTTCAAGCCTGTTTCCTGCCTACTATGCTCCCTAATCTCCAGTCAGACAAAAGGACAACATTCCCATTACTCTGCATTTACACTGTGTTCGTCTCATCTGTGTGTTGCTGAAATGTTCCTACGTATTTGGAGGTAATTTTATCTGTTGCCATACTGATTTGTGGAAGTGTGGACAAGTCACCCTTGTTTCAGGATCCTGCTCCACCCACAAGGATCTGAGCAGAGAACTGCATTGTACGGGCACTGGTTATTAACAGCTTATATTGCAAGTGGATGAAAAGCCTATGTACAAATTTGCCAGCTTTGGTTAGAATCATTCTTTTGAGTGAAGAGTCTTAATTGTGTAACTCTTTAGAATTAAACTTTTTTTTTTAATGTTTTTCTTACATTTATGAAGAAGCCTCAAAAATGGATCCCTGTGCTGGTGTCTGTATCACTGGTATTGTGTCACTTCAGTCCCTCCCCTGTACTCTCTTCCCAGATGTAACATGCCATGGTACCACATTCTTGAGCCTACAGGGATTCAGATCTAAGGTGCTTGCCAGCTTAACATAATAGCAGAGGAAGTAGGTGGGATGACAGAGTCCTGTGTCCATACTACTTCAGAAGTAGTAAGCTGTAATGAAACATAAACTCTGTGTTCATCATTAGTAGGAAAATTGTTAGACAGTGCTTTATCGAAGCTGCTGTGTGGCACATGTTTGCTTTTTGTCAATATATGTGGAGATCTTTACCAGGACGGTATGGACAATGGAAGAAGTTGATGTGTGTATGAGTGACCTACCTTTGACCTCCTTGCACTGCCTTTCCCAGCTTGGCTACATTGGCACATCTCCAGCAGACTTGGAGGTGTATCTCAGTAAGCTCTGCCAGGTGTTGAGTGTGGGAATGAAGCCTGTCCTTCATCCCCATTAGCATTTTCACACTTGGTTCAAAGGTACTTGTCCTAAGCACATGTGCTTTCCTTTCTGCAGACAAGGCTGCAAGTGGTGTTTTTGTAATCACCACTTTGTGGTGGTTAATTCATTAACACATTTTATTGTAGCCCGGAGACACAGTGAGTGAGCTGTTTAGCAACAGGTATCGTGGCAGACTGCGAGTGCTGTGGCTCCGTGGAGGTGTGGTGCATTTGCACCTTGCCGTGCCATTGACTGCTGCTCTCAGCGAAACTGGCACTGCAGCATCTTTTGTTAGAGCAGGCTGGGATTTGGGGACAGCTGGTGCAGCAATTCTGCTGCACATGGAGATGAAAATTTCAAAATCTGTTACATTTGTGAAGAAAGTTCTGTGACATTAGCCATACTGTTGCTGATGCCTAATTTCAGCATGGCTAAAATGAGAAAGTTCAATGTGCTGCTTCAGACTTCCACTTCTTTCTGCCCTTAGCTGGCTTTTGGGTTAGATCCCAGGTGAACAGCTGGAAGTTTTAACACAGTGATCTTAAGTAAAGCAATGACCAGGTAAAAAGATGTTTCCCAAGTAATGTACCCTTTCTTTGCCTAGGAAAAATGATTCTAATAGTTCGCTGCAGCATGTTACCACTGACCTGTGGATTGATTAGTAAGCTCTTTCTAACGTTTCTAGGCAGGCTGTTATGCATCAGCAACGAATTTGGTCACATGCTCTTTGTTAAACAAGTAATTTGTTTGAAAATGGAGCAGAAAGATGACCTTGCAGTTTAGACACTGAAGTGAGGCTTAGATTCAGATCCAGGGTCTGAAATTGCTTGCTCCTCTTCTAGTTCAAATAACCCTTACTCTCCCTGAAGCCACAGCGATGACTCATGTTCCTCTTCTCCCCACTTTTTTTCCATGCACGTTTCCCTGCTGCAGTGTTCCCTTTTCCTTGAATGTGCTAGGGTGACTGTGCAGTTGTAAAGGGACAATTGGAGAGACACCACCTGAGAGCAATCCCCAGCAGAGTTTTCCTTGCTGTCCCATCTGCCAGCTGGGAATCCCCTGGGAACTGTGGAGTCTGGAATAAGGTTTGAGGAGCAGTATGTGAAAATTATTTGGACTTTCTGCTGAGGTTTTAAGAGCTCTTTCCGCTGAGAAAAGACATTGCTCCTGGTAGAGGCAATTAATATCTGCATGGCTTGCAGTGGAACATGAGAGGGGGCTGATCATTGTGTGACTGGGTAGCATGCTGTGCCTGCTGGGACAGGCTGTTTGGGCAGATCCTAGTGCTTCCTCAGGAGATGCTTCTTGACAATGGGCTTATTATCTGGAATTCAGCTTGTGTGACAGGATGTGCCAGGAGTCTCATGGCAGAGTCTCATGTCCTGTTGTAGAAGGTGCTACATGATGTGCTACAATGAAACGGTGCCTGTTGTATGGGGGTTTTACTCCGTGTTTTGGATAAAAGATGGGTGAGGGGGAAGCAGAGATGAAGCAATTCATACAACAGTTAAAATGTGGCAGAGACATTAAATCTTGCCTCTCTGCCTGGATCTTAAATCTAAATTGCTTCCTACCAAGACCAGTGAAGTCTCTCTGTAGCAGGACCCAAGACATGTAGTTGTGTTACTGCAACTCTCCCGAGCACATGGTGGGGCAACAGTTGTTTGGTGTGGTTTGTCCTCAATTGCTTTTCCTTTTTATTTTTTGTTACCCCTTCCCAAATCTTTGAGTATTGTGAGCAACACAGCCAGTGAGTTGTAGCTTTACACAGGAAACTGCTAAGAAAGTACAGTTTGTCCAGCTCTCTCAACTTCTGATCCATTTGCCCAGTTTTGTACTGGCTTGTCAAGGGCAACTTCCTCAAAGGACCGTGTCTCATAGAAATCAGTGGTTAGAGGGAGGTTGGAGGTCCAGTTAGGTGCCTTTGATGGAGAACTTGGCTGTCTTCCAATCCCCTCTTTGCTGGCTGAGGTACCTGGGTGGGCTGTGGTGGTAACTCTCAACCATCCTCAAGGTTTGTTGTCTTTTCCTGGTGGGGTGGTACTGCGAATCAGGAGGGGGAAAGGAGGAGAGAGGACAGCCTGGGAAAAACCGATATAAGTGCAGGAATGGGGGTGGAAGAGAACAGTGCATTTTCAGGCTACGTTGTTTCAGCTGTGATCTTACCAGTGGTGCATGTATGTGGGTAAGTGATCTGAAAGGATGCAGAGTTAGGAGATTGGTTTGAAGGAGTCTGTTTCATTCATCGTTTGCGCAGCAAGGTGCACTTGCTCCCTGCATAGGTAAATGTGCCTTTAAACCAATGAGTAGGAGGCAAAATTAGCAAGCCTAAACACTCTTCTTAAGCAATTGGAGGAGGAAAGGTTTAACAGCCACCCACCTGCCTTGTAACTTCTGCCTACTTAAAGCCTAGCCAAGAGGAGGGAAAGGAAATCTCTTAACCTGATTATTGTTTGTGACTACAGTAAGCAATCCAATTACAGCCATACTTTAATCCTAACACTGTTGGACCCCAGTTAGAAGAGAGAAGTCTTGGGTTTGTACCTTTGCAGATGGGGACGTGGTGTCTGTAAAGGAAATCATTTAACCTCCCCGTGCCTTAACCATTAGCTGAAGAAACTGTGATGAGGCTCCACAGTGGGCACCTGGAGTTCGTCCAAGGAGCATGAGAACAGCTGGCCCGAAAATTTGCATCCTATCTATTTCTGTAGGTAAGGAAAGACTTCCTTCAAAGATCTAAGTGTCTTTTGGAGACCGTTTAGCAGATCCTGATAGTTCTGTGCTCTTGAGAAGAGGAATCTTGAAAAACATTTTCCACAGACGACCTCTACCTCCTCAGCGATGGTTATTTCTCCTCTATTTCTCAGCTAGCAGAGCTGTGAGATATGGAAGAAACTGGGCTGTAGACCATGTCAGCTTATGCCTGTGACAGGGCAATGGTGTTCTTTGGGCAAGATGCAGAAAAGCAACATGGTTGGTGATGGGCTGGCAGAAGTGCTCATCCCAGCTAAACACTGCTGTGAACAAAAGGCAGAGCAGTTATTGGCCCCCAGAAGTTCTTATATTCTCTTCTGAGAAATGATGAGGCAGTTGTGTGCAGTCCTGACTGTAGTGGCAAACACTTCTGTTGACATGAATATGAATAGGTTTCAGGTCCCAAGTGACAAAAGATTAATAACTCTGCTTAATTACAGCCTACTTTTTTCTAATACTATGAAAGTAAATGACTTTTCAAGGAGAGCTGACTGTGAGATGTGCACGATGTCGGAATTCTCTTTGGGAAGAAGGCAAAACTAAATAGATCACGGTTTAAAATCCAGGCAAGATTTGTGTGAGAGAAGCTCCATGGTCTCTGCTTTCAGAGTACGTGTGATTTCAAGCCAAACAAACTTTCTGTTGAGGTTAGAAGTGTTCAGTGTTGAACTATTCCAGGGTGGTTACAGCCTCGACTGTCCAGGTCTACAGAACATCTTCCTTGTGATAGCACAGCATTACAAGATTATGAAAACCAAGTGTTGGGTTATGTGTTGTTTTACGCTAATTTAACACTCATTATATTTTATTGTATAAGTAAAGCATGTGAAGTTTCAGAATTCAGTTCCTGTTATCCAGAACAAACATTTGCTGCTGATAGCTTTCTAAAAGGGCTGAGGAGGGGGCGGCGGCATCGGCGAGGTGGGCGCCTCCCCCCGTCTCTCCCTCCCTCCCTCCAGCTCCCAGGCAGGCCAACCAAGCCAGCAGCAGTGGGGAGCACGTGCACCATCATGTCAAAAAAAAGAAAAATTGACTCAGAGTGCAGGGTA
>JAWWLV010000121.1:8887398-8904558 GCA_035041135.1 Platyrinchus mystaceus | reverse complement strand
GCAGTTTGCATAGGAATTTGTTCATTTTTTTCCAAACTATAGTCCGGCCCCCGACAGTGTCTGAGGGACAGGGAACCGGCCCCCTGTTTAAAAAGTTTGAGGACTCCTGTCCTACAACATCTAGATTATATAAAGGACAAGTGAGTCTGGGTGAAAGCCAGCCATGTTTTGCACTTGCTAATTTTCTTCCCTTTATATTTTCAGATTTTGTATTACCTTGAGATTTCCTATATTTCAGCTATTATACAAATACTTTGAAGGATTAAACCTTAATGTTTGGGATTAGATAAAAGCATTGTTGAGGGAAAGGAGTCTGTTTTATGCCTGGTGACCTTATTCTTGTGCATGGACAGCTTGCTCCTGAACAAACTGCTCAGGGAGTAGGTCTGCTAATGACAGATGGTTTGGGGTGGCAACTGCTAGTGACCTGGTAGTAAAATGACCAGGCCAGTGAAAAAAGGTAGCACAGAGATTTTTCAGGCTTAGGAATTTGTACGAGGTTGTGTATGTCTAATTCAAAAGAGCTTTTCAGTCTTGTACTGTGTTGCACTTTAAGCTGTGAATGTGCAGCCACTGCCAATCTAGGGTCTCCTAGGCTTTGTTTTTGACGTGCTGTCTTAAGATTTACAGCTTGAAACATAAGGGTTTATTGCTTATGCTGAGTGTTGCCACACTCTTTCACTATCATTAAATTGCCTTAGTGGAAGACAAACTTAGAGCAAATTCACCTAAACTGAATGCTTCCTTTCCTCTGATTTACACTTGCTGTTCTTTGAGGAGCCTTTGAGGAACCTTTTAAGCTCTTGCACAGTATGTATGCAGGTACACAACAAATAGGACGTAAATATGATTTTTTTTTCTTTTCTAATGGAAGGCCTTGAGATATTAGGGAATAGGAAAAAAATCTGGCTTTTCCATGTGGACACACCTCAGAACAAAAGCGTTTAGAGTTGCCTGGGACCCACAGGGATATTTCTTCCTTGACTGTCTTCCTTCCCTGCCCTAGCAGAATTTGGCATGTGCTTTCTGTTGCATTGATAATAGGAGATTTCTTGTAAAGCACTATGATTCTTAAGGCAGGCTTCAGTTTCTTTTTACTTTGCCTACAGAGGTTGTGCTTTCAGGGACTGTCATCTTCTGAATAGCAAGGCTAGCAGCTATCCTCCACTTAAAGAGCAAGGATGTAATTGTGAAGATGTGTGCAGATTTTGCTCTGAAGGAAGGTGTCTAATAAAATAAGGAATTTTCTGTCAGGACAAGGTGTGTGTTTCTTTGTGGCTGCAGCTACTAGAGGAAATGGGTGAGATGCTCCTAAAGCATATACTTTAGAATCAGATCTGATCTCTATGCTGTGAATTACTGGGCTACATCCAGTGACAAAACTGGATATAAAATCCTGCTCCTAACTGCAGGCAGCTTCTGAGGCCACAGCTCCAGGGTGTAACAAGCGTGTTGAGTGTTAGGTTGTTCTTCAGGCACCTACTTTTTTACAGAACTGAGATAACTGAGCTGTGAGGTGTATGGTTGAATTTTCCCTCCTGTCTTTAGAGATGAATTTCAAGCTGCTTCTCAGTGGCTTTTGGCAGACTTCCAGTCTCTTGCTGCCTTACTAAATCACCTGTAGTGTGATCCGTTTAGTAACACATGAGAATTATAGCAAGCATAAGGTGATATGACTGCAGTGTGTGGAATACTCTGTTGTGCCCTGGGAGTTCAGATGGAAAGCCTGCCTGGACGTGGTCTTCAGGGTTACTGGTTAGTATGAATTTGAGTGCAAATCCAGCATTAATTCCCAGTAGCTGACATCTCTTGCAGGGAATGAGCTCGCAGTTGTTTTCTCTCTTCTGAGTTAGTCTTCTCACCAATACAAAGGTGAATGGAGTAATGTGGCATGGATGCTGAGAAACTGCCCCTTTGTAGAAGAGCATTGCCTTTTTGGGACTCTTCAGACGTAGCAGCAACTCTACTGGAGGGCAAAAAAGAATGTTTGATGAAGATCCAAACTTGGCTGCTGGAAGGATGCTCCGTTTTTGATTTCTTCCTCCATGGTTGCTGACTTCCATCTTCTCTTATATGGATCTGGGTGGGGTTAGTCAGCGTGTTTTTGGTAGAGAGGAGACAATCTGCCAGCTTTCCAGTCTTTTCTAAGGCAGTTTGTCAGTTGGTGGGTCACTGGGCAGAAATGTCAACTTTACAGACAGTGGGGCTGCTGGGGATGAACACCTCTCACCTTTACTCCTTCCTGCTAAGAAACATCTTCCAGTGCACCTTCCCTCCCTCCTTTTTTCTAGAAGAGATGGGAAGGGGCATGCAGACTATCTGTGGAGTATCTACTAGATGTATTATCTCCCATTGTTTGCTTTTAGAGAAAACAGTGGGTTGGGCAATTATAAATTTTATTTATTAGAAAAGAAAAAAAGCAAGTTTTCTCAAGCAGAGTCCCATCATTTCCTCTCAGTTGCTTCTTGCCTGGGCATATGGAGAAAAGAAAAGCTATCCGCAGCCCTTCTGGAAGTTGCCTGAAAGTGTGGCTGACTGTGGTGTGAAGCAAATCCTACAGATGCTCTGATGCCCTTTGTAGGATTGTTGGCTCACATGCTTCAGGTGTTAGGACAGTGTGTTAAGATAGAAGAGGCATTTACAGTTCAAATATCATAGAATCCCAAATTGGAAGGGATTCATGAGGATCAAGTCCAACTCCTTACTCCATATAGAACAACCTAAAAGTCTCAAACTTTAATTGGAAATACCTTGTAGCAGGTAACGTGGTATTAAGTCTGTGGGTTCAGGTAACACGATGATGGGGCCCATTCCAGGGAGGAGAACTCAGGGAATGGTAAAGCTGACTAGATGACCAACCAGCTGAGCATTTGACGTGGGAACTGACTGTGGGAAGGTTGTGCAGATGTTCATGTGCAGTAAAGCTCTGCTATTTGCTTGAAATGCAGCAGAACAGGCAGGTCATGGTATCCCACACTCAGGATGCTTGAAATTGTGCCCTGCTGTGAGGTTGTGAGGGTGGACAATGGTAATTTACCTCATAGGGGAGCAGCTCGTGGCTGGAGTGTTGGAAGAATGCAGGTCCTTGAGGAAAGACAGGCAGGGGAGGTGAGGAGGGAGTGTTGCCCTCTGTGTCAGTGACCAGAAGGAGTCCATGAATCTCTGCCTGGGAATGGATGAGGAATCAACCAAGAGCTTAAGGGTCAGGATTAAAGGGATATCAGGGACAGGTGACATTATAGTGGGGGTCTGCTACAGGCCACCCAACCAGGAAGACTGAGCAGATGAGGCCTTCTGTAGACAGGAGCGGCCTCATGTTCACAGTTCCTGGTCCTCATGGGAAACTTCAACCACCCTGGCATCTGTTGGAGGGACAACACAGCAGGGCAAAAGCAATCCAGGTTTCTGGAATGCATGGACAGTAACTTCCTTCTCCAGGTAATAGAGGAGCCAAGGAGGAGAAGTGCTATGCTGGACCTTGTGCTCACCAACAAGGAGGGGCTGGTGGGGAACGTGAAGCTCAAGGGCAGCCTTGGCTGCAGGGACCATGAAATTGTGGAATTTAAGATCCTTAGGGCAGTGAGAAGGGTGAAGAGCAAACTTGCTGCCCTGGCTGTCCGGAGGGAAGAAGGGCCCAAGAAAGCTGGTTGATATTCAAGGATCACCTACTCCAAGCTCAGGAGTGATGCATCCCAAAAGAGAGGAAGTTGGCCAAAAATGGCAGGAGGCCTGTATGGATGAACAAGGAGCTCCTGTACAAGCTCAAACACTGAAAGGAAACCTACAGAGGGTGGAAGCAGGGGCAGGAAGCCTGGGAGGAATACAGAGAGGTTGTCCAAGCAGCCAGGGATCAAGTTAAAGGACCTAAAGCCCTGGTAGAATTAAATGTGGCCAGGGATGACAGGAAAAGCTTCTGTAGGTATGTTGATGATAAAAGGAAGACAAGGAAAAATGAGGACACTCTCCAGAGGGAAAAGGGAGACCTGGTTACCTGAGACATGGAGATGGCTGAAGTACTCAATGACTTTTTTGCCTCTGTCTTCACCAGCAAGTGCTCCAGCCACACTGCCCGAGTTGCAGGAGGCAAAAGCAGGGATTGGGAGACTGAAGAATCACCTGTTGTAGCAGAGGGTCAGGTTCAAGGCCATCTAAGGCAGCTGAAGGTGCACAGTCCATGGGACCTGATGAGATGCATCCATGGGTCCTGGGGGAACTGGTGGATGAAGTGGCTAAACCACCAGCTATCATTTGAGAAACTGTAGCATTCTGGTGAAACGTCCATTGACCTGAAAATGGGAAACATAACCCCATTTTTAAAAAGGAAGAAAAGAAAGATCCAGGGAAATACAGGCTGGTCAGTCTCACCTCTGTGCCTGGCAAGGTCATGGAGACATGGATTTGACAGATGGATCACTTGGTGGATAAGGAATTGGCTAGATGGTCACACTCCAAGAGTTGTGGTCAATGGCTCAATGTCCAAGTGGATACGAGTGATGAGAGGTGTGTTCCTCAGGGGTCGGTGTTGGGACTGGTGCTGTTTAACATCTTTGTCAGTGACTTGTCCTGCACCTGGGTAGGGGCAACCTCCAAGCACAAATACAGGCGGGGCAGAGATTGGACTGAGAGAAGCCCTGAGGAGAAGGACTTGGGGGTGTTGGTTGATGAGAAGCTCAACGTGGCCCAGCAACGTGCACCCGCAGCCCAGAAGGCCAACCACGCCTTGGGCTGCATCAAAAGCAGGGTGGCCAGCAGGTCTAGGGAGGGGATTCTGCCACCTTGCTCTGCCCTTGTGAGACCTGACCTGCAGTGCTGCATCGAGCTCCCAACATAAGAAGTACATGGACCTGTTGGACCAAGTCCAAAGGAGGGCCACAAAAATGACCAGAGGGCTGAAAACACTGCTCCTGTGAAGACAGGCTGAGAAAGTTGGTGTTGTTCAGCCTGGAGAAGAGAAGCCTCCAGGGAGACCTTATAGCACCTTCCAGCATCTAAAAGGGGGCCTGCAAGAGAGCTGGAGAGGGACTTTTGACACATTTAATGATAGGACAAGGGGCTTTAAACTGAAAGACAGAACGTTTAGAATAGATATTAGGAAAAAACTCTTTATTGTAAAGCTGGTGAGGCACTGGAACAGGCTGCCCATAGAAGCTGTGAAAGCCCCATCCCTGGAAGTGTTCAAGGCCAGGTTGGATGGGGATTTGGCAGTCTGGTCTAGTGGAAGGTATCCCTGCCCATGGCAAGGGGGTCAGAACTAGGTGGTTTTTAGGGTCCCTTCCAACCCAAGCCAGTTTATGATTCTGTGATAACTGTCCCCATTTCTAAAGAACATCTTGTTCCTGGCTACGTGTCAGAGACTTACAGACCAGGAATTTACGGTTGGGAAGGGAAGCTTTCTTTTACTTAATACTTTGTTATGGGAAAGAAAAATGATTTCTAGGCAACAACTTGAGGAGCCATCTCTGGATCCAGGCAAAGCTATTCAGGATGGGAATCAGAGCTCTCCAAAAAGTTGTTGTTTTGCTTCTAAGTGTAAGGATTTTGGTGCTGTTTAATGCAACAATGACTTTGAAGGTGTTGAATTTCAACTTTGCAGATGTTGAATTCAGCTCCTGTAGCTGAATACTAAACACTGTGTTGCTAGAGGAATTACTCCTGGAATCAGGTTGCTGTTTTGTCTATCTGTTACAAGGAACTGCATCCAACGTCTGAGGCACTTTTTCAGCTGTGTAGCCTTTTTTTATTCTCAGAATATTCTGAATTAGAAGGGACCCACAAGGATCAGCAAGTCCAACTCTTAAGAGAATGGCCCCTACAGGGATTAAACCTGTGACCTTGGTGTTAACAGCACCAAGCTCCGGCCAACTGAGCTAATCTCAGGTGACTGAAAGAATGTCCTCAAGCTGAGAGATTTGAGAATCAGCCAGGAGACTTAGGATCTCTTGCTTCACACTCAAGAGAAAGCAGGTTCTGCCTCTATCTGCTACAAAATCCAGGCCAAAGTCCTTGCTTGAATCCCAGTTCTAGAAGCCAACAGTTGCCACCTTTATGGCAGCGACAGATTTCAGGGGAATTGTCCCTCTTAGCTTTCCCAAGAAAAGCCAGTGTGTCAATGCATCCCTACATCCAGACATATGTGCAACACAGGCACAGATAATTTCCTTCAACCCCTTCTGTGGTTGCATCCCAGCCTGGTTTGGCCCTCAGTAGTAGCTGCTGCACATCTCCCTTGACTGAACTCATGCAGCTTCATCAAGGCTTCAGCAACAGCATGCAGCAAAACATTGCCAGACTCACAGAGCTGTCTCCTAGCAGGTCAGTAGTCAGATCTCCAAATGAAGTGGCAAATTTTGGGCACTGCTTGTCTGGTTGTGGTGCAGGTTGGGGTCAGGCTGTTAACCAGATAAAGCTCTCTCCAAGTATGACTGAAGTTCTCACGCAGCAAGTTCCCCAAGTAAGCTCCAAGCTGGGGGAAGAGAGTCTTGTCATGGGGAACCACAGACTCCCATCCCTTCAAGAGCCCTTGCTCAGTACTGCAGCAGGGTGACAAGTAGCTGAAGTGCACAGCCACAGCTGTGAAAGGAGGTGGTCGTCGGTACCTTCCTTCAGGACTGAGCTTTTCCCTGCGCAGCTTGAGATCCACCTCTTCCATTCTCTCTTAGCAGCCTGCCAGCTTCTCTTCCAGTTCATCCATCTCCCTCTTGACTTAATTCACAAGAAGGGTGATAAATTTCAGAGATGGCTTCACACCAGCCTGAGTTTTGTTACTCATTGGTAGAAGATGGACCATTCCTCTGTGGGTTTTTGGTGTGTTGCCATTTTCTGTTTGCCTGAGCAAATATGTTGTTGGTGTATGCTCTACGGGAGGTCAGGCCAGACAGACTAAAGACTTATGGCCCTTCTAATCTTAAAAAATATGGAACCCCACCCCAATGAGAAGTCTTACATGCTGATCTTTAGAGGGTTACGTGTTAATTCTTGACACTGAGTGGTTTTCCTGTAAGTATCTTTTCAAATGATTTGTCATCTTTCATGTGCTGCAGTGCAAGTGGCTGGCATGCATGATCCAAAGTTACTGTGTGAGCTCTCATCACAGCACAGCCAGCATTGTCAATAGAAATCTGTGCAGCAGGTTGCAGGATTTGACAAAGGACAAAATAGGTGAAAAAAACCTACTCAAAGCCAGCAATACTGCCTTCATGAAGCTGCTTTAGAACTAGAAAGGTGAGAGGCACCCCAAAGTGGCTAATTGCTGTTGTCTTAATTAGAAGCCTCCCTGAACTGCTGGGGTGCTGGGTATAGTTGGCATTACAAGTGCTTCCTGTGGGTGATTCATGCTTTGATTAGGTTATTTCAAAAGAAGGTGGGAGAGCTTTATTCCTTTCTCAGGCCCAGTTCCAAATCCACTGTACCTACACGCAGCATGATACCTGGGATGGTACAAATTGGCAGTCCCAGCCTTGCAGCTTGGCACTAGTTCCAGCACATGCCTGGTTATGTGGCAAGCTATCTCAGTGCTGGCCTGGAAGGAAACAACTCATTATTTTTCAGGTTTGTTCTTCGCTGGATTAACAGGTTGAGTCAGTTCATTATGTACTCAAACACACAGTGGTGGTGGGGAATCACAGGGAGTGGAGAATACGGCATTGGCTTCTGGTGGTGGGGTTCACCAGCTTCTCTGCCTGTACCCTCTGAAAGGGATGTCAGTGTTCCCGAAGAACTGGGGTGATATTTGATTTTTGTGAGCATCTTTTACAAGGGCCTGAAAATTAGTCTGGCAGTGAACTGCCTGAACTCGAGGGCATTCTCGGGGGAGCTGGTTGTGGGCAGTAATGTCACCCCAGATATCTGCCTGCTCAATGCTGCTCTTTGCACCCTTTCCAGTGGGCTCAACTTGCAGCATAAGGTCCCCAAAATGGAGCTGTGCTGTTCTGTCTGCGGGGGGGTGGGGGGAGGGTGGGGGTGTAGGGCAGCAGTATAAGGAAAAGGTCTTTCTGATTTAGCCTTAGTGTAAACAGATTAAACCTTCCTCTTCATTTCTTCACAAATGTGGGGTTTTTTCCCTTTGATTTACGTGGATAGGTAGTCCTCTTTACATTTTGTTTTGTGCTTATTTCAATTAACAGTGATTGTCATGGATAACTGAGTAGAATAAGGTATTTCTCACTGAGTGCCAGTTCTAAGGTTATCAAGTGTTCTCTTCCCTGGTACCTTTTCCAGATGACTCCTTGAAAAAAATTCTCTACAGAGATGGAAATATGTCTCTAACTGTAAGAAAGGCTCTTCAGGAAGCACCAAAGCACAGTGAAGTTGCACTGAAGCATAGGGATTCCCCAGGACATTGCTGTAGCGTTGTGTAAGAAATCATCCTTTCTCCTTATGTTTGAAGCTGTTCACAGAATTTCCTGTGCACAGAGGTGCTTCATGCTCATATTGCCGTGGTGTACTTGGGGCTGCGAGCAAACATCATTCAGCAGGTGAGTGGCAGGGATATTCACAAGGCTTTGAAATCTTGTGCTTGGAGACAGTTCAGTTAGGAGTTGCAGCTCTCAGTCAGGAGTGCGTGCTGGACAGATTATCAATAGCGCTCAGATAGCAGCTTTGTCAGAAGCAGTGCAAACTCAAGAAACAAGTGCCAGAAGCAGCTGACAAGTACCCACCCCCCAGTCTTGGTTCTGTGACTGAAGTCTTTCCTTTAAGCCTTTCTTTTTACAGAGGGGAAATTGAGCTTGAGTCTGAAACCCTGTGCTTTAATGTCTGTGAGCTGCTCATCTTTAAGCAGGTAATAGTAGCTTGTGGGAGACTGCCCCAGCCTGCCTTTTGAGGAATAAGCAGCATTACTCTGAAGACATGGGGTGCTGGTTCACACACAAGGTGTAGCCTGTTCATGGAGACCTAGAGACAGGTAGTGTGTGCTTTAT
The DNA here is from genome assembly GCA_035041135.1 of Platyrinchus mystaceus. Taxonomy (NCBI): domain Eukaryota; kingdom Metazoa; phylum Chordata; class Aves; order Passeriformes; family Tyrannidae; genus Platyrinchus; species Platyrinchus mystaceus. The sequence goes on along the minus strand of JAWWLV010000121.1, from coordinate 8,895,640 downwards.
GTAGCTGGCAAACCTGGAAACAGCGATGGCTGTAACTGATGCAGGAGCTTCTCATAGTCATGTGCCTGATCTCTGTTCTAAGAGTTTGGTTGTCACCTGCATTTTCTGGATTTTTTTCTTTGTATTTCAGAGCTATTAACATTGCTGGGTTAAATCTCTTTTCTTGCAGGAAGGGTTAAGCCATAGATCTTATGTTTTCTTTGTCAATGAAATGTGTGTATGTCTTGGATTTATTATGTTTCACCTGTGTTCAGTGGCAGGGTTTTGGCATTCCACAGCATCACCAAAAGTGAGGCTGGGCTTACTGTCAAATTGGCATATTCCAGAGGGAGGCAAAAGTCACACTAACAGAAATGCAAGTGGTAGATGAGTCTCTTGTTTTGGGTTATCTCTACAATTATTGGAATAATTTGTTCTTTCTACATGGTGGTTACGGGCAGTCAGAGGGGGTGACAGGAGCAATTGCATCAAGTCTACTAACTCTTGCAAGTGCTGCAAGCCAGAGGGGTGGCAGTATTGTCTGACTGAGGCATAAGCCAGGTGTTTAATATCAGGTACTTGAGTTCAGACTTTGAGAGATGATATAAACAAGAAAGGGAAAATGCCCTGTTTTATTTCTGTAATTTTGGAAAATGCTGGAAGACCACTGTGCTCTGAATTATTGCCAGCCCTTATAAAGTAGTTCTGAGGATTACTCACTCCAGTAGGTCTAGTTTTATGTTTGTAATGCCTGTTGTGCTGAAGCAGCTCAGGCTACTTTTTAACAGAGAAAAATCTGTTTGTGTTGCACATCACACCTGTGCTGCTCTGAAGCTCCCGTGTGTAGGCTTCAAATATCTCCAGTGTGCCTTTCTCTCAAATGGAAAAACTTGGGGAATCAATCATAGTGGCAGTTCAACAATCTGCTTTATAATACCTTCACAGCTTGGCTTTGCTGGATGCCAGGCCTGCACCGGATGTGCCAGCTGCTCTGGTGTTCCTTGGAGATCTTCCATTCATAAGACTGAGCTGGGTTGATCTTACTTAGACTTGCAATCCTCTTGCCAGAAAGCAGGATGACTGTCTGTCATCCAGGTGCTTGAAGGGCTTTGCTATCAGAGTTTTTGGAGTATAGTGGTCTCTGGTGACATGTGTTTGCAGAGTTGCTGTGGCAACCTGCATAGGTTCCCTCAAGCCCCTGCCCGGTTTCCCAATAAGCTTTGTTATTCATCCTGCTTGGGAGGGGGGGAGTGGGGGCTGGGCCTTGGGGCACTTTGCCTGCCTGACAAGCTAAGCAGCCTCTGAAAGGGTGAGGGCAGAGAGCACCATCTTCCCAGAGAGCATGCAGAGCTGCAGCACAGTGCCTGCCTTCCTTCCCTCCATCTGGACAGATGAGTGAGAGCTGCTGCCTCTCTGCATCCTCCCTGTTACCTTTGCTTCCTTATTCCTGCCATAGTTAAAGTAGTTGTAATTTAAAAGTAGTTCAAGTCATTGTGTCCTGGCTCTATTGCATTTAGGTCAGACTGATTTGAAAACTCTGTGCTGTTTTCATTTGAGGTGAAAAAATAATCATAACTTAAGCAAAAACATGGCTCTTAAAACAGTACTTGCTGGAAGGGAACTCATTCCTCTGAAGTTTGTTTGAGTGGAACATAGTTCAAACAGGGCCTTGGGCTAAGCCCTTTGAAGGCAGAATTTTTCAAACTTCCAAGGTAACTTAGGACCTGATGCTTCTTAGCTGAGGTCCTCCCTGGCACATGCAGCCTGTGCAGAACTGTCCCCTTCACTCTTGTGGGTTCTGCATGCAGCTCTGTTGGCTCCAGATACTTGCAATTTTTCTTCTGAAGCTCCAAGCCTTCTCATGAGGATGCCTACAAGGTCCTGGGTGGGTATCTTTTTGAGTGTGGCAATGTGAATCAACAGGGAGAAAATGAAACTTCCCATTTTATGTGTCCATTTTTTAAAAGATAAGCAGCTGATTAATTAAATGGTAGACACAGCTGTAATATAGTGAAGTTAAGGGTTGGAGGGGGATAATTTTTTTTTCTTTCAAATTAATTTTTAAGCACAGCCTTATTATTATTCATCATGAGTTATATGTATATCTTGATTGAAATTTTTGCATCTTCTCTTCAGGATCTTACCACCCATTCCAGCATAATAGTCTTGTTTTCATGTTTCTTGTGGGGTCCCCAGCACTACTGTGTACTTAGTGTTCAAACATGCATTGTTCATCAAAAGCTGTTCCTTTTTTTATTTTTCAGTCCAACAGGTTCTGCATAACTGATGTTTTGATTAAAGTATAAAGCATGTAGTTTTCTCTTATATATTATGAACTCTATCAGCAATTGTGGAGAGAAACCTAAGCTTAGTGAAATGCTACTTGGGACTTCCAAGACAGCAAGAGTTGCTTATACTTTGGGCTTTATATGCTCTTGAGTCAGGATCATGAGTTTAGAATTCAAGGTTCTGGACTGTGGACAGCAGAAGTATCAACTTCTCTTGGTGGCTTAGGGAAGCTGGAAGCATAAAGGTGTTTGGACCTAACCTGTCTCCTCCCCATCATGCTTCTCAGTGATGTGTGTCAAGAGCTGGAAGATGTAGAACTCGTTCCACATCTTGGCTAATCAGCCTGTTGGGATGCACAGGGTTACTTTCCCATATACCTCGCAGATGAAGGTGATAGAACCCAGTGTTGGTTGTAGACACTGCAAAGTCTGCAGCTTCTTTCAGTAGCCTCAAATTAATAGTGGCAGGTTGATCTTTTTCTAGCAGAAGGTTGATCTCAGCATCCTTAACTCTCAGCTATGTTTTTTGTGCCAGATCACCTCAATCCCTTGCATGGGTTAAGTGTGCTGGTAAATGGTGCTTTCTTATAACACAGGTATTTTTCTGAGACTGGATGGTTGCCAATGGACATGCCTGTCTGAGAATTTTGTAGCACGTGGTCACTGCAGTCATTGTTCCCTTCATATTTTTCAAATCACACAGTTCACTTAAAGTAACTTTTGGCTTAGCTTTACACAGCCTTGAGCCTGAGATGTTCTGGGTATTGTATGCTGTGATAAAAATAAGAGAGAAACAAATATGTAATCAGGACTGGGCTTCTTGTAGAGCTGGTAGTGATCTCAGAACCACAGAAGTGTCATGTTACTCATTTCCTAGATGAAGGTGCTTGAAATGCCTGTGTGAAATGCTCCAGGACACTATGAACATGGAGCCTGGATGCTGCACAAGCCATACATGAGTAGAGAAGAGATGTTTACTGAATGGCAGTACAAGTTCTGGTCTTCAGTGTGGGCACAATACTGTACATGTCTGTAGAGGTAACTCACTATGTAAAGAGGGAGTGTGTAGGGGAGCTCTGGCACATTTGAGTTGGGTTTGCAGCCCACCTTGTGTCTCCTGGGTATATCACAAACATACCTGAGTGTCCATTCTCAAACTCCTGTGGAGTTGGTGGGAAATGTAGTAGATCAAGGGACTGGGAGTGATTCTGGGGGCACAGATTTGCTTTTACTTGTTTCTGCTTTTGCTCTTTGAGAGTCATCTTAAATATTTTTATTCCATCTCATTCCATTTTGCCTCTTACTTGCCAAGGCTGGTTGCCTTAGTCACCAGGGCTTTGGTAACTAGGACAACAAGATTGAGCAAGCAAAGGTAAAAATAATGGTAATAACTTTCTCAACTCTTCCTGAATTTGTCTTGTATGAATGAATATCATGCATGTGGGTGACTTGTGTCAGCAGTCTGTTCACCCCTTCTGCCTGGCACATCCTGAAATCCTACTGGCAGCACCACACTAATTGTGCTGTGGCTGTGCCCTTCTGCAACTGGAAATCAGATTGTCAGGGACATGTGAATGTTGCTGGCCACCTCCTTCCTACAGCATGGCAGCTTGTGCTGGAGTTGGAGCAGAGTGCAAGAGACACCCAAGGCCAGCGCTTGGGGCCGACACTTTAGTGATCACTGGGTTGGAATTGGTCAGTGTGAATGCTGGGATGGTGAGACTGGCTTACAGTGCTGGAAGCAACTGGTGCCTGCCATGAAGACAGTCTTTCATAGATGTTGTCCTCTCCTGGAATTGTTATCTACTTGTTGGTTTGTTTACTCACTGTCGGACAGAGGAGGGTCTGGGAGATGGTAATTGGTGTCCTGTCTTATTCCTTGAGATACTCTTTGCACTATCGATACAGTTCAAGGTCAGCTTTTGATGCAGTTTTGCTTTGCTTTGAGAGCAGGATGTTTCTATCTCACCAGGTAAACCCAAATCCTGACTTGGGACAGTGAAGTTGTATTTTCCACTCCACCTTTGAGACATGTTGCTCTTGTAAGCTCCCGTGGAGCTGCATCTTGCAAAGTGCCTTGTGTCTGCCCTTTCTGCAATAACAGACCTGTTCTGTCCTCTGGAAAGCTCCCAGCTCCATGAATTTGTGATAGCAAAGCACTTGCTTAGTATTCCTCACTGCTCTGTGCATTGTTTTCTTCATCCCTGCTTGTTTTCTCTTAGCTGAACATGATAGGAAGCCACAGTGAGCACAGTCAAGGGATTCCCTGGAAGCACAGGCCTGTTCTTTGTAGGCACCCAGTACAAGCTTAATAGGCTCTTTTGAACAATCTTGACAAAATCAGCACCTGTCCCCATTAAGTCTAAACCTCCAGACAAACCCAGGATAAGGATTTCAGCAGCGTTTGGAGGAAGAATCATAACCTATTAGGCCTCTGTGAACACAGACTGTTGAAGTGGCAGGTGAAAACGTGCAGGGTAAGAAAGGTTAATAACTGTGGAAGGCTGCCACTGGTGTGTTTTTGCAAACATCAGTTCATGCTTCAGTAACAAATCCTTCTGCTTGAAGAGAAAAGAACAGTCTAGACTGGTGTATTGCTGCAAAAGAAATTCACTCTGTCTTTGGTTTAGGTTTCATTTAAATTTTGAGCTACGTGCTCAAAGTTTGTTACTTTTTACGTTAGAATGCAATAGCAAAACCTCAGTGTGTATGCCAACCTTCCTTCTAATTCCTTGGCCGTGGCTCTGTAGGTCAGACACCCATGACCAAGATTCCCTTCTACTGTGTCTCAGTGCAAATTTGGGATCACTAGTAGTGCATGGAGGAGTGCTGGAGAACTGTGTCTTCAGCAGCAGCAGGCTTTTGGCAGCATGCCTGTCTTTTGCTCAGCCACAAAAAGGGGAATAGTTTGGGCTGCTCTCCTCACCTGGTAAGGATTAAAACAAATTCCACAGCCAGCTGTGGTTAGTCAAAACTGCAAGAAACCTCTTTCTGATGTCTCAGTTGGCTGTGATCATATTTGCTCTTTGATCTGAGACAGGTGGTCTCTGAGGCTCAACATCAGGGGTTGTGTGGCCATGGCCTGGCTTAGGAAAAGGGTATCTCATGCTGATGAGACTTTCCTCAGAGAGGTCCTCAACCAAGCAAGGGAGGCAGTGGAGGGTTTGTGCTAATGTGATGGGAACAGTGTAGGCCTCATTTGCCAGAGGAGTGAATGTGTGTAGCAGGGCACAGAAAATCATAGATCACAGATGTCAGCTGTAGGATAACTTTGAGCTATTTCTGTATTAGTCATGGGGCCCAGTGAATGGCTGAACCCTCCCCAGGATATCCATGCAGCCTAATGAAAAGCTTAAGTTAAAGGTCCAAGTCTTAAGATAACTTCTGATTTGACAAACAGCACCTAGACTAGGGCTGCCTAGGATGTTTTTGCTGTGGATGTAGTGTTCCAGTTTGAGAAAGGATCCCTATATCTAATTTTAAGAATAGTGGCTTCTGATTTGGATTGTTTGTTTGTTTGTTTGTTTGTTTTAATTCAGCAGTCTTAATTATTGCTTTTATTTCTAACTGCTCACCCTTTGGATGCAGACCCTGAAAGTCTTCTACAGACCCAGAAGCATGTTGAGACCTTGACAGTGTTCTTGAGCTTCAGATGGTATCTGGACTTGTAGCTGTTGAGTGTTGTGAGTCCAATGGTTATATGCTGCTGACCTCCTGTGAAAGAATTAGTTGCCAACAGCAGAGTGCTAGACTGAAGGGGGGTACTGTGGGTGCCCTCTGAGGAGTGAGCAGATCCAAGGGTGCCCTTTTAGCACTTTGCCCTGGTTGTGACTCTCCAGGGAGAAAGCAGCCCTGGGGAGAGATATCCTGCCATCTCTGTTGCCAAGGAAACAGTGGCTGCATCTCACAGCTGCTGAAGACTTTTTATTCCAGAGTAAAATATGAATTTCCAGACTGCAGATGCATCAAGCTTCTTGGGCATGAGCACGCTGATCTGTTTGGTTGTGCCTGACCTCTTGGCTAAGTTGCAGGTAGATCTCGGGTGTGAATTGTCTGATGCGTTGGATCTCTGTCCAGCATCTTTTTAAATATTCGGAGGATGCTGAGATTTCAAGCTGTCTACAGTATCACAGAATCACAGAATATCTTGAGTTAGAAGAGACCCACAAGGATCATGGAGTCCACCTCTTGGCCCTGCACAGGACAACCCCAAGAATCACACCATATGCCTTGAGAGCATCGTCCATAAACTTCTTGATCTCTGGCAGGCTTGGTACCATGACCACTTCCCTGGGGAGGCTGTTCCAGTGCCCAGCTACTCTCTGGGTGAAGAACCTTTTCCTAATATCCAGCCTAAACCTGACACAGCTTCATGCCATTCCCTTGGGTCCTGTCACTGGTCACCAGAGTATTTTGAGAGGACATTTGAAACAGGTGTTGGAAGTTCATCTCTTTCGGCTGAGCTCAGCTGACTGTCTCTACTCTGCCTACCTTTTTTCCAAGAGCCCATTCATCAACTGTGCATGTTGTGTGTGTCTTGAATCCAAGAGCTGAACAGTCATTTGGAGCAGGTTCTCCTTGGGGCATCTTCTGGTCATTCTGAGCCATTGTCTGATATGTGCGAACTTCACTAAGATCACCTCCTAGGGTGAATCTGCAGGCTGTTCTTGCTCAGATACCACTTAAGGACCTGTCTATCAAAGAAAAACAGACTGTGCAGTCATGAGTTTTCAGAGGGGCAGTTAAAGTTGTCCAACAACATTATATATATATATATATATGTATATTGTATAATTTTCAGGAAGAGCACTGTTGCTCACACTTGCACGACTGCAGAAAAGGTGTTCTGTTCCCAGGGTTGTGTGTGGTGCCTCCCCTGTGTGCTGGGGATGCAGCTACTAGTGCAGACAGTGGTAGGTAGGAAGCTGGCAAAAGACTTTCTCTCTGTCCTCTCGGTTGCCAGGGGAGCAGCACTCATGGGCTCTGCTGTGTCAATCTGTTCGCAGGAAGCAAACCCTGTGCTCTCCCCTCCCATCTCAAACTGCTGGGATTTGATTGTGGGCACTCAAACAGCAGTGGATCTGAGTGCTGCAGCAGTGGCACTGTGGCTTTCTCCTGCTGTGACCCTGTGCTCATCCAGCTGTCCTGCAAAGGGTGGTGTGCTGTGCCAGTCTCTTTGCACATCAGCAACTGAATGTGCCTGTGGGAACTTGGGAGGCATTCTTGGAGGAACAAAGGAGAGGATGTCTGGTGTAGCTGTGCGAGTTTTAGGGAAGCTCTCTGCTGAAGAGTCTCTCTGTTAGTGTTACTTCTTCCCAGATTTCTGGGAGCTGTATAGGTTCAGACACTTCTCAGAGTGGTATGTGTGTAAATATTGCTGTTGCTCGTCTTCCACTAGTGGAAGGGAAATTTGGTCTGCCAAAGAAACACCGAGTCTGGTTCAGACCAGGTGTAATGGGAGCTCAGCATTGCTGTCCAAGTTCTGGTAACCTGGTGGGCTTGAGTAGCTCTTGTTTGCACAGTTAATTCTCACACTAGGAGTGTTTTGAGCCTGCTCCTAGTGGGTTGCTTTCCTCTTACCCGACAGGTCTTTAAAAATGTGTAGTTGCTGCTGCAGGACTCCCGTCAGATGGGTGTTCTGGTGGGAGGAGCATTTTCCACTGGACTCTAATTTGTCTTCTCTCAGCAATGGCACATCCCAGGCCAGCCTGCAGTGGGAGTTGGCCTTCCTTCCCATATCCATCTTGTTCTCATGGCTGCATGTCATGTACTGGAGATAGAGTGGTGCCTGGCAAAGGGCCTTTGGACATACATTGCTGGCAGTCTGGTAAAGGCAGGCAAAGAGCGGAGCTCAGCTGTGGTTATGCTTGCATTTGCATGGGCTGTGTTTGTGCATCACTACACGAAGCAGCAGCTTGCAGGATGTGTTTGCATGAGCTTGCCACAGCAGGAAGTGTGGACATGGATGCCTGGAG
>JAWWLV010000121.1:8865376-8879072 GCA_035041135.1 Platyrinchus mystaceus | reverse complement strand
TTTTTTTTTTCCCCCTTCTCGCCCCCCATGTTCTTATTTTGATGTAATTACTTGCAGTTCAGAATCCCAACTTTGAAAGTCAGTGCTTGCTTAGCTAAGATGCATCCAGGCACTGTGTGTCTGTCTGTCTGTTTGTCGGTGCACACACACACGTGCTCCTTAGCCGGGCGTGCTGTTGGGATGTGTGTGTGTTTATATGTGTGTGTGTGTTCCTTTTTGTTACCATCACCTTAGCTGGGGGTGGTGGCAGTGCTGGGTGTGTGAATGTGCAGACATACTGCTGCTTGTTACCTCCTCAGGCAGTAGCGGTGGAGGGGTGTGTGCTCCTGCTGTGTGCCAGGCTGAATAAAGAGGTAGAGTGGAACAAGTGAAAAGTAGGAGGTGCTTTCTTTGGTTGCGTGTTTGAAAAGCCATGATCAGGAAAGAGGATTTTTGGCTGACTCACCGTCCAAGTTAGTGATGGAAAGAAGGCAGCATTTTTTATGATAATACCAGGAAAAAGTGAGTACTCCTCACCAGTAAACAACCAGTAATGGAGTGTAGGAGTACTGGAGGTCCAGGAGGCTGTCATACTGTCCTGTTGGAGCTTATTTTACTTGTTGCTGCCAGTCACTGTTGCTATCAGAATGTTAGTCATGTTTACCACAGCTGGATATAGAAGTCCTTACAGTAGTTCCACAGGTCAAGAACAGTTGCTAGTTATTGTGTTTAATTATAGGAGCATGTAAATCCAGATTTATAATTTGTCTAGCAAAAAGTTAGTCACTTGGGGTATCACATGTTGATCAGTTCTGGACAAAACCATGGGATAGTTGCCATGGGATTTGGCTGAAGTGTTCAGAGCAGCATACCCTTCTGATCACTGTGGATCGATCCTGTCCTGTAGAGAGATGCAGAGATTAGTGTAAGACCCACTGCTGTCCAGTACTGGCACTGAACACCCAGCAGTGACAAAAATCTGGGTGATGCAGGGATTGGTTAAGTAACAGATCAAAAGAGGATCATCGGGGACAGCCAAGTTGCTAAGGGAGCACCCTTTTAAAAATTGTGTGCTCTTGTGCTGCAAATAAGTACATTTAGACTCCAGAACATGCATGTTAATCCCTATCAGAAGTAATGGTATTTTAGAAAGCACTGTTTTGAGAAGGGTTGGAGTTGCAGGGTGCAAGCTATACCTGAGCTAGTTAGATCTTTGAGTGCTGCAGGGGAGGAAGATCAGAGGGTGGAAGGGGGTAACCACCTTCCTGCATGTGGTATGAGAAGGATCAGGTGCAGAGCACAGTGTCTCTCACTATGTAAGAGATCTTTAAAGCTGGAGAGGGATAGATGCTTTCAATGAGAGAGAAGAAAGAAGCTTTAGAGCACCTTATCAGAGATGAAAGAGCTGCCCAAGTGGGTAAAGCTGATCGGTGTGCACTTATTCTTCCCTGAGAAAAAATACCAGGTACTGACAGAACTCCTGAGTACCTCAGAGAAGAGCATGAAGAGCTAATGAATGGATTAGTTTGGATAAGGAGTGTGTTTTTACAGTGAGAACAACTGCCAGGTAGATATCCTTTTAATATCCTCAAATTAAGACTGGATATCCATATGGAAGTTTTAATCTTTTGGGGATAACATTTCCGTGCAGGTAACTAGATTGGTGCTGTAAGGAAAATTTGAGTAGATGTTCTGTCCTTGTCTTACATGTTCAAGCCCCATTTCTCTTTGTGCCTTGCCTAGGGACTAAGGACAGTCAAAGCTTGCACTGATTAGTGACGGTGTTAGTTAAGCTTAGCTTCTCTTGCAAGCTTTCCCTTAGCACATCTGGTGTAGTTGCTGTACTCCATCTTTCTGGTGAGCACTTAGTCCCTCCTTCCGCCCAAGAGGCATCCTCCTTGTCTTTCGACTTGCTCCCTTCAGCTCACTCCTAACTTTGCCCAAGTATTTCTGGGGAGGAAGAAACCTGTCCCAAATGATAAGGTTTCTCCCTTCGTACAAGCAGAAGCTCAGAGGGGAAGGGTGGACAGAGATGGGATTGCTCATTGTAGTGCTGGGGTGCAAAGGGTACAGGGGCTTAGGGGTCTGTAGCCCTGGGTTTTGGCTGAAGGAATGCAGGCCATTGGGAAAACAAGTGTACAAGAGCTTGTCTGAAGTCCCAGCTTCCTGAATTCTGGTCTCCACCATGCCCTGCTACCCAAATATGAAGTACAGAGCAGCAGGGTTGCAGTCACAGTCCAGAAAACTGTCTGCACAAGCTAAAATTATTTTGGAAGGTAGGGCAGGGGCATGGTAGGAAGTGAGTGCTTGCTGAGTCCTAAACCTGTCCTGCAGTTTGGCTGTCTGTCCTTCCTTTTTCACTGTCATTCCTCCTCTGGGTTGTTCTACACTGTTCGATACATTAGCAGAGCAAAAGCAGGGTTTTTTCCTTTAAAAATAAAAAAGCAGGAGAGAATAGATTTGGCCCTTCAGAGAGCACAATGTGTCAGACAGAAAGGTATTTGGTAGTAGCCAAATCTGTTCTCCAGGAAGGGTGGCCTAAATCTCAGGTCCAGCGTACTGATATCCACAAAAGTTCTTGGTTACCAGTGTCTGCAGCTGTGGAGCGTGGAGCACAGGGGCTGACTTGCAAAACATCAGAGTGCTGGTGTCGCTGGTAAAGACAAATCTGGCCTGTGCTCCCTGACACAGAGTTCCTTGCAAGTACTCTCTGTGGGAGTTCTGCTGCGGGCTCCTGGGCAGGAGATCCGGGTGGCTGGCTGTCTCACAGGCACTGACTGATCCTTTGAGCAGCAAAAGTCGCTCTTCCCACTTAGCCTCAGGCTCCTTCCTAGCTTTTTCCTGCAAGTGCCACTTACCATGCTGAATCCCCAGGTTTTTGTGGTTGTCAGGGTGGCTGCTGTATGAAGCTTCCTGTGGGGCTGCTTCCCGAGTCAGCTTTGTGTGGTACCGTGCGAGAGAAGAGCATGGGAACATTTGCCTTAACTAAGTCCAGGATAAGAGTGGATTTAAGTGCTTTGCTTTATAAATAAACAGCATTGTGGCCAAGGTAGATTTAAGCAGAGCTGGCAACAGCCCTGCTTGGGAAGGGATCTCTTTACCATATGGCCTGCTGTTGGACTTCCTGTCTCCCACTAATCCCTTAAGCCTGCTTTAGCTCTGTTAATTTCTCTTTTTTCCTTTTTTCCCCAATGGTCTGTCTCAGTGGTGCCTGACTGCTAGTGTTCCTCGGCCAAGCTTGTGCCTGCGAGTGGGCCAAGCATCCAGGCTGCCTTCCGAGCACCGGGTACCATGTGGCAGGGCCCCAGGGATGGTGGTGCCTGAATGTGTCCCATTCTCTCTGTCTTACAGGCTCTGCAGTCTGCGACTGAAGAAACTCACGGTGCTGAAAGAGCTGGACAAAGAGCTGAGCTCTGTGCTTATCGCTGTGAAGATTCAGGTAGGCTCCTCTCCATGTTGCTGCCTGATGGCAGCAGGCCAAGCCTGTCCTTTTGCTCTTTGTGAAGTGCTGGTCTGCATGTCCCTTGCCTTGTGCCAACCAACCCCTTCTGTCTTGCTTAGCACCCTTGAGGAGATTTTGGCTCTCAGGTCGGTGGGACAGCAGCAAACTGCGTGGTGCTGGTTTATATCAGGGATGAATTTGGTTAGGCACTGGGACAGAATGTGTCATGCCTTCCTGCCCACCTCAGCCAAGGCCCTCCTCTCAAGCTGCTGTTCAGACTTTGGCTTCCCACTGTTCCCAGCCCTTTAGACAGGATCAGTACTGGGTGGTTTCTGGCAGTGCCCTCCATCCACATCACTCCCTGGGGAGTGAAGGGTGGGAAGGGTGCAAGGGATCAGCATCACCTCTGTGCATAAGTTCTGCTGACATTTGTACCCTGCGTGATCTCACAGTTGCCTCTGCTGTCCCCTCCCTTTCTCTGTGCATCTGTGCTAGGCCTGGTGACTCTATTATGAACCAGGCAGAGTGGAGGGGAGAGGATCTTTTCCCAAGGGGACAGGGAATTTGCCACTATCTTGCTATGTGCAATCCCCCCACCCTCTCTGCAGCTGGTGGCGAAGAAATAGGTTCCTATGGGTGCAGGCACATCCTTTCCACCTGCCAAAGGACAGCACGGAAGCAAGATACATCTGAGTGTATGTTCTCACCACAGCCCCTCTGACCCAGCTAGGGTGCTGGTGTCCTTCCTTCGTTCTTGTCAGCTGGCAGGAAAGCTGCTGATCCCATTGAAAGCACCATGAGGCAGAAGCTCAGCAGCTTTGTGCTCCCACAGAGCTCTTTGTGCCGCACACATTAGGATCTAAATCCTGGATTAATGCTGGAAGCTGCAGTATTAGTGGAGCGCTGGGAGCTAGAGTTTGTCTTCATGGCAGACCCGATTCACTTGCACAGAAGAAACTGAAAACAAAATATGTGAAACGTGGAGCCTGGAGTGAGGACAGCAGGAGGATACTGTGGTTTACGCATTATTGATCAGCGTCCCACTTTGCTGGCCTTTCCATCACTGTGTGTATGATGTCACTCAGGAGAGCTGAAAGCACTGGGACCCCTAAGACCTGTGCCCCTTTGGTGCAGGCAGGGAAACAACCTGGGCAGCAGAAAGTGCCTGGCCCCTGGAAATGCCGAAGCAATCAAGGCTGGGCCACAGGTGGCAGCAGGACAGGACTGGGGGGCTGGGAGCCAGCTGGGAGCTGTGGGTCCCTCCTGACTGGGAAGGCTACGTTGGTCTCACTTCTCTCCTGCACTGTTGGCCCAAGCTGTGTGTGTTTCATGGGAGTGGGGAACTTTGGGTTCCTGGGCAGCACCCCTTATGCCTGGACTGATATGTGCTGAATGTGTAGGTCCTCAGCTGCCCCCTCTCATGCACTGCAAATGTGAGACTCTGGAAGAGGCTAGACAGTGGGACTCCAGCTCTTTCAAACACATCACCCCCATCCCTGCCACAGGCCAATCTTGCACCCTGATGGCAAATGAAATTAATAGGCCTCAGCAGTTTGAAGCCACAGGGGCTCTTCGCTGCAGGGCTCCTTTTCCTGCCATGGAATGGAGACTGCATTCAGGGACTTGATTTAAACATGGTCACCTCTTCTCTGTATGGCTGCATAGCTATGACTGCATGCTGGCTCCCTGCATAGTTGAAGGAAACTGAAGGAGAATGCTTTTGCCCACATTACCCTGTGGCTTAACATTCATTGTGGGAGTGGGGTGGATCTGTGTGCCTCCTCAGGCTGCTTTCACCTACCTGACCAGCCACCTTGGCAGGGTTTAGGACTGCTGGAAGGCAGATGGAGGCTGTAGGCAGCTTCAGCACAGCCTGCCTACAGTGTGGCCTCAGATGGATGCATCCCTTCTGCTCCTCTCCTTGGTAACAGATGAGTCACACTAGTAAGAAGCTGTTTGAAGGCTGCCCAGTGACCACTGCCATTTCCATCTTTTGGATGGAAACAGCTGATGCATGTATAGAGGACTTGCAAATTCACAAGGGGGCAGCTGGGGACTAGAGGAAAGGAGAGCTGTATTTTCCCTCATTTCAGTAGCAGCTCTGTTGGGTTCAGAAAGTTGCGTGTTGGGAATTTGCTGCTCTGAAGAGTAGATTGCATGGAAACAAAGCTCTGATCCTGCCTGAATGGCGCTGGCACCAAGAAAACAGCCCCAGTGCTGGAGACAGTCTGCTCAAAAAGTGTATGTGACCCAAAGGACAGTGTAAGCCTGTCTAGAATACCTGATCTCCTTCTCACAGTGATCATGCCCTTCTGGTCTTAAAAGATAGCTTCCAACTGTGCCATGTGCTGTTACCTGCTTCTTCTTCTGAAAATACCACTGTCAAAGGATTAAGGGCGCTTTCTACGTCTACAGGACTTATTTCCCACAGGTTATTTCAGTATATAATGTTCAGTGGCCCTGAGTGAGAACTGAACTATGTGAAAAAGGCGATTTACTCTCGTATTGCTTGAGTGGTCTTTAAACCTTTATCCCTTGTTATTTGTTTTAACAGACTGGAGATGTCATAGAGCATTTCCTTCTGTGTGGTGTTCAGCATGGCATTAAGAGATTTGGATGTGCCCGGCTCAGCTCCGTACAGGTGCAGATACCTGTCTTGGTATCATAACTGATTATGTCATGAAGGGAAACAGGGTGTTCCCTCTCGACAGAGAGACTGTAGTTCAGAAATACCCTATCTTGAGCCACGAATAGAGAAAACAATCAAAGAAAGAAGAAAGCAAGCACTCACAGAACTTTCAGCTCCTGTGACAGGTGCTGTGGATGCAGATCCTCCTGCAGCTGCTTGCAGGATACAGCTGGTGACTCAGGTTCAAACCTTGGTACTGCTGTAGAGGGATGATATTGGCAGTCACTACATAGCAGACCAGAGTGTGTGCTGCAAAATAGACCAGGCTAAGAAGTTCATTTGCCTCTGCCAGGCCTACCTGCTGCTCCAGCCCTGCTTCCTGCAGAAACTTGGATTTTTTGCTCTTTCTTGCTATGCAGAGTTTTCTGTTTATATCTCACTTATACTTGGTATTTTCTTTGCAACCACTTGTTTTTCACTCCTGCCTGAGTAATTCCAGCTACACCCTAAATATGCTGATGATATTAATGGACTTTTCTCTTTCAAAATGCACCTTTAGCTTGAATTCTTGTACCCTGCAGTTAGTGCTTTGCTGTCTGCCTAGGCAAGGTCTCCAATACCGTGTTAGTACTCTCTCCTTTTCCAGGTGTGGTATGCTCTTCTAGCTTCAACTGTGTTATAAACCAGACCAATCAGGACAGATTTATACCTGAAACTGGGGATTGTAACTCACAAACCAGACCTGGACATCATGTGCCTGTGTATAGCAGTGAAAGCTCCTGTATGTTTTCAGTTTTTAGGTAGTGAAGGTCTGTGGCCATGACCTCTCCCTATTGGTTTTCACTTCCTTGACACTTTTTGTTAGCTATGATCTTCCTTGTAACAGTGTGATATAAAGTTTTCCTGTAGTACTCATGGGGATACTCCACTGTTGTGCTGAGAAATTTGTCTTGCCTGACATTACTCAAATTGCAGAACAGCTGAGCTGCATCAGGTGCTCAGTGCTATGTCCAGCAGAGATTTGAATTTCTCAAGAGATGGAGGATCTTAGTATTTCTGTGTTCTTGTGCTTTCATTGTGATAGTGAAGCAACCTTTGTCCCAGTCCTTGCAACACCACGTGGATGTGCACTGACATTTCACTGAGGGACTGGATTCATCTAGGATTGAGGCTGGATGTGTAACTTCATTAGCGGTAAATGACAGTAAGGCACAGGACAGCAATGTTTATGAAACCTTCACTTGCTGGACACACCACCTGGGGTATCCTCCCCTTTCCTTTGCCATACTTCTTTCCCCAAAAATAGCATCTTCAAGAGTAATTGCACTAGCATTTGTGTTTTGATGAAAGAATGAATCTTTGGTGGATAATCTCTCTGCATCAAACAGGAAATGGTCACTGTCATTGTGACTACCTGTCATCTGTTATCAAAGAAGAGTTCAGGAAGGAAGAGTCAGTTCATTTTTGGCCAGGAAAGCTCACAGACGGTGAAGGGGATGAGCTCCACTTCCTCTCTTCAGTTTTGGGAACCCTTTCACAGGAAAGCCTTGGTCCTGGCACGGACTCTGGGAACAACATTGCAGACAGCTTTTGGGAGGGTCTGCAAGTTGTGCTTACCCTGCAGCCAAGAGAACCTGCTGCATGCAGACAGCATTTTTCATCCTTCAAGTCATTCAGTGTCTTTGTCAGAAGCCAAGACATAGAGATAGTAAAGACAGGACAGAAGTAAAAGAAAGAGTTGGAGTGGGTACATAATTAGAGTGCCTCTCTTACTGTCCTTCTGGGGGAAAAAAACATCTATATGTGGAGAGATAAGGACTGTTGCCTGAGGAAAAGACTAGGAGGAGTTTTCTGAGACAGAAGCTGAGCAAGCAGAGGGACCCCTGTTCTCCTGGGACATCCTGACTTGGTCCCAGAAGAGGCATTCTGCCAGCTGTGCTTAGACAGGGATCTGTCTGCACTGGGTCTGTCTACTGCAGGGCAGAGGTCTCCAGGTCCTGTCCCTTTCCTGGCCAGGCAGTGTGTTGGGACCCTTTCCTTCCCTCTGCATGGCTCCCTCTGGCTCTAGTAGTGTTCCCTGCACAGTGTTAGACTTGCACTACACATGCAAAGAGCCGGATTAAGCAAAACAGACTTGTGAAGAGCAAGTGCTCCCTGGCAGGTAGGCAAGGAGAAGGGACCTCTGGCAGCTCAGGAGAAACTGCAGGCTTTTGCAAAGCACTGATAGGTGTGTGTAAGGTGGCTCTGTGAGGTGGAACAGAACAGAGTCATGGCACTCTCTTCTTTCCTTATGGACTATGAAAACCATTGACTTGTGTGTGTGGTGCAGTGGAGTCTGTGGTCCAGCTTAGCTTACAGTGTGTGTCTGCCTATCTTGTTTTAGGGTTCAAAGCGAGTCCTGAGATCAAATGAATACGTCCTCCCACCTGGAGGCCTGATGGAGACCGAGCTGGAGCTGACCTTCTCACTGCAGGTACCTGGTGTTGCCTGGTCCCCTGGGCTTCCTTGCCTGGCACTTTTCAGCAAGCACAACTCTGGAGCTAGGTGTGAAAGGCATAGTCTCTGGGGAGGGGCCTCCTGTGATTGCTCATGCTCAGACCGTAGCAGCACAGATTCCTGCTGCAGGCTGGCTGCTTCATTGCTCCAGGGGTTGTTTTGCTGGGCATTGGGATTTGGAGGATGATGGATAGGTGCAGGTTGCCTTTGAGGGGCACCTCAGAGCTCAGCAGGTCAGATCCTGCTGTATATCAGCACTGAGGAAGAGTTTTCTACGTGTGTGTCATGCTGAGCCCTGCCCTCATGCTGCCATTCCTTCCCCAGTACCCACATTTCCTCAAGAGAGATGGCAACAAACTACAGATCATGCTGCAGCGGAGGAAAAGATACAAGAACCGCACAATCCTGGGCTACAAGACTCTTGCAGTGGGCATCATTAACATGGCCGAGGTACAGGGAGCTGGGAATAGAGGGGAGCCTCACATGGCCTTCCCTGTGCCAGTGCTGGCCACAGGGCTGGGCTGGTGGACAGGGCCTCATTGCTATGAGTGCTCTGGCTTGTTGGTGGGTTATAACACAGAGGAGGTGGGCTGCCACCTGCCATTGTGTCATCCTGTCAGGGAGTTTGTCTGTCTGTCCAGGTGATGCAGCACCCGACGGATGGTGGGCAACTTCTGGGCCTCCACAGCAACATGAAGGATGTGAACATCCGAGTGGCTGAAATCAGCATCTACTCTTTGTCTAGTCAGCCCATTGACCATGAGGACGGGAGCGTCCCCTCAGGTCCTAAAATCAAAGCTTCAGGTGTGTTAGCGCTCAGACCTGAAGGGGAGCGTTTGGGGCAGGACATGGGTAACTGAGTGTGTACCCCAGTGCCTGCCAGCAATACCAGTCATTTCGCTGGAGCCATGACAGGCATCGTGCTTAGCTGGGCATTTGCACTATCTGCTTTCAGATCGCTCCCCAGACATTGATAACTACTCTGAAGAAGAGGATGACAGCTTCTCCTCAGAGCAGGAAGCCAGCGATGATGCTGTGCAGGGTCAGGTAAGGGAGGCCTGGCAAGATGGCTTATGTCCTGGTCCTGTTTCTGGGGCCAAGAGTCATGGGGTTGAAGGTCTTGATCACCCTGAGCCCTCTCATCTTCCTCATAGAACATTTGGCATGGTTTCAGAGGGCAGCGAGCCATAATACCTGACAGCAGAAAGAACTGTGGGCTGCTGTCAAGTCCATGGTGAGGCAAGGGACTTTGGAGAGCCATAGGTCTCACCCATCTGTCTTTGGAGGTGTCTGGTCTGCAGCAGAAAACCATCGCTGAGCCCCCCTCTGTCTGGCACCATGATTTCTTCTGTCTCCCTGTGGTAACAGGCCAGAGGCTGCTCATTCTCTGAGAGAACAGAGATTCTAGGAAGAAGTACTGTCTAGGTCTGAAAATGGTCCGAGGTGGCTGACTCATCCCAGCGCTGTGATGAGCTGTGTCACTGTGTTTGCTGTCCTCTTGTTGTGGTTGCCTGTGTTTGGGGCCAAAGAAAGACTTGTGGTAGCATGCTGATCAAGCACAGGGATGAACTCCTGTTCAGGGTTGTTCTGGCCCGCCCCTGAAAGCAGGCATAACTGAGTCTCTTGTTAATAGATCCCTTGAAGCAGATAAGAGTGAAGTGACACTGAATGACTGGTGTTTATATATGGCAGGTTTATTTCAGAACACTTTGGTTGCAATGAAAAGGAGATATGTAGCCATTTTGTTTATTATTATCTATAGTAATATAACAATATAAAAGTATGAAGATATCACTTGGGAAAATATATAAGGAAAAGAAAGAAAGGAAGGAAGGATAAGAGTAGATAGTGGAGAGGAAAGTTATCACCACCACCTGTGGATCCAGTGATAAGACTTGATTGTTGCTTGGTCAAAGTGATGGTCACAGTCTTGATCTGTGTGGGGTGGGGGAAGCCCCAAAAAACGTAGAGTTCAATGGGTTAATATATGCTCAGGTTTAGGTGGAAATGCCCAGAGACCCTGTTTGGGGTGAGGGGGGAGTGGCACAGTTTTACACTGATAGCAACACTGTGGATCTGTTGCAACACTGTCGATCAGTCTTCTGGTGGAAGGCCTCAGGAATGAGTCTGGTGGGATTCGGGGGACTTTGATGGTTTATGATACCTTCCAAGACATGACAGCATTCTCTCACATCAGTGTAGTTGAGCCAGTTATGCCCCATCAGAAGGGATGAATACCTTCAGGCCTACCTGTGAATGTCCTGATACCTTCCTGGGGTCTGGATTGAGGGGTGTGGGATTTTACAACTGAGCCGGTTGTGTAAGGGGGGACATGGTCATTATCCCACCTAGCTGGATCTGCTTCTTAGCAGATCTTCCTTATCTGGCTCAAAATCCAGTTTGTTGCTTAGCAAAGCTAGGTTTGTATGGTCATCCTCTGGTGATGGGTGCTCCACCCCCTCTGCTCCTGAGCTGTTCTTATGCAGATCAGAAATTTCTCCACCACACATCCAAGAAATCTCTTCCTCCCCTTTAGGTGCAAACCTGGTCTGGCAAAGCACTCTGCTGCTTTTGCAAATGGCTGATTGAGTCATTAATGATTAACATTTCAGTCTCTCACAAGGGTCCTCCAGATTACTGGTCCCATTGTGCTGGATTAACACATCAGGGTCCCGTGTCCCTGGGAGTTGTGCCTTTTGTTAAGGCTGATCCCTGGAAAAAATGCTTTTTTGTGACTCTGTGTTCTGCACCCTCTGAGCTAACTCTGGAGAGGGGAGAGCAGGAGAACAAGACATGGTTCATGGGGAAGGCTGATGAGTGCAGAGAGCTGAGTTGTAGGTTGCAACAAGGACTGTTGCAGAAAGTTGCTGTCTCTCCTCTTAATCTTGCTGGTACATTTGTCTCTGGAGGGGCTTGGGGGCACAGGTGCTGGGAAAGAAGGTCTTATGGGGTACAGTGCTAAGGAGGGAGAAGGACCTCATGGAGAGAGATAGCGGAAGTGAGAAGCAAGACTCTGGGAGCAGAGTGGACCAGAGCTTTTCAAAATGGAGGGCAAGTGTGAGGCAGAAGAACTAGGAGGTGCTGCTCCCTGAACTCAGTTGCTCTGATGTGTTGTGACTTTTTTACCTGCAGGATCTCTTTGATGAAGAGGATGACTTGAGGAAAACCAAGAAGGCTAGGAGGAAAATGATCCGAACCACATCAATGACCAGAGTAACATCACCATTTACAACGTGATCAAAGGGATGGAAGGGATTCACTTTGTCCTCTCCCTGAAGGCAGTGAGGGGCATTGGGGAGGGGGAATGATGGCCCTGGTGCAGAGCAGGGGAAAGCCCCCTTGGCTCTGAGAAGAAGGAGCAAACCTCTTGCTGTTAATAAGCTAGCTAGCTTGTTGCTCAGAGGTGTACCTCAGTTCATGGTCTGTACTGTGTTTAGCCTGGTTTCATATCAGTGATGATCTGTATGCAACACAGTTTTGACTTGCTGCTGTGACGTGGTCTCTTTCCTTTCCTGAGGAAGGGAAGATAGGCACAAAGAAAGATGAACCATTAGCAGCTCCTCTGCCTGTCTGCAGAAGGGAGGAGCTGCTCTGCCAGCCCCTTGCTCTCCAAGCTTCTTCTCATCCCTGTTGACTTCAGCCCTGCAGGTCCCTGGCCACCTTCTTCCTGAGTTTGTTCCCCATCTTTTCTTGCTTGAAGGCAGTATTCCTCAACCAGATGGTCTGGGGAGAAAGGGGATTTAAATAGAGTGCTATTCCAGCCTATAGCAGAAAAAGTATGAACCCTTTCATCCCCCCTCATGCCCAGACAGTGACTTCTTGTGGAGTACAAAATTAGTCCAAATCCTACAGCAAATTTAAAGAGCGAGAGAAATCATAGCTGACCGTGGACCTGTGGACCAAGAAAGGAGCTGACAGCATGTTAGAGACAGTAACTGTGGCCGGTATGTTAGTCATTTTGGAACGTGGTTTGATAGTTTTGCTGATCTTCTTTCTTACCCTCTTTTGTTTTAGCAACCAAACTTCAAGCAGAAATTTGTGGCTTTGCTGAAAAGGTTTAAAGTGACAGAAGAGGTAAGAAGCAAGAAGGCTGCCCCACCTGGCAATGTCTCTGGCAGATGTGTAGATGTCAGAGTGCTGGTTCCCACTCACTGGGAGCACAAGGCATGAGCTGTAGCTGCTCAGGGATGTGCCAAAGGTGGTGTGAGACATGGCATAGACTGGGCCTTGGCTTTTCCAAAGCCTTCTGCCTCAAGAACATTGCTCTGAGCCTTGTACTCAAATCAAGAAGCACCTTCCTATTGGGCAGAGATGCCCTGGGAAGAATGGTTCTGTCACACACTGGCTCTGCACCAGGAGCTGGCATTGTGGGGGCAATACTGTCCATGACTGAGAGCAGGCTAACATCAGCCTCGGGGTAGCTTGCCTTGGCTGAGAGTCTGCACTAAGTGTGCAGCACAGTCAGTGAAGGTCCTTCCAGGCGTCTTAACTGCCAGTAAGTATGATGGATGTCTGAGACTCCTTTGGATGTCATGCTCATGGCACCCTCCTTTGACCTGATGGCAATGTCACTGGATTCTTCCACAGCCTGCATTTGGCTCCCTCAGGTGGGAACGGTGCCATGGTGTGTCTTGTGACAATCAGGCAGCTTCTATGTGCCTGTTCTGGGATGCAGGTAACTCCATATCTCTTCAGTGTCCTCTGGGTTTGGTCCCACAGGTCCTGGACTCTGACCCTGTAGACCAGACCCAGGAGGTGGAGGAAGACCTGGGCTTGCTCTATGACAGCCTGGAAGAGTGCAACAACAGTGACAGCGGCCCAGAGATTGAGGACAATGAGAGTGTGCACAGCACACCCAAGCCCACCCTGAGGTAAGGGTTGAAGGGAGTCCCTGGCCAACAGCAGTCTGTTGGATCTGAAGAAATGCCCTCCGACACTTTTCTGTTGCTCGGGCTAATGCAGGCTTTGTCTTGTCTCCACTCCTATTGCCATATTCTGTTGACACCTCTAGCTCCTCACTTGCATATCCTGTTTAATAAACTCAAAACTGCCCATTAAATCCATCTTCCTTCACACTTAGTCTCATTTTTCTGCCAGCCCAGCATCTGACACTTACTGATCTCGAAGAGTACCTACTTGATCTAAGCCCC
>JAWWLV010000121.1:8855068-8865276 GCA_035041135.1 Platyrinchus mystaceus | reverse complement strand
CACTTAGTCTCATTTTTCTGCCAGCCCAGCATCTGACACTTACTGATCTCGAAGAGTACCTACTTGATCTAAGCCCCGCCTGCTCCCAGCTTTCATATCTTTCTGCCAACAGTCCTGGTGTTTTCTGGGCTCTCCACACTGAAGCATGCCTGTCTTTTGAGCGCTTAGTGACTGCCCAGGCCAGTCTTTGTGTCCCTGTGAGATGTGCATGCTGTGTTCCCAGCCTTTGTGGAAACATGACTAGCAACCATCAGCAATGTTCCTCACCCCATTCCCCAGGTGCTGGTGACCTGACTTGCTCTGCCAGGTACTGCTGACTTGGTACAGAGGTCTCCAGTGGACCATGCAGTGAAACCAGGCTTTGCTCCCATGTGATCTGCATTCACCTGGCCTCTCTGCTCATGGCTCTTCTGCTTTTGTGCTGTCTTTTATTGAAAAAGTTGCCTTTTAGTGTCTTTCTACTTGACTGCCTCGTAGTGCATTGGGTCTCTTCTAGCCAAGCCAAGCTCACTTGACATTGTTGTTTCTATAGTTTTTATATATAGAATCATAGAATCATAAAATGGCGTGGGTTGGAAGGGACCTTAAAAATCATCTAGTTCCAACCTCCCAGCCATGTAAATATATATATTATATATATATAGTATTTAAATATAATTTGGCTTAGTTGGTATCCCCACTGAAAGTACTTAGCAGGAGTAGCAGACTTGGTTTGCTGCAGGCAAACTGTTTGAAATTAAATCTGCTGGATTCTGGAACCCATGGGGCAGTGGGGAAAAAACAGGAACATGACAGAAGTCATGTTTTTCACAAACCCACAAGTCATTGTGAAGGAGACAGCAAACATGTGGATAAGGAGCTGCTTAGATGATCTGCTTGACTCCAAAAGGAGTTTCATGTGGTCTTTCATCAAAGGAAACAGAGGTGCTGTGGGAGAAAAAGGAAGATGGTCAGATAACGGTTTATGCATATGAACTATGTGAAACTGTAAGAAAAGTCTGTTGAGTGTATTTAAATGTAAGACCCCCAACCTGGTTCTGCAAATGTCTGCTTGCAAACATCTGGTCACTGGGACAGCATCCCAGAGTGAGCACTTATTTGTGCTGGTACCTGCTGTTACAGTCTTCCTGGGCTGTTTGGTGCTGTCTCTGGAAGGTCAGCCTGTTGGGCTTTGACCTGTTCTTCAGCCTGTTCACAAATTGTCCCTGGCTTGGTTTGGTCTCTAGTGCCTCGGTTTCTGGCAGTGCTGAGTGTGTATCCCTTGAATTCACATTAATGTGTATGTACTTTTTCTAAGGAGATGTGGAATCTGACTGCCAGGGTGTTTAGTGTAGACTTCATGGTTCCCACGGTTCCTGCATAGCCTTCTCAGCTGGTGAGACCTTCCAGCCCAGCCTGTATATCCGAGGTGTGATCCTCAAGTTGGATTTATTGTCATAGACAGCCTTGCTAGACATTGTGAAGGTCTCTGTGGAGCAAGGGCATTAAGGTGAGCAGTTGCCAGTGTCCTGGATTGGGCCAGTGGTGTTGGGAGCTGATAGCCATCCTTGTGATCAGCCAGGGAGGCTGCACAGCTGTAGGCTGCTCCTGCACTGGGGCAAAACTGGAGCTGGAACTGAGGCTGTTAGGTAAGTCCTCAACAGTCAAACCGACTGAATGAAGATCAAAGGTGAAGGAACAAATGTCTCCATAGATGACTGGGAAAATGAATGGGGGAGAAGGGGAATAAATTTGATGACAATGGAAGGAGGCTGTGCAGAAGGGCTGCAAGAGAGAAGAAATATTTTATTAATAGGAGACATAATTTATCCCATTGTGACCTGGAGAAAATGTCCTGTCAGGGCACAATTCTGACTGTAAATCTGGAGCTTTGGTAAAAAAACATGTCATGAGCAACTGGTCACTGAGCCAGTGAGGGGAAAATCGAGCCTTAACTTGTCCCAACCAGTGTATAAACACTGATTGTGAAGAGCTGCTCTGTGGTGGCAACCATCATGTATTTACAGAGATGGAATGTCCTTTTAGTAGCAGTAAAACCTGACCAACACTGTCGTGCCTGGCAGTACAGCGTGCTCTATACAAAGGAGGAAGCATGCTAAAAGGAAAGTAAAATGAGGAGGTATCCTGCAGAAAGCTGCAGATATATCCAGATGAGGGCAGTAGAAAACAACAGAAAGAAACTCTGATAGAGTCCTAACAGAAGAATTTCTCTATGCCTTTTTGGCCTTCCCTGGAAACTTGCAACCTGACATCCCCATCTGTGCACTAGGCAAATCAGGAGAAACATTTCCTGGGAGTTAATGAGCACATACACACAGCTTAGAGGGAATCCAGCTCAAGTCTCCTGCAGGAAAGTCACACATTGCAGATGGACTGTGGCTGCTGTAAGGGTCCTGGGAAAACTGGCAAGTGAGATTCAGTGATAGAGCCTGCTTGTTTCCTAAAGACTGGTCTTCGAGCAGCCCACAGGATGTGAAGGGGGTCCTTGGCAAATAAATAATGTGTGGAAAAAGGGTAAGCAATCACACTATAGCAGCAAAGACTGTCCTGGCTGCCCCAAGAGAGTTCCTCTGTTGACCATGGTAATTTGGAAACAGGACCTTGGAATTGCACTCTCCAGCTCTACCAAAAGGTCGTCTCAGAGACTAAAAATAGGCAGATTTAAGTACTCTGCTGAGGTACGGTTCTGTGTGCAATACTGTGATTTTCAGAGCCTTGGGATAGGGGAAAGCAGAAAGAGAAGCTGGAAGATGAGGTTAGAAGTGTGCTGCAGCAGCAGGCAAAGGCAAGGAGCCATTCCTGGAAATGGGGAAGCAGAAGGGAAGGTAGCAGAAATCTGTGGGACCTGTGATGGTGCAGAGGAGGCAGAGAGGTTCAGCAGCATCTTGGAGTTGTGGTGTTACAGAGACCATACACCAGTGAGATGGTGGCAGTTCCTCACCTGCACTGCAGGGGTAGGGGATCACTTGAGGGAGAAAGCACTGTTGGCTGGGAGACATGGATGCTTCCTTCAGCTCATCAGGGTTGCAGGCGGCACTGCTGGCAGGTCTGCTCCTAGGCCGTTAGTTGCCCAGACACTTGTGTGTCTGGCCCTGTGTCCCACTGGGGGCCTCTCCACAGTGCTCTGTGCTTGGGACAGGCCGGTGGGGGTGTGCTGGGATCATGGTGACTTTGTTCCTCTCTTATTCCTGCCTTTTTCTCTCCCGTCTGTCTGTCTGTCCGTCCGTTCGTCTGTCTGTTTCTCTGCAGGCGTTTCTTTGAGGGAGTCTCTCATTCTGGTTCCCAGACTGAGATCGGCAGTCTGCACAGCCAGAAAGGGCAGGATCAAGAGTCGGGCAGCCCTGTGAGTTACACCACCACCATCACCACCACCTCTTGCCCCCTTTCCCTCCCCAGCCAGCCCAGCACCCCCACAGTGCCTGCACTCTGAGACCACAGCTCCTGGCAGCACTTGCCTGGGGCTGCTCCTTTCCTTCTTTCCTCCTCTTTTTCCCAGCGCAGGCAGACAGGTAGCGATGGGGGGCATCCTCTGGGGCTGGTCCCAGGGGGACGCCGGGCTCCCCTGTGGGAGCATGTGTTCTGTGAGGCCAGGTATGGGTCACTGGCAGCTTCCCTGCTTGGCGTGCTCAATCCTGCTCTGACCCCACTCCCTGTCCCCTAGGGCGAGGCAGACAAGCGGAAGCCAGGAGCACAGCGACCACAGGAAGAGCCAGGAGTGGAGGTCCCTGCAGTGGTGAGTCCAGGCTATGAGATGTGGAGCTCTCTCAGGCCCCACCTTGTTTTCTGGAGTACCAGGGTGCCCACCAGCCTGGGAGCAGGGATGGGAAGACAAGTAGATTGTGCTGGAGAGCAGCAAGAGTGGAGGGAGTGTTAGGGACTGCAGGAGATGCAGCCCAATCCTCTTGAGGCCCTGCAGCCTTGGCTCTCCAGGCCTGTCTTGGATGATGGGCATCCATGTGTGCAGGGCTGTTCCCTGCAGGAGAAGGGAGAGCACTGTGTGTGAAGTGACTGTGTGTGGCCCTCAGGAGCTGGCTGCAGAGGATCCATGTCCACGCCTGGCCCCCACAGAGGCTTCCATGAGGGAGGGCAGCGTGGATAGACTGGGCCCTGGGACCAAAGCTGAGCTCCCCAGTGCCGTGTCTCCCAGGTAAGGCAGGTCTGTGCCTGGTGCTGGAGCTGCGTGGCCCACGCTGGCTCCCTGGAGCGAGTGGGGATTAGTGGAGATGTGATTTCATCAACAGTTTTGTCCCTCCTGCTTCTCACAGCAAGGCAGAGAGCAAGCAGTTGTGGCGTCCCCGCAGCACCTCTGTGAAGGACCGGCAGAGCTCAAAGGGACAGGGTGGCCGTGCCAGCAGCCTGGACAGTGAGAGCTCTCCAGACTCGTGGCACAGCACCCAGGTGAGGCCCTGGGAACAATCTCACCTGGAGGCTTCTCATATGAGAGCTCCGCCAGGTCTTCAGCCATGGGCAGGGTGTCCAAGGCGGCCGACTGGGGTTAACCTTCATGGTGATGCTGTCATAGGTGCCCCGAAAGTCTGTTTATGATCAGCTGAACCAGATCCTGGTCTCAGACGAGCAGCTCCCCGAGAGCATTGTGCTGGTGAACGTCGCTGAGTGGCAGGGGCAGGTGAGTAGGCGTGATGGGAGCTGGATGCATAGGGGCAGCTGTAAGCAGGGTCCTCAAGGATTCTCCCAACCATGGCAGGGTGTCCTAGGGAAAACTGCACCAGCTATGTCCTCCTCTCCCCCAACATGGCCCTTCCTTCAGGGAGACAATGCATTTACACAGTGCTGAGCCACATACAGAAGAGTCTCATGTGTCTCCTCCGTCACGTGCCACATAGCAGCACAGTCCCAGAAAGGCTGGCTAGTGGACTGTACCTTGGGCCCTCGCTGCTTGGTCCTGGCTCCCAGGAACCCCATGGGTCAGAGCTTTGCTGGATACCCTGGCAAAAGGCTCCCTTCCTCTGCGGGCACCAGGCCCTGGGAAGCAGCAGAAGTGTTTCCCACTGAGAGATGGAAGAACATTGCCTGCCATTCCCAGGAAGCATTAACTGCACTGTCAGAGCTGGGATCTCCAGGCAGGGGCGCACGTGAGGCCTCCCTGCCTCATGCCAACTGTGTCCATGTGAGGTTGGGCCCAGCCCCTGATGAGCACCTTCCTCCCCCATACCTGGAGGAGTTGACCATTAAAGGTGAGCAGGGACATGTACGTATGTGCAAACATGCAAACAAACAGACAAAACACCTCTGACACCCCTTTAGGATCCTGCAGCTACATCTGACATCCAGAAACAGTGATTGAAAATTTTATGGCAGAAGGAGGGGCTTCTCAGTAAGTGTGGTGAAGTCTTGACTCAGGCTATGCATTCTTGACATGTTCCTGCTCTAGCACTTGTCCTGGATAGGGAAAAAAGGATCAATGCCCACTCCCAGATGCCGTTGGTATCTTCTAAGCCCCCTTGTCTAGCACGACTGCCTGTTTTACCACTGTTGAACTGCATGCAGACACCTGAAGAGACACAGAAGGGTTTTGGAGTGGCAAAGTGGGGGAGAGCAAGAGGAGGGAATGAGCAGAGGTGGACTGAGCCTATAGCTGGGCCCTGCTGTGGGATGGCAGAATTTAAATCAGAGGGTCTCTGGACCAAACCACTTATCTCAAGGAGCACAGCCTGGTTTTGGGGACAGTTTTGCCTTTGCCATGGCAAGGGTGGTAACTGCTGTGCTCAAAGGTGAGAGCAGAGGGCTGGGGCAGGCGGCCTCTAGAGCAGAGCTGGGAGGAGCAGGTATGCTCAGGCATGCAGCCATGAGTGACCTGATGGTTTCAGCCTACCCACAGGGCATGGGTGGGGACACGGGTCCCAGCTCTATCTCAGAGGGCAGAGGGGGGCAGGGCAGGCATGTGCTGGTGCTGGCCAGCACAGCCATGCCCCCAGGGTGCCTTAACCTGAGCTCTCTGCATTGGCAGTACGTGAGTGAGCAGCTCCAGGCGCACAAGCAGTTGGTCGTATCCACCTGCTCCGTGGCGGACATCCAGGCAGCCTTCAACACCACTGTCTCCCGCATCCAGCGATAGTGAGTACAGCTTGGGCTCAGCCTGGTGGCACCATATGAATTCAGAGAAGGGCTGGGTATGGCCCTGGCTCCCCAGGGCTCATTAGGACCCTTTGGAGTTGTGAACATTACTGTAGAAACAAATATAGACCTGGGGAAAGTGGGGGATCCCAGTATCCCAGTGCTGCTTTTGCCCCTGGCAGTGCACAGCAAGCTGGAAATTTTCAGCGATGGGTTTCTGTCAGCTGGCCTGGCAGGGCATGTCCCCTGGCCCACCTGCTGAGCCACTGCACATCCCTCATGATCTCCTTTTCTCTCCCTTTGGCAGCTGTAACTGTAACTCTCATATGCCTCCCCCGGTGAAGGTGGTGGTGGCAGGGGACCAGAGCTACCTGAGTGTTGTCCTCCGTTTCTTTGTGGAGCAACTGGCCAGCAAGACACCCGACTGGCTCAACTACCTTCGCTTCCTTCTTGTGCCGCTGGGTGAGAGCCCCTGTGAGCCTGGTCCCAGGGCTGTCCTCTCCTACCTCCCCAGACTCCCCTGCCTGGAACCAATGCTGCCCTTTTTACCCACAGGCTCTCACCCTCTGGCCAAGTACCTGGCCTCGGTGGATAACAAATACAGCACTCTCTTCCTGGACACAGCCTGGCGGGAGCTGTTCAGCAGGGCTGAGCCACCCACTGCAGGTGAGGAGCAGGGCAGGGTGGCATCAGCAGTGCCCTGATGGGAGCCCCGCTGCCACTGAGGCCCTCACGGCTCTTTATGCCCACAGACACTGTGGACATTGCAGGCCGTGTCGCCCAGTTCATCGCTGGAGCCAGCCTCTCTCACCAGCTTCCCATCTCTGAGGCCATGCTGACATACAAACAGAAGAGGTGAGCATGGCCCCAGGGCACTTGGCCTCCCTCATGTGGCCCCAGTCTGGGCTGTGCTCAGGACAGGGATGTGGGACACGGGACAAGTGAGTGAGGCTCTGCATTCTGTTGATGAGCAGCGTGGTGCTGAGGGGAGCTGGGGTTCCACAGTGAGAGGCCTGCAGCACCATTCCCTGCCACCTCCCGGTGTGCTTGGCCCCTCCAGTAGCTGTGGCTGTGACAGCCCCAATGGTGGGGCCCAGCTGCCAGGGCTGGGATGGGCTGGGCGGGGGCTGCAAGCTGGTACTGTGCTGCCCGGGGGTTGACGCTCGTGTTCCAGCTGCACTCTCACCTCTCCCTTCTCTTGGTTTCTGGCACTCAAGGAAGAGAAGTCTCTATTTTGATTTTTATATCAGGTATTGGCTTGTGCTTGCTGTGCCGCTGCCTGGCCCCCCCCACCTTCCCCCATGTGCGTCCATCCCTCTTGCTGTGCAGAGGAGCCGTGACCCCGAAGTGGGGCAGGGCTGCCCTCCCGCATGCAAGCCCTTTCCCAGCACTGGAGGGGACAACTCCTTGCCTCCTTGTGTAGTGTGCCCTGTGCTGCCATGTTGGGGACAGGGGGTCCCATGGGAGGGAGGGCAGAGGAGACTGACCCTGTGGCTGTGAGCCAGCATTGACCCCTGCCAGTGCGGGGGTGCCTGGGCACTAGGCTAGTCACATGGCACTCTGTGCTCAGCACACCCAGACCCTGACCAGCCTCTCTTCTTTCTCTAGCCCCGATGAGGACTCCTGCCAGAAGTTTGTCCCCTTTGTGGGGGTGAGTGTTTTGAGGGGCCAGCAGGCCATTGGGGCTGAGGAGAGAGGGGCAACGCATAGCCCTGCTGGTGCTGGCTGTCCTCTGACTCATCTGTCTTTGCAGGTGGTGAAAGTGGGCCTGGTGGAGCAGTCTTTCAGTGCCTCTGGTGAGTCCTTGGGAGCCCACAGTCCCCAGCTCTCTTCTCCACTGTGGGAGGCCCTTGTTGGGGTCCTCCAGCCCCCACAACCCACGCTCTTCCTCCCCAGTGGACTCAGATGATGCCACAGTCTGTACCCCCTCCCTGCTGAGCTCAACGCCAGCCACCAGTGGAGCAGCTCCTTATGGCAAGGAGACCGTGAGCACTCCGCCACCCTCCCCGTCCGTCAGCAGTGGCCTTTCGGGTGCTGGGTAAGAAGGCAAGCTGCATTCAGCCTGAGGCAGCAGGGGCTGGGATAGAAGCGTTATTGGTGCTCCCAGGGCAGGCTGCAGCTGGGCAATTGGGAAGGAGAGGAGCACGGGCAGCACCTGTGTGCTGCATGGTGCTGCCCATCTTGCCCAGGTCTCTGAGCCCTGGTGTGGAGGTGATGGGCCTGCAGGTGGACTACTGGACAACACAAGGGCTGGACAGGAAGAAGGAGGGTGACAAGCGGGAGACGGGTATCAAGAACACACTCAAGAGCAACTTCCGCTCACTCCAGGTCAGCCGCATCCCTGGCACAGGGGAACTGGTGCCCCCCAGCACCATGGCCATGACTGTGGTCACCAAGGAGAAAAACAAGAAAGGTAACCAAGCCCACTCTGGGTGCTGACTGTGGGGCCACAGTCCTTTGCAAAAAGGGCGGGAGGGAGGACAGGGCTGAGAGCTGGCCTAGCAGGGGCCAGTCAATGAGCCAGTCCTGGGGCAAGGGCTCCCACCTAGTGCCAGGTGGGGACATCCTAACATTGGTCTTGTCTGGCCTTGGCCCCCAGTGATGTTCCTGAGCAAGAAACCTAAAGAAAAGGACTTGGAACCCAAAAGCCAAGTCATCGAAGGGATCACGCGCCTCATCTGCACAGCCAAGCACCAGAACACCATGTTGCGAGGTGAGGGGAGGTATAAGCCTCTTGGGGCTGTAGGGCAGACCAAGCAGCACAGGCTGGCTGTGGCAGGGTTGTGGCTCACTGCACCCTCTCCTCTCAGTCTCCATAGATGGGGTGGAGTGGAACGATGTGAAGTTTTTCCAGCTGGCAGCACAGTGGCCAACACATGTGAAGTACCTCCCTGTGGGTATCTTTGGCTACTCGAAGAGTGTGTGAGACATGGGGGCATCCCTGGAATGGAGCTGCAGTGGGTTGCAAGAGGAGACAGAGAGATGGACATGCTCTTGTCCCCATCTTCTGTGGCCAGTCCCTGCCTGCTCTGTGGAGGGGGGATACCACACCCCCACCCTGTGGGCCAAGACCCGTGAAGGTGAGGCCAGTGAGACCGGGTCCATGCACCCTCCAACACCAGCCAGGGCACCATCTGCCTCCCGTGACCCCCAACAGCAGCCTGGGACAAGGGTTGGCACCAGCCAGCAGGGCCCCAGGAAGGGCTCTGGGCCTCGCTCTCCACAGATGCACCTGCCAGGCCACCCCTGCAGCCAGCCAGGGCCCCAGCTGGGCTGGGCCTGGGCAGGTTCCCCAGCGCTGCAGCCACCCAGACTGCTCCGTGCGGGGGGCAGGTGCTGAGCAGGGCCCGCCACCCCTGTACCGCCCCTTGCCAGCCCCACTGCCAGCCTCATGCTGCTGTGCCTGGCCATGCCCTCCGCAGCAGAGCCTCAGCAACTTTTCCAGTCCCCCTGCAGCCCTGCTGCTGAGACTGTCCTCTTCACCTCCCCATCCCTTCCCAACCAGCCCTACCCTAGGGTGCTGCCAGCTGGAGGTGTGGCATGAGGGCACTTGGGTTTTTTTTTTACAAGATTCTATTTTTTTTAAATTTATTGTACGGTTACTTTTCAGGATTAATTTTAATAAATTAATGCTGGTACCATTATGGCAGGGGGTGTGTGTGTGTCCCCATGTCTAAGGGCATGACCAAGCACAGGTGGGGTAGAACAAATGTGGGGAGGGTGCAGCTACTGCCCCCACTCCAGCAAGCACAGCAGTCAGGGCTGCCTGACCACAGCAACGCGGCCTCACCACACTCCCAGCTATGAGCCAGCTGAGCTCTCTAACAGACTATGAACTGGGACTGGATGGCACTTGGTTCATTTATTTACATAGAACTCACAAGGAAGAAACAGACTGGACCCAGCCTAAGTCCTCCCAGCCAGGTCCTCATCTACCTGAATGTGGAAAATGTCTTTCTCTTTTCGGCAGAGGCCAGGCTAGATGCCATCTTGATCTCTACAGTCTGGAAGGCAACCTGTGGTTGGACCTGGGAAGTGGGGGGTGTTGTGGGTTCAGCAGAGATGTATTCCAAGACATGAGGCCTCCCCTCCTGGCGCCGGAGATAGCCCTGGTTCAACAGGTGCAGGACACA
>JAWWLV010000121.1:8809771-8837803 GCA_035041135.1 Platyrinchus mystaceus | reverse complement strand
GCCACCGGCAGGGGGCGCGCGAGCCGGCGGGGCGGAGGCGGCGGCGGCCATCTTGGATTTAAAGGGGCTGCGCCGCTGGGAGGGAGGGAGGGCGGGCGGCGTTGGGTGCGAGTCTCGCCCCGCCCCCCCCCCAGCCGGGACCGGGGCAGCGACCGGGGCCGCCATCGAGGTGTCGCGCCGAGCAGGTGGGGCGGGCGGGGTTACGGGGCTCGGTCGCGGCCGCGGGGGGGGGGAGGATGAGCGGGGCCCGACGGCGCAGGCCTTTCCCGGGGCGGCGTCCCACCTGCCGGCCGCGGGGCGCGGCCGGACCCCCGCGGGGAGCTGGGGAGGTCCTTGTGGCGGGGCCGGGGCCGGGGGGGCTCGGGGGCCGCAGCGCGCCCTGTTCGCCGGGACAGCGGGAGGAGCGGGGGCGAGGGCAGTGGTCGGGCTGGGACCGCCGTGCCCGGGTCCTGCGGGCCGCGGTAGCGCCGGCCCTGCGGACTTTGGAGCCGGGGAGGTGCGGCCCCCGCCGGCACCGGGAGAGCCGCTGGCTCGGGGGCCCCGCTAGCACCCGCCCTGCTCGGGGGCAGCACCGGGTCCGCAGGCTCGGTGGTCCCGGCCCAGCCGCGGGCAAGGCCGGGTCGGCTGGCGGAGGCCGGGAGCCCCTGAGGGAGGAGCGGAGTATGTATGTGACAACGGTGGGTCAGCCCGAAGTCCCAGCCATGGCTGTTTCCAGGGTGCTGTGGGCACAGACTGCGGGATTCACCGCTCTATAATTAGTCTGTGCCTTCACTGCCAGGAACGGCTTTCACTGTAAGACAAATAACGTATGTAATGTATGTTTGCATTCCTGCTTTGTAACTTGTGTGACTTTTAACTGTGCCAATGCTGTGTGTACCCCATAGCAGGCCAGGTTTGCCCTCCAGAATTAGGGACGGGAGAACAGCTTTAGAGAAGAAATGTATGTTGTGAGATGAGGCAAGAGAGAACCTGCGTGTCAACATGGCTGGGCTGTCTCCTGGGACACCTGAAGCCCTTCCCCCTCAGGGGGATCAGTGGGAAGGGACAGGAACACCAGGGAAGCTCTGCATTGGGACAGGCAGATGTAGGTAACTGGGGACAGCATAAGGCTCACAAAACATCGTAGGGAGCACCATGACAGTTGTGTGTTACTGTGGATGGGTCACTGTAGCAACTATCCAAGCTGGAGGCTGTGTCGTTGTTCCCTCTCTGTGTAAAGCACCTAGAGACTGAACAAGTGCTTCCAGGCACTGCCTGGCCTTGCTCCACCCTGTGCAGTGTGCACACAGTAGGGCTCCAGCCGTCCCACATCTCCTGTGTCTGACACCGCTGTGGACACAGTGATAGCAACCACACAACTGGACTGTTCTCTGCAGCTACACCAGCTCGGCTTCAGGGGCTGGGATGGGGTCAGCCGTGGGACGAAGGCGAGGGTGATACCAAACAGGATGTAAAACTGTTCGCCACAGGATTGGAGGGTGGGATGGAACAAGGCTTTGGCGATCTGAGGAGGAGTTCGGTGCTGGGTACATCTCCTTGGGCAGAGTTTGGCGGCATCTCGGGGGCTTGGCCCTGCTCCCTGGTGCTCCGGTCGATCCCTGAGGAGGGAGCCGTGGGCTTGGCGCGCGTGGCGCTCTCTGCGCTGCCAGCAGAGCGTCCGACCGTCCTGTTCCCGGAGCCTGTCCGCATCCCTCCCCTCCCCCTGCCGCAGTGTGGTTGGCTGCCGAGCGCAGGGTGCCTGCGCCGCTGCTCGCTCCGAGGGCAGCGCGGCGGAGGGAGCCGCGGAGCGCCGCGGCCATCGCTCCTTCTTCTCCTCCGAGGCAGCCGGCGCTGGACAAGCCGCTGCAGGCAGCCAGGTACCTCTCCTCTGCGGCACGGGGCGGGGGACATTCCCATCCGGTGACTGAGGTGGGCAGGGTGCCCAGCCACCCTGGAACAAAGGACCGCTTTGATGCGCAATTTCGGGCAGAGCTGATGAAAACTTTTTTTTTTTTTTCCTCGCGAAGCTTGCACTTAGCCAGGTGGGCACAGAATTTCTCTGTGGTGGTTCTGAGGGTTGAAGGGGTTTCTCTGGCTTGCTTGTTCCAAGGATACGCAGCGGGCGTGACTCCTGCCAGACAAAGCCGGAGAAACGATGACGGAGGCAGGTCATACAGCAATGGCTCTCAAAGAGCCTTGTTTCCCCCCAAACCTTCCTTCCATCAATTAACGGCTTCCTAAGCTGTTCCGAAGTGGAAGTGTGCCCTACCAAAATCGGTGGGCTGGGGGCGGGGGGTCAATCGCTGGTAAGCTTCTGGGAAGGAGAGGATGCGTCTGGGAGGAGGTGTCTGAAGAAGAGCTGGGGGATGGTGTTGCAGTAGAACGCTCGGGCCAGGCAGCCGGGAGAAATCTGCACAATGGTGGGAGGCAGCAGCACGTTACCAGAAACCGCAGGCTTCCCTGTGTCTTGCACAGGGACATCTGGAACTCTGTTGCGGTTCCAAGCTCCCTGGTGCCCTTGGTCTCCTCTCTACCGTGCCACCTTGGAGATATGGAAAGCACCCGCCCCTGCCTCTGCGTGTGGGGAAAGAGGGTGGTGTTCAGCACACACAGGTCAAAGATCTAGCCAGCTCAGACACAGGGTAAATAAACATGGCTGCGCTTTGCTGTAATTGGCAGAAGGAGCAGGAAGCATGTGTTCTTTCATCTGCTGTTTTGGAGGAACGTCCAGGTTGGAACAACGATATTAACCCCAAATTCCTAAATGGCTCTTGGGGCACAAAAGGACACATGGCCAGATTCTGACCTTGGCAGAGTTTCGGGATAAAGGCTTAATTTGCTGGGAAAGAGCTCCAGCTAGACAGGGAAGCCAGAGGTAAAACGGATCCTTTGCTTGTTATGCAGGTAGAGGTTTGTCTCTGTGAATTTGGCTGCCTTGTTATGGCTTACAAAACCTGTTTGCTTCTGGAAATAATAGCGCAGTGTTGCAGCCTGCAGTCGGCTGCTGTTTGCGGCTGCCCCAGGTACCCCATGGGAAGGAGTGTTCGCACTCCAGAGCCCTTCAGGGCACGCACAGTGGCTTCAGGGCTCTTGCTGGTCCCATCTGCATCCTGGCCGTCTCCTGTACTCCTCAGGCACATCCAGTGCATAGCATTCACATTAGACAGATGCCTGCAGAGGCACTGGCTCCTGGGAATTATTCTGCCTGCTTTAATACCACTTCATGCTGTCAGGGCAAGGTAATGGCTCTCACTCTGTTTTTTATAGAGTGAGACTCCCAATCAGATTCTGGAACTAGGAAGAGATGCTTGTCCTGGCTTTATTCCAGCTGCTTAGCTCTTGTCTCCACTAGCCTGGAAACACATTTTGATGGTGTTCTACTGTAGTCCCAGGCGCAGCAGATGCAAAATGGATTTGGTAAGCTGCTGCAGACATAAGCAAGAATTTAAAAACAAGGTCTTATCAGCTGATCTGGAGGTGCCAGCACAAGCTTGCTGGTGGGGGTGGTGAAGACTGCTGTTCTCATTCCAATGGCCTGCTGGAAGGTGCATGTTTCCCCAGCCAGCTGGCGTCATAAGCAGTATGAAGTGCCATACAGAGCAAAATGGCTTTCTGCTAATGGCACAGGTTGGTGCTGTTTGTTTTATTTGTTTGGTTTTGCTACGGGTGGTTGTTTTGTTGGGGTTTTTCAACTCTTATTGCTTCCAATATCTGTATTTTTTAATAGTAATGAATGAAGGAGTAAGACCTTCCTAGTCTTGAAAGGAGTGAGTGATCTGATACAAAGCCAGCAAGACCACTTGCTCTGTCTTCCTCAGAGTACATATGCATACTGGAATTGGAACATGCTTTGATAACACAGGAATTGCTTGCTCTAGTCAATCAAAACAAACCCTAGTACCTTTTGTCTTGTCATTTCCAGCTGAAGGCTGGAAAGAGGAAGGGACATGGGAAGCTCCCATGTTCTTTCTGTAGTGGTTTGAACCTGACTCGCTCTGGCCAAGTCCTTGTAAAGCCACTTTAGCACCACCTTGCCCCAGGTTTCAGGAGGGTTGTGTGACGGCGTGTTTTCTGTCTGAGATGGTGGGTTGGTAGGGAGCTGAAGCTTCTGGGACAGAGGGAATGTTTGGTGCTGAAGGGAAAGAGCATGAAGGGAGCCTCCTATCTCCTTGCAGGAGAGCCCTTCTGCTTGAGCTGCAAATCTGGTTCCTTAGTGCTAGTCCTCTGGGCCTCTTGCAGCCTGCTGGTTAGCACAGACATTCCCAACACAAGCCTTACAGTATCTAGAAAAAAAACCCCAGAGTTTCACAATCAGTTAGAGCTGGCATGTGTCAGCTGCTGCTAAAAGAAGCAATCCTGGCCTTGATCCCTCTCCAGGGGATAGGGAGGGCTGTGCTGTTTCCAGTAGCACAGTCAACTTGTACTGAGTTACACCACTCCAAGGGTTGTGGAAGCTGCTTGGGCGAAGCCTCTCTGGTCTTGGAGACTGGCTTCAAAACCATGCGTGGAGGGTGCCTGGATGCCAAGGAGAGTCCTGGTTTTGGGACACAGGAGAATGTGAGTGATATAGCTCGTTGCCTCCACTGCCTGCTCTGTTGCTGGAGGTAGATGGCATTGCTTCTCTTGCTTTGGAGAAGGGTCCCTGTGGGACCCTGCTGAAAGGAGGCATGCACTGCATTTTCTGTCTCTAGGCCTTGGATCAGTTTCTAGTGCTGTGCCTCACTCCTTTGTCCTGAAAAGGTGTTCAGCAAAGGCAAATGCCTTGAGTTTATCTAAGGAAATCAGGAATTCATTGGAAAATGTATTGGGAAAGAACTTTGGGTGGCAGATGAAGCTGTAGGTGCCGCCTTTTTTGGCAATAGGGTGGTGAAACTTATGAGCCAGAAACAAATGGTGACAGAGAATGTCATGCACATTGGAGTTTGAGTGACATCATTTGAGTTTGGGATTACAGCTCAGAGATTTGTTGGGTATGAACTCCCAGGGTGCTGACCCCCCACTGATCTCTTTGTGTGTTCTTAGTGGCTCTAAGGGAGCATGCAGGCATTTCTGGCAGTGGTAACAAGCATCACAGAGCACTCTTGCTGCTCTGTGCCTCACATGAACCTCAGCTTTTCTTGTTTTACCCGTATTGGAGCAGCTCTGGAAATGCCGACTGTTGGATTGTGCAGCTCAGCAGCACCAGTTTGGCATCCCTTTTCTGTGGCTCTGTTACAGGTGGCCTGGAGTGGTGACCCTGAGCACAGTGGCTCTAGCAGTGGTGTGGCAGCGTGCAAGTTTCCTGGCAGTGTCAATGTGTCCTGACCGTGCAGTGGAGGCCTCAGAGGCTCTGTGCTGCTGACTAATCTCCCACAGCCTCTATTTGCTTTCTGACACTATGGTATCAAAATAAGGAGAAAACTTGTGCTCGTGACATGGCCTTCTGTGATGGTTGCAACTTTTGCACTCTGATTGCTTTTTATTGCTTTTATTTTATTTTTTAGCATCCAAAGTATTAGGTCTAGGTTTTGTTGCAGTGTCGAAGACTCAGCTGTCTTATTTGCCAACTCACTTCTAGCTTCGTTGGAGGTCAGCCAGTCTTTCCAGAGACCCTTTGTTGTTCAGCAGTAATGAGCTGGCAAAGGTCCAACAGAGAGAAAACCAAAACACCCCACGCATCACCCCTCCCTACTTTTTGTCAAGTAGTTTTTCTTCCCAAATGTATAACCTTGCTGTTTTACCAGGTAGCAAAAGCTTGTCTCACAGCATGAGACTGTGATAATTATGGTGAAGTAAGACTAAGTCCTCTGTTCCTATTTCTAAATGCTACTGTTGCTATCTATCTCCCAAATGTGGTCAGTCATTCTTGCTATGGGTCAGACTTACTCTTCCACAGGAAGCTTTTTTCCAGAACCCAGCTGTTTTCCTGCAACTACCATATCCTTAGATCACCTTCTCCTACAGAAGAATTTGGTGCTAAAAATGTGTCCACTTCTATACAGAAAGTGCTGGCAGACCTTCAGCAATTTGAAGGAAGCTGCAGTTATTGTCCTGACACTATTGCTTGTTCAAGTTGGGATGGTACCTTGCATTTCACTTAGGTCCAGGGACATGCAGGGAGGCAGTGAACTGAATTTGTTGAGGTGTGCATAGACCCGAAATCTGTCCTATTGTGTTTGACTCCTGATTTACCTGGTTCCTTTTTTTTTTTTTCCCCACTCTCCATAGTCTTCTAGCATCAGGCATCATAACCTGAGCTTTAAGATTCATTTGGACCCATTTAATCTGATGTCCTTGTAGCTGTTGTGGGTTGTAGATAAAAGCAGTGAAGCTTCCAGCTCTTTCCTCTTAAAGCTCTTGCATGTGGGAGCAGTTTTCAGAGACAGAAAAATGAGCTGCTGAAATTGCATCAGCAATTTCAGTGATTTCCTGGTTATGCACTTGGAATACAAGAGGAAGGTTGCTGCCTGGCAGGATGTGCTTGCTGGTGGATTCCTGGCTGCTTGCTGCAGTTGCCACAAAGCTCAGTGCACGCATATTCCTTCCCTGTCTTCCAGCAGCACTCCTCCAAGTGGGAGCAGAAGAGGGGAGATGAGGTGGGTGTTGTAGGAAAGCCAGGCTATTCCAGCAGCTCACAGTAAATAGGGAAGACATGCCAACTAGAGCGGAAACGTGCGGGTGGAGACCTGGGCTGTGACACCTGCAGAGCCATGAGGAATGCAGCAGAATAAGCTAGGAACTGGGCAGTCCATCTCTCAAGGAGCTCTTTGGAGAAGCATTCTTTCTTCCCGTTCCAGTTTAACCTCACCCTGCAAAAGGCAGATGATGATGTCTCCCCTCCTCTCTTCAGGAGTGTTTTCAGCCTGGATAAAGGGCACTCGGTGCCCTTTGCTGAAGGTATAGGAGCAGGAAGAGTGTGTATACAGCAGCCTCAGCCAGCTGGACCTTGACATTGGCTGCCATAGAGTGTGTTTCCCCTTCGGAGGGCTGAGCACCTGTCAGCGCTGGGGAGAACTAGAAATAAGACCCTGTGGGGGAAAATTGTTGCTTTGGAAGGATAATTAGTCAGCTCCCACCAGTGTTTGTTGGTTTTCTTTGCTGTGCAAGGGTTAGCAGCATTTGAGGGACTTCTCTGCAGTCTCACGTTTGTTTTCTTGTTGAGCAGCTGCGTGTTGTCCTTGGGTCTGTCCAGTCTGAACCATCCCCTGTCCGCCATTGAACACTGGAAACGTGTTGGTACCTGGCAGAGCTGTGCTTCCAGGATGTCATCCTAGGCCAAGGTTGTGAACAGATGTTGGCACAGCCAGTGAGAGAAGAGCCTGTACTGGTATGTCTTGAAGGATCTGAGGATGTAGTTGCAGGGTAGGATGAGTCGGATGTGCTGTGGGTCAGGATGTTTTGACTGTTTTCGCTTCTCAATCTGAAATCTTTACAGCTTCAAAAGACAAGTTGAT
Source organism: Platyrinchus mystaceus (assembly GCA_035041135.1). Lineage (NCBI taxonomy): Eukaryota > Metazoa > Chordata > Aves > Passeriformes > Tyrannidae > Platyrinchus > Platyrinchus mystaceus. The sequence goes on along the minus strand of JAWWLV010000121.1, from coordinate 8,830,391 downwards.
TGTAGGGACTGTGAAATGCTTGAATGTTTTCTGCTGGAAGGGCTGAAGAAAGAATGTTGCTGTTGTAGAGGCACTGGTGGTTTAACACACAGCGATTTCATGATTAAAGAGTGGTTCTGTGTACAGTAGAATTATTGAGGCTGATTTTCTATGGATTTGGGTCTTGTCTGATCGTTACCTAGCAAGGTGCACAAACTCTGGTGGCTTTTTATGCTGTAACATGTTCCTCTTCCCAATGCGTCTATATTGTACTTTCTAAAGACGGCAGCAAGATCCTGGTATGGACATAAGTGCTGCTGCCATGAAAACTCAGCATTTCACAGCTGACCCAGTACCCACAGGGGCTGCCTAGCTGTGTCATCTTTAGAGCAGAGTTCTAGTTTTTTGGTATGTTGGGTATGAGGCCATTCCTGGCCATTCCTTGTGTCCCAAGCACTGCCTATGCTCCATTGAACTACCACTTACCTGTTTCTAAGTCTGGGGCTGTGTTTCCTTATGAGTTGAAACTAGTGGTGGAGCCATTTAACCCTTTAGCAGAACCCTTGGGTTCTGTGGAAGCAGGTAAGTGCCTGCTGAGCCTTCCTGGGAAGCTGTCTGGACCTGTTTCGGAGCAGGATAACAGTGCTTGGCCAGATGAGGCAGCACTAGTGTCCTTTGGGCTACCAGCCTCTTTCTTTCAGGCTGGGAATTGTTGCACGTTTCTTCCTGAGCTGTGCTCACCTGCAGAAGTCTGCCTTAGGAAAGGCTTCCTTTACTGCTTTAGCGCTTGATCGCACTCCAGATGTGTTATAAAGGTGGGAAAAAGAATAACCAGGGTAATTGTCAACTGGTCTGCTTAACTGCTGGTTTCTGGAAAATCAGTTTGGAAGATAGGATATGAGTGGCAGCCAACTCTCAACAGACCTATTTTTCCTTTCAGAACAGTAGTTTGTGCCCTCTGTCTTAATGGCAATAAGGTTTCTCATGCCATCCTTATCATATGGTCTTCTCTAAAGCAAACTGGCATAGGTTGCAGTCCAGATGAGACCATTTTGGTGTAAAATGCCCAGTGCAGAGGGTTAACTGCATATGAAGCATGGCAGATACCCAAAAGTGAAGGATGCAGTGAAGTCAGACTCATGGTTGGTGCTGGATCATGAAGTGAATGTGATGTCAGCACCGTGACTCTGGGGTAGATGGGGCAGGACAACTCAGTTTTTGTTCAGAGATGTAAATAGGAATGCAGTCTTCAAGAGATATGAAGTGCCTCTGCCTGCTGAGGTTCAGTAAGGTCTCCTCTGTGTGTTGAGGGTTTGCTCCCCTTTCTGAGTGATGAATTTGTATCACTGAAACAGAAACTAAACAAGAGTTGAGAGGAGAGTTCAGGCCTATAAAATAACTCAAGAAAGAGTGAGGATAAAGAGGAGGAAATTAGTGGATATAATGAGATGTGCTTACTTGAAACAACTGTCCCAGTGCTGGTCATCATCTTCACTTTCAGTGCTGCAGTGAGGGAGAAACTGGGCCCCTCAGTTGCTCAGGGCTGACTCCCTCGTAGCTCCCTGGTAGCTGGACTGTGGGACTGCCCTGAGCCTTCCTGGGCAGACTGCACAGGTGAGGAGAAGAGGAGCCCTGCCAGGAAGGGGAGTTCTGCTCTCTCTGTTCCTATACCTGAGGCAGGATTTCTGTTCTCTCACTAATCTAGGCATAAGGCAGCTGCCTAACAAAGAGCTCAAACCATGCAGAGGTGTCTCTTGCAGGAGGGCAAGGGCAAATCCATTGGCAGCAATTCTCTCACCACCTCCTGCATAGCTCCTGGGCAGTTTGCCAGCTTCTTGGCAGCAGGGCCCTGGGCACTCCGGTTGCAGAGCCCTCTGCCAGCTCCAGATGGCAAGGAGGTGCTGGTGGGAAGGTGCTGCCTGTGCAGGGTATCGCAGGAGGCTTGTTTTGGAGTGACCCATAGTGAGGTGGGTGGTGGCTTTATTTCTGAGTAATGTGAGGAGGCTGCTGGGGTGGCCCTGCTGGAGGGAGAGGCTGGGACTGGGTTAGATGACTGAGTCATGGAGCAGCCAGGGTACTGTCAACCAGCTATAAGGGGTCTTGCCTGCCTCTTGTGCCTTGCACCCTCTGGCCTGTTGTGTTTCCCTAGCTCCTGGACTTTCTGTGAAGGGATCTTGCAGCCACACTAATCTTGTGGATTGTAGCGGTTGGGGTCCCCATGCCAAGGCAGTAGCTTGGTATTCTCCCATTGTATGTCTAGGGGAGGACAGGGAAGGAGTACAGAGTCCTTATGCCATCCTGAGGAGTCCTTGGGCTGGCAGCAGGGCGCATGGAGATGGAAAAGCTCTTAGTGTTTCAAGCTGACGCCCACACAAGGGTTATGCTAGTGTGACTGTAGCAGTTGGTGTGTGTAAGCTTCCCCACGCTGTGTGAGTCAGTCCTGCTGGCGGTGTTGCGTCCCTTATTACCACAAGGGCCGTTCTGTGCCGGAGCTGTGGTCGTCAGGATGGGCTCTTCTGGTCAGGCAATATTTTGGCACAGTAAGGCCACTTCTGCCTCCCTGTCTATGAGATGTTCTTCCAGGAGATTTTCCATGAGGAAGCAGAAAGCTTTGAGCTGGCATCCCTCCACTTTCTATTCCCTTTCTTCTGCAGTCAGAAGAGGTGTTGAGCTCTGACAGCCTCTCTGCATCAGTGGTCTGTGGGCAGGAGGTGTACGGATTGCAACCACAAATCTCTGCTCTTAAATGGAAGCTAAATTAGCTCTCCTCCTGCTGGGCATGTGAGAGTGTTAGAGGTCAGCACTGATTTTAGCCTTTTTGTCTCCTGTCCTTGTGTGCCACCTGCACTGGTTGCCAGCACACCAGGCCACATAAGCAGAGGCATATGCCCTGACAGCTGCCTGGTGTCAAAGGGAGAGGGTAAGATAAAGGGCTCAGAGTAGGCAACCAGTTAGATGCTATCTCTGACTGCTTGAAGGAGGTTATGATACTTGTGTCTGGTTGTGGCACTCTGAAACAGCACTGGGGCACTCAGGTTTTGTGTTGGTCTCTGTAGGGCTGCAGGAGTAGGACTATGTCTACCATGGTGTACCCAAGGGAGGAGAAACTGGACAAGCTGAGCCAAGAGGAGATCATTTCCAACACCAAGCTGGTGATGCAAGGGCTGGAAGCACTCAAGAATGAACACAACTCCATCTTGCACAGCTTGCTGGAGACCATTAAGTGCCTGAAGAAAGATGAAGAAGCCAATCTCGTACATGAGAAATCCAACCTGCTCCGCAAGTCAGTGGAGATGATTGAACTGGGGCTTGGAGAAGCTCAGGTGAGGTGTTGGGGGATCTCCTGTGTGTTATCCAGGACTGACAGGGGAAGGTAGGCATGTGGCCATTTCCCATAAGCCTCAGGGACAGGAAAGGGCTAAGTGTAGAAGGCCAGCATGACCCTGGGGTGGACCCTAAGCATGCATGTGAGGGAGGCACAGGATTGGGGTTGTTACTGACTGAGACTCTTAACCAGGTGATGATGGCATTGTCCAACCATCTGAATGCTGTGGAGTCAGAGAAGCAGAAGCTTCGTGCTCAGGTGCGGAGACTGTGCCAGGAGAACCAGTGGCTGCGTGATGAACTTGCCAACACCCAGCAGAAGCTGCAGCGTAGTGAACAAACTGTGGCTCAACTGGAGGAGGAGAAGAAACACCTTGAGTTCATGAATCAGCTGAAGAAGTATGATGAGGATGTCTCACCTTCGGTATGCCCTAGTCCTTTTGAGCAGCTGCTTTTTCTGGGTCTGGAAGGTTGGACTGGCAGTACTGCCTGGGTGTAATCCAGGCATCGCCCTGGATTTTGTACCTTCCCAGCTACCATGCACAGCAATGCCTGTAACCAAAGGGGGCCTGCATGGGGCACTGCCTCTGGAAGAACATGGTAGCGTGGGTGCTGGGGAAATCTGGCTTTTATCCATTTTGTTTTGGGATGGCAGAGACAACAGGGGAAGTTGAGTGTGTTGGTGGGCTGCAGAAAGGCGGAGAGTTTGGCAACTTACTTAGCCCAGGCTGCTGTTGTGTCCTCTGAGAACCAACAGTATTGTGATTCTCATCCTCTCAGGAGGAGAAGGAGGGTGACTCCACCAAGGACTCCCTGGATGATCTGTTCCCAAATGAGGAGGAGGAGCATGGTCCCGGATGTAAGTGTTTGCTCATGCATGGTTGCTGCCTGTCTCTGTTCAAGCCTGCTGTGCCAACTGTGCCATGTTTATTTCTCTGTGCCCACAGTGCCCCACCAGCACAGCAGTGCCGTGGCAGCTGCCCAGCAGGGAGGTTATGAGATTCCTGCACGCCTGCGCACCCTCCACAACCTCGTTATCCAGTACGCCTCACAGGGGCGCTATGAGGTGGCTGTGCCGCTCTGCAAGCAGGCACTGGAGGATCTGGAGAAGACATCAGGCCACGATCACCCTGATGTGGCTACCATGCTCAACATTCTAGCATTAGTGTACAGGTGAGCACGGTGGGGAGGGCAGGACTGGGCCAAGACAGGTTTCTGCATCTCTTGTTTACCTCTACAACACATCCTGGTGACAGGGAGCTCCCCCAGCTTCAGTGAGTTCCCTTTCAAAAAGGTTTTGGCATAGGTGAGGTATTTGGTTTGCCAGACTCCCGGATATAGCTAAAGACTGGCTAAAGTAGGGAGGAATGGAGAAATGGAAGGGCTGTGAGGGCTGGATCTGTGTGGAAGGAGGGCTGTTGCTCATAGCTCTGCCTGCTATGGGCTATGTTGTCCAAATCCCAAGTAACTGGTTGTCTTTGCTCTGCAGGGATCAGAATAAATACAAAGAGGCAGCACACCTTTTGAATGATGCTCTTTCCATCCGTGAGAAGACTCTAGGCAAAGACCACCCAGCTGTGAGTGTCTCCCTCCTCTTTCAGTTCCTTCCTTCACCTTTGGGTGCTGCTGGGGCACTGTTCTGGCAGTGTTTTACTGCTTCAGTATTTCCTGCTGTCTGGTTGAGTATGGCCTGTCAGGAGTTGGCTTCTCTTGGATCCTGCCATGTAGGCAGGGAAGCCTTCTATCTCTGGACCTTCTTATCTTCAGAAGCAGCAGTACTGCAGGCATGGAGGAAATGGGACAGTCACTGTTACTGCTGCTTGAACCCCTTGTTTGATCCCACTGGAATTTGCTTTGTTTCACAGAGAAGCTTATGTCTCTGTAGGTGGCAGCAACTTTGAACAATCTGGCTGTTCTCTATGGCAAGAGAGGGAAGTACAAAGAAGCAGAACCACTGTGTAAGCGAGCCCTGGAGATCCGTGAGAAGGTACTAGTCTCCCACACTTTCACCTTTCAGCTCTCTCTTGGGGCTTTCTCGCATTACCTCAATGTACATGGAAGATCCAGGCTCTACCTAGTCTCTTTAACTGATTTTTCTGCCAACATCTTTCCTGTCTCTCCAGTGTTTGCAGCCCTAGAGAGGCCTGCCAGGAGGTGGAAGCTGGAATTTCTCCTCTTTACCTCCCTAGTCCTTAGTTTCTGTCTGACATAGGCATGTGCTGGAGGGACAAGCGTTTACTAATTCCAGGAGTCCAACACAGTCTTTGTGGCTTCTTTTCTTTTGTTCACCCAGGTTCTAGGCAAAGACCATCCTGATGTGGCCAAGCAGCTGAACAACCTAGCCCTGTTGTGCCAGAACCAGGGCAAGTATGATGAGGTGGAGTACTATTACTGCCGAGCCCTGGAGATCTACGAGAGCTGCCTGGGTCCTGATGACCCCAATGTGGCCAAGACCAAGAACAACCTGGTGAGACCCTGGGGAGAGGCTGTGTGTGGTTAGGGAGGGGTGCCATGGGAAAGGTGAGCATTACCTTGCGCTTAGAAGATGCAGAGAGATAGATTACCTCTGCCCTCTCTTGCAGCTGTGTTTCCCAGTGGGGCTGGAGCTGTTTTATTTTGGTTGCAGGCTTCCTGTTACCTGAAGCAAGGAAAATACAAAGATGCAGAGGTGCTGTATAAGGAGATCCTTACCCGTGCTCACGTGAAGGAGTTTGGCTCTGTCGATGGTTTGTACAGCAGAAGCCACTGGGGCTGGGGAAGGGTCTCCTGGCTCTCAGCCTAAACTCAGCTGGTTCTGGTGTCGCCCTGAAAGAGGGACGGGATGACTTGCAGGGCCCCTGCTTTGGGCAGCCCTTGAGATGCTGCCATTCTAGTTATGGCAGTAGTGTTAAGCTGTTCCTCCTCTTCTCTCAAAAGTCTCAACCCAGTCTTTACTGGGTTGCGAATACATGTGGTTAAAAGGGGGAATAGCAAATGGCACAGTCATTCCCAGGCATAGGCTCAAGTTTCTCCTGTGCACTTAGCACGTGTCCTTCCCCATGAGAGGACTTGTTCTTTCCTTCCCCCGTCCTGCTCTTGCAGTGTTGGTTTCTCCTCTTGGGCCTCTGGCCCAGGGACCAGGAGTATCTGGAAACCTTGTCATTTACCTCTGAGGAGCTGCTGCCTGTGGGGACAGAATGCTGGGTTGTGCAGGAGGCAGAGCACAACAGGATGAGGTGGTGAGTGCACCTGTTCTGCATTCTTCTCCACACAGATGAACACAAGCCAATCTGGATGCATGCAGAGGAGAGAGAGGAGATGAGCAAGGTGAGTGATTCTAAGAGGTTTGGTCCTCTCTTACCACAGCCACATGCTCCTTCCTGGAGGAGCTGCAGTCTAAAGAGCTGCCATGGCCCGAGGTGTCTGGAGACAGGGGATGTGGCATGGCTGCTCCCTGGGACGATGGGGAGGGAAGGCGCATCGGAGAGCATGAGGCTTTTCCTAGGGCTGTTGAGCTTCTCAGCCATGGCTGCATGCTATGTCTTTTTGCTTTAGTGATTCCTCTTGGGCATGCAGATGATGGAAGATGGTGGACGGCAGAGGGTTGTGCTGCAAGGCCTTGGCACTCTGTTCCAAAGAGCTGCCAGTACCTAGAGTATAACCGGCTTCTGAGCCCTATAGGCTTGTCTAGGGAAAAATGGAGGTCAAGAAGAAATTGCTGTGGGAAATGGAGCCAAACCTGAAAAAGACGTCTGAACAGGATGGGCCCTTAAAGAGGATAGAAATAGGTTGTGCTTGCCTTGAACTAGGCTGAAAGGCAAAGCTGCTGTTGCTCCTGTTGCCCAGGCCCTGCCCTGGGGTCAGCCAATTAATGCAGCAAAGTCCTGTCTCTGCTTTTGCCAAGTCTAAGACTTTGCCTGCTTTTTGACAGGTGGGTGAAGCAGCAGAGTGAAGGGCTCTAGTCTAGTCCTCTAGCTTCAGTAGGAGCAGACAGTCTTCATTTCCCTTTGCCCTCAGAGCAGCTCCCAACCCTGAATGGGCTCAGACAGCAGGCTGGCAGGTTTGACTTAGTGACTGATCAGTCCCATCCTGTGAGTCCTGAGAGCAGAGCACTAGGAGGTGCTTCCCACCAGCATCCTGTGTCTTCCTGTTGAACTGCTCTGTGCTGTTCCCAGTGCGGGGCAGTGCTCGGATTGTCACTGCTCCAGTTGCTGCACTATGAAGAATCTGTACTTGCTGCAGCACCATCCTGGAGAAATCCAAGTTGGAGTAGAGATCAGGCTCCCCCTGCCCCCTCTAGGATTGAGACTGTTCTGATGGTATCTTTGGAGAATTAAGAGGTCAAAAGTAGATAGCTGTAGTATGGAGCTATGCTCCAGATAATGCAAGGTTTGCCACAGGGCAAGACAGCAGGCTCAGGGACCCACAGATGGAGTGAGGTTCATTTTACATGTGAGTCTGAGGCAAGGGCTGAGCCTCTTGCCCTGCCCCTGGGGCTTCTGTCCTTAGGGCAGTTGTGCCTGTGCCCCATGGCACAGCATGGTTGGCATTCCTCTTCAGGCAGCAGTAATCACAGATGTGCTTGTACTGCTTGCCCAGGAGATGGGGCTGCTGTGCTCTGCCTTGTGCTGTTTCCATATCTTCTATTAAAATGCATGAAATCCCTCTTGCAGAGCTTCACTACTTTTTTCCCTTGCCCCTGTTTCGTGGCAGCAGAGGGAGGCCAGCTCATGACAACAGCAAGGCCTTGGGCACAGCTGGCAGCCCTGCCTTTATCTGCTCTAGAGAATTTGACACCTCTCCTATCAGGCTTGGACACCCTTTAGAGCTGCCTCAAGCTTCAGAGGTGCACTGAGTCCTGAACTCTTCTGTACCTGGTGCCTGCACCAGGCTCTGGTGCAAATAAAACCACATGTGCCTGGTGCTCAGGTAGACTCTGGCATGTGGGATAAAGTCAAGAAGTGCTGTGGGACTGAGTAAGAAAAACGGTTCCCAGTGCAGACAGTTTCTTCTGGGCTAGAACCCTTTCCAGAGGGGAAACTCCTTCCGTGGAGCAGTGGCTCCCTGAACCTGCTTGGTGAGAGCAACCTGGGCTCAGGGCTGAGCTGGGTGCTTCCTGCCCAGTCCATGTGTCCTGTGGATGTAGAGCTGGGGTACGCCCCCAAGTGCTTGCCATTACACTAGGGTGTACAGCATATGGACAAACAGCCCTGCTCCTGCAGCAGTGATGGATTCCTGCTTGCAGGTGCCACAGTGCCTACAGGCCCAGGGCAATGCTGGCAAGCAGCTACTGCTCTGCAGTGTGGGTCATCCAGATCTTCCCCCTCGAGTGTCGAGCTCTGCCTCCTCTCCTGTTGCTCTGGCCAGCTGCCCCTTTGCACCTGAGTATGACAGGGCCAGCCAGCCACCTTTGGGATACAAAGGCTGGGCATGGAGAGGAGACAACTAACTGGGCTGAGCTGCTGTGGGCAGGTCTGACCTTGTAGGCAAAAGGGTGGGATGGGGCTGGCTGATTCCTTTGCTAGCCATGGCTGAGGGGCTTAGTGCCCATGCAGCCTGGCACGCCTTTGGGGTTTTGTTGAGGTTTTTTGTCTCCCTTTTGCACGTTGGTTGGGGTGTTATGCCCTCCAGAATGCCATGAGAATGGGCTGTGTTTTCCTTGCTGCCTTTGGTACCATGGAAGGGGGTAAGGAGATGGGATAATGCTCCTTCCTGGTACTGGGCTATCACTTCTGCTTGTGGCCAAAATGTGTTGTGGCAAATGGGCTTTTAACTTTCCCTCCAGGAACCTGCTGGGCTTCATCACTGCATTTGCATATTGTGTTTCCAGAGGTTGGTGTGGGGGTGCAGCCTGGGGCCTGACCCTGGCATCCAGTGGGAGAGCACAGGCCAGAGGAGGGCAGCAGGTGTGGGACTAACAGCTCTGATCTCTCCTGTAGAGCAAGCACAGAGACAGTGCTCCCTACGCTGAGTATGGTGGCTGGTACAAGGCCTGTAAGGTTAGCAGGTAAGAGGTGGTCTGTGGGCAGCTGTGGACTCTGAAGGGGGTGGCCCCAGGGCTCCCACTCAACCTTCCATCTGTTACCACAGCCCGACTGTGAACACCACTCTGAGGAACCTGGGTGCACTGTACCGGCGCCAGGGCAAGCTGGAGGCAGCGGAGACCTTGGAGGAGTGTGCAGTTCGCTCTCGGCGACAGGTAACCCCAGACAGACCTTCCCTGGTGGAAGGGGGTTGTTGCAGGGCTTGGGGTGGCAGGTTATGGCACTGTGTTTGGTTTGAGGTGTGATGAGGGATTCTCCTGGGCCTTGCAATCTCTTATGTTCTTGGTTTACGTTCCCATGGCACCAGAACACCTTGGTGGTTGGGATTGCATTTGTGCAGAGGTGGACACGTGTGTACATGTGTGAAGTCGTGCATGTGCCTGTGTGCAGGGGTGGAGCAGATGTCAATGTGTGTATGTGTGGGGAAGAAGGCATGGCTCATTGAGTGCAGAAATACTGCAGCTGAGTTAGGACAGATTACTGGGCTTTAGTCAGCTACTGAGAACTGCGCTCACTGGGATGTTTTCTGCACACTAATGTTTTTGTCCAGAGGACATACCTGGGATTTCTTAGAGTACCTCTCTTCCTAAACTCCTCTCAATCCTCAAATAATAAAGCAGAAGCTATAAGCACCTAGCACAAAGACTGACGGACAGCAGAATACTTCACACTCCAAAATGTGAAGAAGAAGAGCTGTCAGCTTTGGGATAGCAAGTCCTTGTTCCCCAGGGTGGTTTATGGCTTTATGGGGACTCACAGAGCTGGGAATCCAAACAGAGACTGCTAAGTGCAGGAAACAACACTTGGCTGCATCCTGCTTGTGCTGGAATGTTTTGGCTGTGATGGGGCAATGGCCAAGAGAGGGAATGGAACCAAGCACAGTGATACACGGCAGATCTCTAGAGGGAAGGAACGCAGAAGGACCAAACATGATTCTTCCTTATCCTTTTCTACTTGCAGGGCATTGACCCGATCAACCAGACGAAGGTGGTGGAGATCCTGAAGGAGGGTGACGGCACAGAGAGACGTCGGAGCCTGGGAGGCAGCGTCAAGTACGAGAATGCCACAGACGGTAGCGAGGAAGTGAGTATGGGCGTGGAATGGAGCGGGGTAAGTACAAGACACCATCAAGAATGGTCTCAGCCGGCTGCCAGAGAGAAGGGACAACCTGGCTGAGGGCTGTCCCCGCGTGGCCTGTCGTGGCACCCTTGTCTGCCTCTATTCGTTCCCTGCACATTTCCTCCCCCTCTTTCTTGGCATGAGCCAACCAGCCTGCAAAGGTGCGTGTCTGGGTCTGGCTTCAGGTGTACAGGCCAGATATTCCCAACTAAGGGCTCCTGCTTAAGGGGAGCTGCCGGGCCCTGGCAGTGCACAGCATGAGCTGGTCCTGGTCTGCCCTTTAATCTTAGGCTTGCAACCTTATTAACATCTCTCCCTGCTGCTCCCCTCTTGAGGCCCTGGCTGAGAGCATCGGCCCCATCTCGGGCTCACACAGCCTCTGAGAGCCATTTGGCTGTCTGTCCTGCACTGCGCCACAGACAGTGCTGAGCCTGGGGAGGGTTGTGTGCGTGTGACGTGCTTGGTGTGTCTGTGAGTGAGTGACTGCAGGGCACAGGAATAGTCTTCAGCCAATGTCTTTGCTGTCCCCATCTCCTGGTCTCATGCCCTCAGCTGGCTCTGGCCAAGCAGAGGTGATAAAAGGCAGGTCTTTGTGGGATGCCAGGGTGAGCTGACTAGTGGTGGAAAGAGACTGGTGTTAGCTGAGGCACAGACAGGCCAACCTGAGGCTGTCGAGTTTTGCTCTGAGGCTGAGGGGCACTTTGGTTACTAGCACTGAGTTTGGAGAAAGGTCTGGAATTGGCACCAGGTCTGGAATAGGCGCATTTTGTCTCCTGCAAGGAGGAGGATGGAGAAGAGGGGACAAGTGAGCATGGTGCTGGTGGGTGCGTGGCTCGAGGGTTGCTAGAGCTGTTAACACTTACTGTTCCTTCTGCAAACTCTAGCTGAGAGTGCAGTGTAGCTGGGTACCCAGGGGTTGCTGCAGCCTGGAAAAGGCAAGACGCTGAGTGCACAGAGTCCTTTGCTGCCCCCTCACATCTGCTGTCACTAACCCTTCCCTACCTGGCTCTGCTCTATCCTCACCTGCATCAGCTCCCTCCCTTCCTCCTTTTTCTTCCCTGTTGCCATGACAGCCCTTCAACACCCAAAGCCTGAAGCCTGCTGGCTCTCTTGATTGTGGATTGTACACAGGAGGTGGCTGAAGGGGATCTGGAGAACAGACCTTTGAGAGGACCCAGCAGCCTCTGCCAGATTCACGGTTTCCTCTGTCCCAGCTCTTGGCATAAGGAGTAAAGAGGGTTTTGGCCCTGGAAAGGCACCAACCTTGGGCCCTTGCACTCCTTATTAGTAATGGGGCTAGACAAGCACAGAGGGAGGACTGAAGGTTTGGATTAGAATTGCCTGGTCGCTATGCTGGCTGGTGAATCTCTGCAGTTCTTCCTGGCTGTAGTTGGTGTTGGGTCATCTCTTTGCACTGGTGATGGTCTGGGAAGACCTTCCTGACAGTCTCTGAGGTGATAATTTCAAAGCAAGCAGGCAATGCCACCCTTTCCCACAGCCAGTCCTAGACAAGGGGAATAGTTCCTGCTCATATGACCCTTCCACAAGGGTCTTCACAGAGCTTCCCTGACCCAGCCAGCTGTAGATAGAGGATTTGAGGGCCTAAGCAACACAGCTGCTGCCACATGATGCCTTTTTCAGCCTGCTGCACACATAACCAGTCTCCTCTCCCAAGCCAGTGGCCCTGCACTGTGCTGCAGCTCAGTCAGCCCAAAAGAAGACTGTGGCAGCTCCTGCTGCTCCTGTCTGTCACAGCCTGTTCTCTGTGTTGGTCCAGAGACCTCACATGAGCTGCCTTAAAGCTGTCTCTGCTGCCCTCCCTTAGCTGTCACATGCTGCAAGTAGGGCCATGGGAGCCCCCAGGGTGCCAGGAACCTCTGAGCCCATGGGCAGCTCTGGAAGCACCCCAGGGCCTGAACCAACTGCTTGCTGCCCAGGCAGTTGGGCTGTGAGAGCGTCTGGGATGTGAGCACAGGGGTGGCACCAGCTCAGTAATGCAGTGGCCTTGGCAGGTATCCCATGCCCAAGGCCCAGGAGCAAGGAGCCCCCAGAGCAGGAGGCCCAGGCTGTTCCTTCCTGTGCTAGCTGTTCCTGCCAGCACGTTAAACACATTGGCAAAGAAGTGAGCCAGGGGTTTGTCTCAGGAGAAGCTCTCCCTGCTCAGATATGGCCCGTTGTCTCTGCATGCAGCCTGGGCCCTGCCCCACCTGTTCCCTGGGTGACCTACAACTTCACAGCCTTGTAAATTGTGTCTTTCTCCTCTCTGTGCACTAGGCTTAAATGCCTCCCGAGACTCCCTCTTTCCCCTCCACTGCAGTCACCTGGATGTTTGTGTTGTATCTTCCGACTTTTCCTCCACACCATCCCTCCTTCCTCGGCGAGAGCTCCACGCCAGTCCCCCAGCCCTCCCGGCGCCCGAGGGCACCGCGATGCCTGCAGAGGAGTGCCTGGCCACGTGGCCCAGCTCCAGTCCCATGGCCAGCAAGAGCAGGAAGAATCTGCAAGGAGCTGCCCGCTCCCCCTGGCCAGGGTGACAGGCCATCGTCCCCTTGCATGCCCCCACCCCCAGCCTGCCCTTGTACATCCCTGGGGACCAGGCCTGCAGGGGATTGTCTTCACTCCAGGCATGGTGACTCCACTGTCTCTAGATGTCCTCAACCCTCCTAGCTTATTCCTTCCGTCTCTACAGAGGCACGAAGATGGGCGGCTGTTATGGGACAGCAAGGCCTGGCCTAGGCAGGGCTGTCATGTGCCCACTTGCTTTCTTCCCTGTAGGCTTAGCTGATGTTAGTGCTCTGTAGCAAACCTGCGCTGGTCCCTGGTGAGCTGGGCTCTTCCTGCAGCACAGGGCAGTCCTTATCTTGCTACCTTCCTCCCTGCTGAGCTCAGCAACCCAGGGGCAGTATGTGGGTCTCTCTGCAGGGCATAGGAGTATAGGGTGGCCCATAGAGCTACTGGACGCCAAAGACAAGGTGAGGGGGTGACAGCCAAGGGCCATGCATGGAACAGGGACCTGCCAGCACAAGCATGTTGGGCTGCAACCTCCTGACTAGATGCTGTAGCCAAGTTCCTCACCTGATGGCATTAAGAGGTAAATCAGCTCCCCATTGCTATGGGGTTCCTAGGTGTGGCTGGTGGGAGAAGCAGGGCTGAAGTTGTTTGCTGTTCCTTGGAGGCAGAGGAAGGGTAGGAGGAAAGAACTTTTCTGCAAGGGGTCAGACCCCAGGCCATTAGAAGTGGCTTAGATGGGGAATGGACTGGTTTGGAGCAGAATGGTTGGGAGAAAAAGGAGGTGCAAAGAAGGATGTGAGGAAGGGAGGAGCTGGGGCTGGGGATGCTCTGAGCATGTGGGAGCAGGTGGGATGGCTGGAGGGAGGTTGCCATAGGAGAGGGGGCTGGATTGCCCTGGGGCTGGCTGCAGTTTGTCTGTCCCTAGCTGAGTGTGTGGGAAATCTGTAACCCAATAAACTGCTAGGCATACAGGACTGACCCTGAGGGTCTGTGGGGGTGGCTCAATGCCTCTGATTGGTACTTCAGGCCTTCACAGGGTCTGGTGCTGCTGGTCAGTAATGGGAAAGGAAATGTTTCCCAGAGCCAGACTACCACTGTTCTGAATCTCACACCATTGGGTTTACACAATCATCCTGCCTCCTATGGGAAGTGAACCTCCCTGGCCCTCCTCCCTGGGAAGAAAGCTGAGGAGGCTGCAGCCAGCAGGATAGAGCCCAGAGGCCAGCACAGGACTCTCCCTTTTTTTTTTTTTAGCTAGATTGTTTCTCTTGTGCTAGTCTTCTGGCAGGTTATGATGCTAAATATGCCTGTGTCTGTCTGGGCCTGGCTTTCCTGTGGTGGTGCAGAGGCCTTGGGGTACATGCATGCTGCTCCTCTGGGAGCTTGTGCTTGCTGAAAGGAAGCTTGTCCTCTGGACCATGGGCTGTGGAGCCCAAGGCCAAGCGCTCCAGGGCTGTGCCTTCCCTGCCTTTCCTAGTGCTGCTCCATGCTTCTGGAGAGTTGTGAGTCCCCAGGGCATGGTGCATTTGGACCTCGGGGCCACTTGACCCTGTGCTTTGCCATGTCCTGGACCTGGTGCTGTAACAACCATACCTCTAATTAAAGGTAGACAGACCCAAATTGCTGCCCTGTGCTTCTTTCCTTGCTCTGTAGGCCAGCGTCGGTCAGTCCTGGGGTGATGGGTGCAAATGCTGCTGCAGCAGGTGTGGGGATGCTTGTTGTCTGTCTGTGTGTGTTCAGGGGCATGTGCTGTCCCCCAGGGCACCTCTCTTAGGCTGAGAATTGGAGATGAAGGACCCAGCTCCACTGTGCTTCTCCCTGTCCTCCAGTCTGGGGTTGCTGCTGACCTCAGTTCTGTAACCATGTGTGGCAAGGCTGCCCTGGGGGATCTAAGCTTCCCCAAGAGGCGTTTCCATTTAGCCAAAGAAATACCCCATTGTGTCTCCCAGTTCTGAGTGAGCTCCACGTGCTCCCAATCCTGCCTAAGTCCGCTGCTTCTGTGCATTAGGCAGGGTGGGAGCATGCAGGGGAGAGCAGCTCGGTGGTGGAGCTGCTGCTTTTTCTTTGAATGCTCTCATCCTGGTGGGTGCAATGGGGTGGGGGCTCTGCGGCAAACCAAACCCCATAAATGTTCTGGTTTAAAAATAACCCGGCAGAAAAGGGAGTGGGGATAGAAGAGAGGCTATTTTTAACCCAGCATGCAGCAGCATTTGGTTCTAGTGTTGGTCTGCAGTCAGTCTCCATCACTGCAGCTGGGAAAATGTGGCTCCATCCTCTCCAGACCTGATACAAGAGCATTCTTCCTGGCCAGATCCTGCTGCCCTTGTACTATGGTCCTGCTCCCCTGCCCAAGCTGTGTGCCCTCTTCCACCACTGGTTTGTGTGCCCTGGGAAAAGGAACGGTGTCTGGCATGGCAGGAAGAGTTGTGACCAGTTCAGATCTGGTGGGGAGGCAAAAAACAGCCTACTCCATCTTTGCTAATGCCACACACTTGATGTCCATCTCCTCCAAAACCTGCCCAGGATGCTTTATGCAGGAGCGAACTGTTTACTTTGCTACTTCTGGTGCTCTGCATTTCTGGTGAGTGAGTCCCTTGCAGCAGCAACACATGGCTCCCAACTTGGAAACCCCTCATGCCAATGAGAAAGTGAAGAGATTCAATGCACTTGGCTTATCCAAGAAGGGATGAAATGAATACCATGAGAAAGAGTTGCTGGTAAGAAAAGTCCTGGTCAGCTGTTAAAGAGGAGTCTAGGGCTGAATCAGCTTTGGGTCATCAAGGCAGAGAAGTGCTGGAAAAGGCTTCCCTAGGACCACAACCCGTAGTGGTCAGCACAAGGGGCTGACTGGCCTAAGGCAGAGACCCTGCTTACCTGCAGAACTGCATGGATAGTCCTGGGGTAATTGCTGCACAATGCATTTTGATAATTCAGAGTGGTTCAGAGGGGCTCCCCCACATCTTAAATAGCAAAGGGCTTTTGCCATCACCTTATCTTGGTTTCTACTGCCTGTGTGTGCCAGGGGCCATTGGAATCTGGAGGAGGGAAGACTGATGTTATCAGGCCATCAGAGCAAAAGTAATTCCACGTCAGCAGTGGTGCCATAACCTTATGTAACAAGCAGGCCAGGCCACAGGGGAAGAGCTTGGTGCCATAATGACACAGTGGTATGATTTGTCATTCAGGCAACCTGTGTCTTGCATGCATGTGGAGCTAAGTGCAGGAGGTGGGCTCGAGCCTGTCAAGGGCTGAAAGTGCCTTTCTGAGTACTGGGGACTTTTGGAGGCACATGGGAGGAAACAGGCTGGGGAACAAGATTTCTGTCTGGTTTTGGTCTTCAGAACAAGCAGGCAGATATAAAGAAACCCCTGTGAAGCTCCACCCCTGGGGCAGCTAGTGTGGCTGGAAACAGGTAAAGGTGGGGGGCGTAGGAGTCTTGGCAACACAGCAGCCCAGTGTCCCCAGTGGAGCTGCCTGAATTGCTCAGGAGGCTCAAAGCTACTTGTCTTGGGGCGGTTAGAGGTGGGACGAGGTTGTGTGTGCTTGTAGAATGGTCTTGTCTGATGTGAGTGAGCCTGCAGGACTAGGGTGTGCATGGGGATGAGTGCTGGATGGAGAGGAGGACTAGTAATGGTATGGTGAAGAAGGGCAAGGGGTGGGGGAGCATAGTCTCCAGCCAGCAGCAGATGAGGAGAGAGTCCTGGCCTGACAAAAGTATCCCTAAGCTTGGAACTCTCATCGGGGCTTGTTGATTCCCTGAGCAGCAGTACCTCCTTGACAGCTGCTGCCAGCATGTGGGGATGGCAGTGCCATTTGTGCTGCTGCCCTGGAGCAAGTCAGCAGCCTGTCTGGGTGTTGGGCTTGCACAGGTAGGCTCATCAGTTTGGATGAGCCACGCAATGGTACGGGGGCATCCCTGACTCCATGGTCATCATGTCCTGTGAAGGACCAGGGTGAGGGGGGAGCCACGTAGTCAGCACTAAGCCTGCTTTGGGCCAGGGCTAAATCCTCAGCTGCAGGCTGACAAGAGGATGTTTGGAGCCAATTCCAGCCACTCATCAGCAGCATGCCAGAGCCTTATCAGTGCCACTCAGCCATCGTCCTGGCTTGTGTCTCTGTGTCCAGGATGGCAGTGGCACTCTACAGCGCAGCAGCTCCCTGGGGAAAATTCGGGATGTGATACGGAGGAGCAGTGAGATGTTGGTCAAGAAACTGCAGGGCAATGGTCCCCTGGAGCCCAGGAACACCAGGTAGGTACAAGGATCAGGCTGGGTACAGGGCAGGTGGGGGCCCTGCCAACTTGTGGGTCTGGATCTGATCAGACACAGCGTGGTCAAAACTGCTCTCCTTTGCTTTCTTGTAGCATGAAACGAGCTGCATCATTAAATTACTTGCACAAGTCTAGCGATGCTTCATTTGAGGTAAGCACAGGGTGGGTGGAGGGGCTGGTACAGGAGTGGGCATCGGGGTGGGGGCCTTGTGGCCTGTGTCACAGCTGGTAAGGGGAATAGCAGTGGCCCTGAGACCTCAAAGTATGTTCACTCTGAGGCTCTGTGGAGTTGGAGCCACCCTGCCTAGGCTGGTGCTCCCATGGCACCCCTGGGCAGCTCCAGACATCTTCCAAGGTCATAGCTCCAAACCTGAAGGTGTTGCCTCCAAGTACCCACCTCCCTGCCTGCTCAGCAACCCCTCCAGCCACAGAATGAGAGCAGAGGCAGCACCTAATGAGTCTGACAGCAGCACCAGGGCATCTCTGGCTTGTGAGGCAAGGGGGGGCAGGAGTTGGGGAAGCAGCTTTGGGGCATGGGGGTGGACTGCAAGTACCTCACCAGCACTGTATTTTTTCTAGGGCACCCAAGGCCTCCGTGCGGAGAGCAGAGGCCTCAGCGCCAGCAGCATGGACCTGTCCTCCCACAGCTCCCTGCTCTCCTCCAACTGACCTGGCTGCTCCGCTGCTGGGCACCCTGGCTTTGTGCTGCACGGGGCAGCACCCGGCACCTTCCCCCACCACTGCTCTGTTTTCCCCATCACCGGCTCTCGTGCCACCGTCTGCCTGCCCAGCCCGGCCTCCCCCGGGAGTCCCTAGCTACTAGTTCGGGCACCGCAGCCCGCCCGCATGCTCCTCTGCCGCACATCGGGCTCAGCAGCCCCGGCGGCGGCTCGCTCGGTACCGGTCGCACACGCTCGCCAGGTAGAATCGCCAGCCCGGGGAGGGAGGGCGGGCTATCCCCCTGCCGGGGCAGTGGCAAAAGTTCCCCGTGCCCCCCGGACGCCGGTCCCGCGCCGGGTGATCGCTGTACTTTATTTTATTAAATAAAACCGACCCTAGAAGCGACCGCGGCTCGGCCTGAGCGGGGGGGGGGGGCGAGGTGGGGGCGGGGGGAAGCGGGCGCCGCCTGGCGGGGGGACAGCCGCGACGGTCCGCCGGCGCGCCAGGGGGCGCTCCCGCCGCGCCGTCCCGGGGCGGCGCCGCTGCCGGCGCCGTTGGCGGCGGAGGCGATGGCGCGGATCACGCTGGAGGACCTGGAGGGGCTGGGCGAGGAGGAGCCCGCGGCTGCCGGCGGGGACGGCGGCGACAGCGAGGACGACCAGGAGGAGCAGGGGCGGCTGTTCGCGCACTGGGAGGCCGTGGCCAGCACGCATCGAGTGAGCCTGCCCCGAGGTGAGCGCCGGGCCGCGGGGGTGGCGCGGGCCCGCCGGGGCTGACGGCACGGACCGGGACTGCTGCCGCGCTGCGGCCCGGGCGAGTCTCGTCTCTCCTGTTGCTTTGCCTTGCAGACATGGCAGGCCCGATCGCCCAGATGGCCCGGCACAGCCAGGCCCGCGAGCCTGTGCCGTACGTGTCCCTCTCGCAGCACGGGAAGGTGAGGCCGGACCCTCCCCGCACCACCCGGGTTCCGTGGTGAGGCAGGCTCCGGTGCTGCTGCCGGCCCGGGGAGCAGGAAGAGCCTCTCCCTCGCTGGGAAGGTGGCCCCGTATCGCAGGCGCGCACCAGCCTCACAGAGGTTCCCGCAGAAGCATCCCAGGATGGCACCTCTGGATCGGTGCAGTATTCTGGCGTTCCTGCATCTCCTCCTCTGTAGAGTAATGGCAGTGCTCAACTTCCCGGCCTTTATTTTAAAATTGGACTAGTCCTGCTGCTTTTTCTGGTCTTCTGACTTCCAGCTGCCTCCTTTACCAACCTCTCCTCTCTGCTGGGGTGGGCACATCCAAGAGAGTGAATTTTCAGTTCAGAGTCTGCTCCCTGCCTTGCTCAAAACTTCTCATTGTATAGCTTAAAGTCCTGCTGGCTTTGTGTTTGTGCTGGCTATGTGGCTACTGGTTGAGCTGGAGATCTCAGCTGGCACAAGATAAATATGCTTCTGTGGGGAACGGGGCCTCTGGCCCTTGTCGTCAGACCTGAGCGTGTGTTGTTACTTGTCACAACTGCCAATCCAAACATGGTATCTTCGGCCTGAAGATCTCCTCTCCATGCTGGTCAAGTTGCACACTTCTTCTCATCTCTTGCCCATAAAGGTGCTTCTGAGCTTTGAGAAATAACTGCTTGTCAGACTGGTTCCTGTGTCTCTGCAGGCCTGGTTCGGCTTGCTACCCAAGACATCTGTCAGTTGTCCTCAATATGAGGAGAGGTTAACCAATTTTTTCCGGGCTGAGGTCCAGCACTCCCTGTAAAACATGTCTGAGCATGTGGGTTGTGCAGCTCTGAACTGGGGCTTTACCACACTCCCTCTTTTCCCTGTTCTTCTGGTCCCAGGGACTTAATCTGGGCTCTTCTCCACCTGCGTCGATCCCAGGCAGGAATGGGGCCCCAAGACTTTGTGGGAACTGAAGATCTCCTGTGCCTGGGGAGGATTCTTGGAGTTTGAGGCTGGGTGAGAAGAGCCACTTCCTGGCATTAGTGCTGAGGGGACTTTGGAGCTGGGCTCTTAGGGACACATTTCCCCGGTTCAGTTTCCCCTGCCATGAGCTCATTAGTATTTGTTGTTTCTCCTGAGCTATCAATGCTACAAGCCCTCATTCTCTCAGAGGCAAGTGAATTCCTATGCCACCTACAGGGCCATGCTCTGTTAGTACTCAGTCAAATTCCCCAGCTCACATTATAGGGACCTGTTGCTACTGGACCTGTGTGAAGCATCTTCAATATTTCTCTTGGTCAAGTCTTGTCTGGAGTGGTAGTGGCATACCCTGCTGTTGTGACTTGCTGGGTTGATAGGTTTATTTGCAGATGGTGTGGCAGATAAGAGTTGCAAATTGTGTAGAGGGACTGGCGGTTTTCTTGCTTGGAAAATACTCTTGCCCTGCTCTGCTTTGCTTGGTGGGACAATAGCTGGCATGGCCACAGCTAAAAGGGTGAATGGCTGGCTGGCTGGCTTGCAGTGTTTTGGGGCACTCTTACTGGCATCTGACTGATGCACAGCAGTAGGCCAGATGCCTTTCCTCTGCCTTTGATTTGGCTCTCAGAGACCTGATGTGGGTGGAGGCACAGGGAGGCTGCATTCACTGTTGAGTCTGGTCACAGCTTCCTGCCTCAGTCACTGCCAGCACAGCTGTGGAAGCAAGAAGTTTGGGAAGATACCCTGAGCTTTTTGGAACAAGGTTGTCTCATGACCACTTTAATCTGGCTGAAGAACAAGAGAACAGCAGGAAGATAGGTGCTGGTTACA
>JAWWLV010000121.1:8764819-8809671 GCA_035041135.1 Platyrinchus mystaceus | reverse complement strand
TGGAACAAGGTTGTCTCATGACCACTTTAATCTGGCTGAAGAACAAGAGAACAGCAGGAAGATAGGTGCTGGTTACAACTTCCCAGCATTTCTTTATGTGTTACCTGTGATCACAGACATGCCATGAGCTGAACTATGAGCATATCCTGATGCAATTTTCCCACTCCCCTTGCCTCGCTTCTGTGTTGGCTTTGTCCAGAAGACTGGATGTTCTGTCTTGGAAACAGAGATTCTGACCCATTCCACAAAGTTGTCCTCTCTGCACCAGCTGGGTTCGTGTCTCTTCTTCCTCCTATCACTTCTTGGTATGGGAGAAGGATCTGAGAGGAGTTTTGTTCCAGTCTTCACAGCTCTTCTGGATGCTAGAGCTCTTCTGCCAGATTTTCCCCTCTACTAGGTGGGAGTCTTTTTGCTTATTCTGTGTGTACAGTGTTCCACGGAAAAGGCACTGTACCTGAGAATAACATCAGCTTTACTGGAGGCCTCTGGGTGCCTGGAATCAGGAACATCCTTGTGAGTAGGCTGGACAGAGACCAGAGGATGTACTGCATTCCTTGTGCATGCCAGGAGCCTCCAGACCCCCTTGCACCCTGTCTCTTGTCTGTGCCTTTCCTTTTGCTGACTTTTGCCCGGTGCTCATAAGTATCCTTGTCTGAAGTGTGTGTGATGCCAGCTCCCCTTGCCTTCTTTGTCCTTCTCTGCCAACTGACTAGCAGAGGGGCTTGTTTTGGCAGGGTTGTGTCTCCCCGCTTCTTGCCTGTCAGTGTTGGTTTTCCACCCAAGTGCCACAGTGTTGTCAGTGTGCTTAACTCTGACTTGGCTTCTCTGTGGCCTGTTTCAGTGCGAGGAAGCAGCCTATGAGGAGCGGCAGTACCCAGCTGGGAAGTGGGCGTGTGTCACCAAGGGGGAGCCCCTGTATGAGCAGAGCATCTCCATGAGCTTCATGAAGCTCATGCGCTACATCTGCAAAGAGAACTCTGTAGGTGTGTGCAGGCAACGGCTGGAGGGGCTGGCAGGCTGCACAGAGGGAAGGCTTTGCCACTGTCCATCTGGGGTGGGGAGAAGGGCTGCCAATTCTGATCCACCTGTCTCACTGTCTTCCTACCTCCTAGGTTGCTATCTGGGTATGACAGTCCCAGTGCTCAACGAAATCCACCTGACCAAAGACGAGACCGAGCTGGAGCGTGAGGTTGTAACTGCCTATTATCTCCCAGGAGAGTTCCAGCAAAACCCTCCTGTTCCCATGGACCCTGAAATCCACATCATTGAGAGGGCTCCAATCCGGGTTATAACCAGGTGACCTCAGCACCAGAGGTGTTTTCTCAGCTCAGCAGAGATGTAAACTCCCTGCATGGCTGCTGTGGTTCCTTGGGCAGAGGGATGGGAGCCCTGGCTGTGGGAAGGGGGAGTGTGCTGGCTCTGTTACTTATGTTGCTTCCTTTGCTGCAGGGTTTTCTATGGGATGACCACTGAAGAGACAATTCTGCGGGAGATCAGTCTCTTCTGGGAGCTCTTGGGCTCCACAGACACTGTGCTCCGGGAAACCTACATTGTGGCTTCTTATGAAAATCCGAGCATCCCTCAGCGCCGCAATGAGATCTGGTTCATCTGCCGAGCAGAGTGAGTCCCCTCTGTGACCGCAGGCTGTCCTGTGACTGGACCTGGTGCAGATGGCAGTTCTGACCCAAAGCAGATGGAGCACGTCCTGACCCACTATTCACCCACAAAATGACAGGCCAAGAGACCGCGGGGTGGGTTTGCAGCCTGCCCTGCAAGGGTCCTGCCAGGGGAAATCCTGCCTGGTCTGCACTTCACCTGCCCTCACAGGGGCCAGCTGAGGCTGGAGCTGGCACCAGGGACAATCTCTGCAGCAAGCTCCTGGTGGGAAGCATGCGGTGGGGGCTCATTAAGGTGGTAACTATGTGGGCTTGTGCAATGTGCTAGCCTGACCTGCGCTCCTCTCAGCTCTGAGCTGGGCTTGCAGAGCTGTGCCAGGTATGCCAGTGGGGCTTGTGATTGGCAAAATCACAAGCTGATGGTGTCTAGAAGGCAAATACTGTGTATAAGGTGTGGGACTCTATATGGCCTCTGGCCTGCTTCCTGTGAGAACGGCTGCCTGTCCTGAACAGAGCCACTGAAATGCCGCTACAGGGACACTGGGGTTTGAAGGGGGAAAGGGCTTGAATTCAGGTGCAAATCCTTAATGTTTCCTGCTGGGGTGGCTCTCTTTGGACTGTTGGATGCCTCCCTGGCTGTCACTCAGCAGTCATCAGCCAGGACTGGGGCGCTGGCAGCTTTTGTCCATCTGTTGTGGGTGCTGTTTTGCAGACCTGCTGCAAGCTGAGAGGGACAGGTCCTGACAGCAGCAGCTGTGGCACCACCGTGTGTTGTGCATTGATCAGTAAGTTTCACATCCATGAATACTGTTGTGCTTTCCTGGAGGAAGCTGGCAATGCCAACAGTAAATAAACCCAGCTCAAACCACTGCAGCTACAGATCACTGATGGTGGGGACGTGGGGTGCGTGGGTTGGCTTGGGAAGAGGCTTGCTGTCTCCTTCCTGAAGATGCTCCAGGCTGCAAAGCTGTGGCTAATTAGAAGGGCTCTAATGTTTGCCCAGGTTATGACCATGTGTTAAGCCAAGCACAGCCCCTGCACTGCTGCACATGCTGCTTTTGTTGCTGCTGCAAACAACTGTGGGCACACTCCCCTGCAGGTAAGGTGGTTTTCTGTTGGATGGGGGTCTGCTCTAGCCTCATTTTTCTCCATGCAGAAGTTGGATCCTTTGGCTGTACTGCACGTGGGCTCCTGATCTTTGGGGATGAGAATTCTAATGTGACTGCAAGTCATGCTGGTTGGCTGCAGAAACACGTTCTTCTGCAGGGCTGTGTTTAACTGGCTTGGTGTGAAGGGACTTGTGACTGCTTCTGACCCAGTTCCCAAGGAGTTTCCTCCTGCTGTGACTGAATGTGTGCTGTGTGCCTCACTGCCTGCTGCTGCTCAAACTCTGGCTCTGGCCCTTTGGCCTTACACTGCAGCTGGAGGGTAGGAATGGGGGGAACGCCAGGGCCAGCTTTGTGGTCTCACTGCCCTTAGCAGCACAGGTGGCTTCTGCCACTCCTTTCTTTAGTCAGATGCTGTTCACTGGCCTCTCCAGGCTGGCTTGCCCTGTGGCAGCAGGGAGTCTGGCTGTCTAGCTGGCGGCTGTGGGGAGAGTGGGGCTGAGCATGGTACACCCTTCTCTGCAAAGGAGCAAGGAAGCTTCAGGCAGAGTCTGGGCAAGCACAGCAAGGGCAGACAGTGGTTTCCTGGGTATCTTGTGGTGCAGTTCTTTTTCCTAGGGCACTAAAGGCAATATGGACTGGGGAGATGAAGTGACAGCCTGCAGCTCTGAGGCTGATGGGGTAAATGTTCCTCAGACAAGTTATGATACCTGGGTCAGCAGTGCTGAACTCACTTCCCCTCCTGGGAAAAAAGCAGCAATTCCCTAATGTGAGGCTAGAGTGAGGTGACTCAGTATCAGTGGGAGAGAAAGTCTGCCAGTGTGTATGGGACAGAGACACTTTCTCTTACTACACATTAGCTGCTTTGCTTGTCCTGAGCTTGCAGCTTGAAAAAAAACTTCCTTTCTAGAGCTTGTTGAGTAGGGTACCACTTCCTCTGAGGCTTCTTGGTCCCCAACCACAACCAGAACAGCTTTTGGTGGCAGGAGGTGATGGTTTCCCTACAAGAGGGGACTGGTCTGTGGGTACTGGCAAAGTTCCACAGCTGCATGCCCTGTGGGAGCAGCTCCATGGTATCCCAGGAGGTGGTAATGGAGGCTTCCGGTGCAGCACCAGGGTGGCACTGCCACGCAGGGCAGCAGCACACTCCAATCGTGTGCCACAGGTTTTGCTGAGTAAAGGCTTCAGCATCCTCTGTGATGGATCCAGCAGTGCTCACGGGGATGTTGTGTGGCTTATGGCGAGTCTTCCACGCAGTACTCGTATTTTGGAGGCTCAACAAACCGGCTGGAAAGCTGGTGTTGAGAGCTACAGCTGCCAAAGCCCGTGTTGCAGGACTGCAGCACATTCTACTGGAGGCATTGGGTCGGGCAGAGAGGCCTCCAGGCTGAGCCATGCAGCTGGCCAGACCGGCTACTGCCTCGGCTTGGGCCCTGAAGAGGAGCAGCAAGGGGCAGGCAGTGCGCTTCTTGTGCATGAGGCTGCGTCCCGCCCTCTGCCCCTAGCAGGGTGTGGAGCCTTCACAGGGTCTCTCAGCGGTACAGACCGGAGCTTCTGCCGTCAATTTAAACAGCCCGACTACGAGGAGCCCCTGGGCGGGATGGGGAGCTCTGTCGCCTCCTCGCTGCTCCGGGCCCGCCGTGTTGGGCAGGAGCGGCGGTCACGCAGCTCACAGGGGCTCCCGGCGCGGCCGTGCCGGGGATGGCGCCGGCGAGCCCCTCACCCCGGACACCGCGATGGAGGAACGAGGGGTCCGAGCCCGGCGCCGCCCGCGGGTCTCCGCTCCTCCCGACCCCACCCGGTTTCCGGTGGCTGCCCCTCCCCCGGAACCCCTCCTGGCGGCGGGCGGGGCGGCGGCGGCAGCGGCATGGCTGGGGGCGGGCGGGCGCGCTGACTGGCGCGGCGGCGGCGGCAGCAGCGAGGGGTGCAGAGGATGGCGGCGGTGCGGGCGCTGCTGGTGCTGGGTGAGTGCGGGCCGGGGCAGCCGCCGCAGCCTCTCCCCGCCCCAGGAATGCAGGTCCCGGCGGCCGGGTGGGGGCGGAGGGGCTTCGCGCCCCCTCTCGCGGCTGTAGCTGGGCCGCGGTGGGGCCGGCGGGGGGGGCCCTGCGGCTGCCGCCGCCTGCGGGGCTGAAGGAGGTGCGGCCGTCTCCGGGGCCGAGCCTCCGGGGGTCCGTGCCCCCTCGGGTTGGGGAGGGGGCCCGCGGGGCTCCGGCGCGGAGCGAGGGCTGCGTGTGTGTGTGGGGGCCCTGTGTGTTCCAGCCCGGGGGCGGCCGCGCCCCCGCCCCGCGCAGCCCCGGGAGCCGCCGGGGCGCCTCGCCCGGCTCTCCTTCCACGGCGTGCGCCGGCTCGCCCTGCCCGCCCGCCCGCTCCTATGGGGGAGCGTCGTGCCTAAATCCACAGGGATGCAAATGCTCCAGACGTTTGCCTCCTGGGAGAGATGGCGAGCAGGCGTTCCCGGAGCAGCCGCGCTCCGGGGAGGACTCCCGGAGGCCCCTCTAGCGAGGCTTGGCCTCGACCCGCGCCCCTCCGGGCTCCGTGGGGAAAGCTGAGACTGGGAGGGCTGTTTGCGTGCAGTGGTGGGTGGTTTTCCTATGAAATCTGATCAGATCAAAACTCGGAGAACAAACAGTGGGCAGGCGGGGGGGGGGTTCACCCGTGGAGATTGACCTCCCGGCTGCTGGAGGAGTTTTGTCCCTTGCTGAGCGCATCTGGATGAGCCCTCTCCCCCGCCCCCCTTGCCACCCTCCATGCCGGGTAGGGTGTGAGCCAGCCTCCCTGCCCTGTCCTAGCTCTGCGGCCCGTTGATTTTCCTGGCTGCTGCCTTTCACATTGTTCAGCTCCAACCACAAAGCCCAGACCCACCTTCCCTCACTCTGCTCCATGGCCTCTTAGCACCGTTTCCCTTGTCTGAGGAGCCCAAGGTCTTGGCTGCGGTGTGAGAGCCACAGGGGCTGTGAGCCCGTTTCCAGCCTGGCTCTGAAAGGTCCCACGGCTGCCCCATAACAGACCACCTTGTTTCTTCGCTTGGGAGCCCTGCAGAATGGGGAGGGTCCTGCGTGCTGCTAGTAGCCATTTGCAGTCCCTGCTGTCTCACTGTGCACAGTTGTAGAGTTTGCTTTCTAGTTTCTGCTGCAAAATCAAGAGCAATCTTAGTTTAGCACCTGCGTAGGATACTGCCTCTGAGGGAAAGATAATCTATAGCGCTTCTGCCCTTCCATATCTGGAGGTGTGGCTGAGCCCTGCTGCCAGGCGGTAAGTATTGTCCAATTTACAGCTGATAAGCACGAAAAGCAACGCTTACTTAGCTGATTAGCACCGTGATTGCGGCGGGCCTTGGCAGCCTGCTGGGAAGGCTGTTTCTGGAGGGGGCATGCATGCTTAGCTTGGGCCCTGGTTTGAAGCCACAGGGCCCTGTGAACCTGCCACAGCATTCACCTAGCTGCCAGCAGGCCACTACAGACAGCTGGGATGTGCAGACTTGGGCTCACAGTCACTAAAAAAATCTCAGATGGCAAAACATACTGTTTGACATATAGGTTTTTACGGGCTAGTGATGGTAAGTTTTGGGGGCTGCAGGGCATTGTCTTCCTTTGCCTGTAGATGCTGTTTGGAAAGAGCACTGGGCATAGACCTGTGAGGCGTGGAGGCTCATGCAGATCCTTTGCCATGTGTTTCAGAAGTGCTTGGTGCCTGGACTGCTGGTCCTTGTTCCTCCATTTCCGTTGTTCAGTGAAGCTGTGATCTTTCTGGCAGTGGCACTGCAGCGTGCCAGATGTGTGCTGACTTCTGCTGGAACATCTGGTTGAAATGCTAGCAGAGGAAATATTTGCTGAGTCAACTTTTCTTTAAAGTGTAAAAACCCCCAAAAGGTCGATTTTGTTCTGGAAATGACTCCATGTCCTGTGGTGAGCTCTGTGTTTCCGTATGGCAGTACTTTTCTCGTGTTTGCTAGCAAGCCTAGTCTTAAAGAAGAAAATTTCTGAAGATGGGACTGATCTGATCCCCCTTAGGACTTGGCTGTGTTCAGATGGGGCTCTAGGCGGGCTGGAACCCCGATGTGGCAGGAGCTTCAAAGGCGTGGCAGCTCCATAGTCGTGGCCATAGGCACTTCTTTGTCTGCACAGTGGGGTCCTGAACCACTGTGAGCTGGCATTGATCAGAGAGTTGTCATGTTCTGCATCCTTTAAAGATGTTCTCTGAGCTCTTAAGTGACCTGGAATGAAGCTGTCTTCTAAAGGCAAATGGGCAGACTTTTAAACTGCATCAAGCACCCTGTACTTAGTTGCGTGCTGGGTGATGAACACTTGCCAATTGAGAATATGTTTCCTCCCAGTCTGCTGAATACCTCTTGCTCAAAGGAGGCAAGTGGATGGCAGCTCATATCTGCTAGTGTGTCAGATGTTTGACCAAGGGCTGGTCCATGTTGCATTGGTACATGTGTCCTAGGAGGGCAGGCTGGACTTTTTCTAAAGGCCATGGAGCTGAAGGGGAATGGAGGAAAGAAGGTAGGAAAGGGGTAGGAAGAGCCTGGCTTTGGGGCAGTGGACAAGAATGCAAGGGCCAGTTTGGCTGTAAGCGATAAGGCACTTCAAAAAGATATGAAGGCTGTGAGGCCTGGTTACAGGTATTTGCTAGGGGATCTTTACACTAATATTTTTCTTGCCTTCATTTCAATTCATCTGCTATTTAAGTGGCAAAGATCAAAGCTGTATTCCAGCAAGCTCACGTGGACTTAAGTAAATAGCTGGACCTAGTACACGTCTTTCCAGTGAATAAACACTCTTTCCTCTCTGAACATTTTCAAGCATACCTCTCAGGCCTGGAATGCAAAATATTTCACATTAGCGGTGGGTGTTTCCACTACTTTCGATATTTGGGAACTTGGAACAAATGCTTATTTAGCAGCGGACAAACTTAGCTACAAACGTACTCTTTGTGAAGGCAGTTGCTGCTGCGGTGTTTGCAGGGAAATTCCCCTGGGACTGGGGGGACATGCGATTGTTTGTCCAGACCACAAGGAGCAGTTCTGGTTCTCCTAACGTGGTCCCCTGCGCTGGGACAGGCAGCTCTTTGGAAGCCTGGGAGGCGGCGAGACCAGCAAGATGCTTGGCAGATGCACAGGAACATTCTTCTTGGTGAGGTTTAAGTTGCACAGCGTGTTAACTTTGGGATTGGTGGGGTTTGGCAAGGGCTGTGAACCAGCACAGTGGATTTTGCTGTGTAAGAGGCAGGCCCACAGGTGAGCACCTTTGGCATGGCAGTACCTCCTGGAGAAGGCTGATAGTGCCCGATGTGGGAGAAAGGCAACTGTAGTGGTTTTTACCTTTATAAGAAATCAACTGTGTCTTGGGGAAGAGTGGAAGGAGAGATGATTTGACAGCTGACCAAAAGAAAGACCAACATATTGGTTCTTGGGCCTCAGTGTACATTTCAGCATGGCAGAGGTACCAAGGTGGGTGGCCTGATTCCATGTCGGGCTCCTTGCTTGGAAGATGTTGGGAGGTGTCATCTGAGAGCTACTTGTAAATACTTTTTAAGTCTGTTAGAAGAGCAGATGTTATATTGCACAGTGGGGTTAAAAGGCTGTGCTGTGAATGTAGTGTACCTTATGTGCTGGCTTTCCTGAAATAAGCAATCCCACTGCTGGACATGGAAGGATTTGTTCTCTGAGAGAGACACAGGAAGGAGGTAGGGTGCTGTAAATTTTCAGGTTTTTCATATGGCTGCTGCTAGAGCAGCAGCCACTCCCTGGGCTTTGCTGTAGTTTGGAGGCTCTGCATGTGGTTCATGTCTTGTTCCTCATGTTCTTGTGAGCTTTCAGCAGTCCAGAAATGTTGTGTATCTCTTGCATTTTTAGGGAGGTTGTTCAGAGGAAGTTGAAAGTAAGACAGGGGACCCTGGGATCTTTTAGAAACCTGTTTTCTTGCTTCCTAATGCCAAAGCTATTGAACCACAGCACAAGAAAGCAAGCACATTGATTTTGGAGGATGTGGCCAGTTCAGAGTCCTGTATTTCTACCTCCTTCATCCTACCAGACCCTGTCAGGATCTGCTGTGCTGGTTGTGTTGATGAGCTGTCAGCTCTCTCCTTTTCCCTGCCTGTCACTGTGGGATCTGATCCAGAGGCTGCTTTCCTGCACTGCTGTTGGGTGCTATGTGAGGGAACAGTGTCCAGTCACCTCTCAAGTCATACAGGGCCAGCAAATCCACCTTTGCACTGCAGTGGGAACTGTTGCTGTTTGGTTTAGAGGACAGCTGGTGTCCCTAAAAAAGGACCAGACTGAAAGATCATCATTCTAGAGAAGACCATTTCCTTTTTCACTCTTCCTGTGCTTTCTGAATATATGTATCACTTTGCAGGCAGTAGAAAGCAAAAGTGGCTTGCAAGATATACTGTTAAAGGGATGTAGGTTGGTTTGTGAACTAGACCAGAATCTGGCTTTGCAGGAGGCACATGAGTGTCTGCAGTCTCAAGAAGTGAAGTGCTGGAAGAATAGGTGTCCGGGGTTTCTTCTGGAAGTGGGCAAAGGCTGATTGTGGTCTTGTGGGCTCTTAAGGATGGAGGCACATTCAGTGTTTTAAGCAGCTGCAGCTCTCCGTGTCCAGCCTGTGGATCTGGGTGCTGCTTGAATAGAGGTTGAATAGGTTTGTTCAGTATTTCCTCTTGCCTCTGCTTTGGTGCATTGCAGCATGGTGAGGATGAACCCGTGCCACCCCGTCAAGGCAAGGACTCCATTTCTGGTTATTCCTTTGTTCCAGGGAAATACTTGGCAGCAAGCATTGTTCTGTGTTTACCTGTGTCTCCTTTTAATCTGTGCAGCCCTTGCCGAGTAGCTGTGGAAGATCTTCAAGCCAAACACAAGTGGTCTTTGTTTCAAAGCATCAATTTGTGTTGGCAGCCAGGTCAGCAGCGCATGTGCTTTTCATTGACTGCTGCTCCAGCTCCATTTCTCACTCTTGCCAGCTCTTTTTTAAACTTAATACAAAAATGTTTTTCCTGAGCTTAAAAGGTTGAGCTGTACAGTACCTCTAGTCTTAATTTAAGTCTTGATGTTTTCAGGGAAGCAGTCTGTTCTGTGACCAGACAGAGACTGCTTCCCTCTGCTCTGAGAAGTAACTAATACATGCTGTCTGATCAACAAAGAGAGGGGCAAGGAGGGACTTCAGAGTGGTTTGCAAGTTTCTGAAAGCCTGTTCTGTGTGCCTGGGATGAGGAGTTTTGGTGTACCTGCCCAGCTCTGACCATTCCTGAGCTTGCTTGTCTTAGAGTAGTTCGGGAAAGTTGATGGGTAGGTGCTTTTGTTGATATTCTTTGCAGACTGTTAGTGCCTGGGGCTGCTCCTTTTATTTGATTAGCTTTCAAAAATCCATCCTCTGTTCTCTGATTTTGACCCTCTGCAATTGTTCTGCAAGGGCTTCTTGTGAAAATGTGTTCTAATCCTTAAAAATTATAGGTGACATCCAGGCAAAGGCCTATGTTGTTACTTAAAACATTTTTGTTGGTAGTGAACAGATGAATGCTGAGGTGTTCAGGTGCCCCAGAGAGCAGAATGAAAGCTAGCCGGGTCCAACTGCAAAATTCAGGATGGAACAGTGCAGTGAGGAGTACTCATGAAGTCCTGTCCCCTTGCACAGCAGGTCCACACAGACTGTGTGTCTGGAGAGGAGGCATGACTGTTTTTAAACTGCTGATTCCTTATGTGAGATGGTGCTTGCCAGTGGGATACCAATGGTCTGTCTTCTCCTTGTCAAATTAAGCTCTGATTTGAATGGAGCAGGCGGGAAGTTCAGCGTTTGTGGATTGGAGTGTGCACAGGGCCCCCGAGTGTGCATGAATTGAATCCACCACTGTCAGATGGTCTGGACCTGTGAGGTTGGGATATCTTGGATTGATGCTTGTATTGTGCAGGATGATGAATGAAGAAAACTGATACAAGCAGATTTCTGTCTGGAAAGTGGCGTGACACATTTAATATCAGGGCATGAACCTTCCCTCTCAGGAAGGCAAGATGTTGCATGCTGGGAGAAAGGGATGACACGGGATTGCTGTGTGTGCTGGGAGCTGGTGCAGAAAGGGGCTAGGGCTTAAGTGAGTGAGGATTACAAGTCTACTTGTATTTCAGCCCCTGGTTAACCTGTGTTCAGTCTCTAGGTGACTTCTCTCCCAGAAGACAGCAGTGTCCGTGAGTGCTGTGCACTCAGACCTCAGTGCTAATGGCAGATATTTGTGTCCAGAGTAGCTCCAAGGTGACAGGCTATTCATAACTTTTCCTCTCCTGTGATGCTGTTGTGAAGTGAGGTTTGTCCCAGCATCAGGAATTTTACACCCTGGAGAGCAGCTAAGGCAGCTCCCTACTGCTGTCGATTTGGGCACACTGGCAGGTTGGCTCTGTCCTCCGTCCCCCCGGAAAGCCAGACGAGTCTGAACCCAGAGCCATGGCATGTGAGGGCCGAGTACCGTTCTGGCTGCAGAGAGGTGGCTTTGTGCCTCTGGGCAGCCCTGCAGGGGTTTGGTTGTCCCTGCTGTCCAGTGATGTTGGCACAAGATAGGCACAGTATTGCTTAAGACCAGCTGTGAGTGCTCTCCTCACTGCAGTTGCTTGTTGGCTTCTTTAAGAGCACAAAGGAAGCCATTGATTCAAACCGTACAGTGGCTCTCCAAATGGTTAAAGGCAGGACAAGCTGTGGCTTGCAGGTTCCTTTATTGCTCTCTGTGCATCGTGCTTTGGTGTGTGTCCTGGCTCTGTTGGGCCAGCCCATCACTCACGTGGCACGGATTGATGGGTGCTCCATGGTGCTGGATCTGTTGAAGTCACTGGCAGCGCCTGTATCTGTGGGAAGCTTTCATGGGAGACAAGGTTATGGCTTTTGTCTTTCCCAGCGAAGACAGAATCAGAGAAGATAAAAACAGTCGGTCTTGTTGGGTGCCACACAGGGCAGTGCATCCAGTGCTCCGTAACTGTTCGTGGGAGCACAGATGGGTCTGTGCTGCTGAAGACAAGTCATTTAGTTGCCTCTGCAGAGGGGCCAACACTGTAAGTCTCCTTCAGCAGTTGAAGGAATTCTGCAAGTTGTCTTGGACCAAAGAAGATAGCCTCTTGTGAGCTACTTGATGTTCTTTGTTCCTATCCATCTGTACTGCCTGCTGGAAATGCTGTGAGCCTGGAACACATCTGAGCACCTGGCAGGCGCTATGGGAGTGGCCATGAGCTGCCTTCTGTGGCAGTGAGATCTTGTTTTGTGATCACTCTTCCCTCCAGCTAGGTTTGAACAGTTCTATATCCACCATATTCCAAGCAAAAACTGAGCTCCAAAGGCAACACGTCTGTTTTTGTTTTTTTTTTCTCTGTTGAGTTCACTCCTGATGTCTCTCCCTGATGTTTTGTGTGTGTGCTTGCAGCCTTCGAAGTATAACTGGAAGAGCTGCTTGCTAGGGCCTCACCAGCATTGACCCTCCTGCCCAGGTCCTGCCTCTGTCTTGCTGCCTCCTTCTGGCCCAAGCACAGTTGTTCCTTTTCCAGCTGTGCCTCCTGTCTCCCCTTCTTCCTGATTCCTCTTCTGTATCCAGACCCACTATGGCATGCCATGTCCCCTTCTCAGACTTTGCTGTTGCTTGGTTTCTCTCCAGTGCCTCTGGGCACTGCTGTTTTACCAGGTGTGGCTGTGGCTTCTTCATCCCATCTTGAGATCACCTTCGTCTCCTTGAGCCAGGCCCCCAATTTGCTATGGCTGGTGAGAAATCATAGCAGAGCTGAGATGTTCAGGTGGATCTTGGAAATCACAAGTCTTTTTTGACAAGAATTCTTTCTCTTAGCTGAAGAAACGTCTCAAAGCCATGTGGCCTGAAGGAGAAACCATTAATGTGAATGGTTAACATTTTGGCAAGGAAATAACAAGACCATCATACTGGGCATCGTTCAGCATCACATTTTGTTTCTGTGGCCTTTCTGGGATTTGGCCCTGCCTCTCACTGGCTGAGGATCCATTCCTGCAGACAAAGGCCTGTCATGGATTTGATGGAGCAATCCATTTTACCTGTGTTGCTGAGTGGCCACAGTGATCAGCCAGGCACCTGCAGATATTTCAGCACATCTTCTTGTTCTCCAGGACCTGTTGGGTGTCTGTTGCCACTGTTTGTGTGCTACCTTAGCATTTGATTGCTTAGGATGTCCAGGTACTATTCACACTGGTAGATTAGTGGCTGTCCAGTAAGAATTACTTGCTTTCCAGATATATTGGAAATGAGCTTTTTTGCCGCAATGGAGGAAAGCACTTGTTTTTCAAGGAGATCTGGTTAGCATGAATTTCTGTCTCAGTGAGTCTGTTATAGCCAGGCTTTTCTTTGATTTGGCACTGGGGCTTTGCATTAGATCTATTTAGTGCAAGTGTTCTGCCTAGTTATTGATTTGTAAAATATTCCAGAAAGTGGCCTGTTTGCATATTCTTCTTACTCAGTGACTTTTTTCCATTTTTAGCTGAGATAATGTAGCAATGTCTCATAGAGAAACTACCTTTTAATTAATATTGCATGAGCAGAGGAAATATTAGCTTCTCTGTCTGCTTTCCTATACTTGTGGCTTTTAATATAGATTCGTAAATGACTTTAATGAAAATAAACAAGGAGCTGTTCTTCTCTGTGCCCTCTTTGCTTTCAGAGGTGGTACTGCAGATTCAGCCTCCCTGGTGATGTTTCTCCCAGGAAGAAAAGTCCTGGACCACAGCGCTTCCCTGCACAATTGTAATTCATGACTGTGAAATGAGGCTGATCTTCAGCTTTCCGGCAATGAAAAGGGGAGGATTTAGGAGAAATCTGCAGACCTGTAGGACATAGTGGGAAACAGATATTGGGGAGGTGTGGATGATATTTTGTAGCCAGGTAGCGGTCAGTGCCACATAGATGAAAAATTGGTGTGCCGTGGTATTTATGAACTAATGTTCCTGAAAGGCTCATGAGAGTTGACACAGAAATCATACAAACCCAGTGGGAAACCCTGGGCAACCAGTCCGTCCTCTTCAAGCTTCAGAGGCAGCTAGAGGTCAAAACCCAACAGTACAGAGCCCATATAAATAGGAGAGACACCAATGCAGCTAATGGAGTGAGGCCTGTTTCAGGTGTCTCCTCAGTGCCTTTTTGTAGCAATTTTTAGTTTGCAGCCACAGTGGTGGCTGCTGGGAAAAGCTCGAGTGAATTTGTTGTGAATGCCTCTCCTGGGAGCTTCTTCCCTTCCTGTGGGAGG
This sequence comes from Platyrinchus mystaceus, assembly GCA_035041135.1. Taxonomy (NCBI): domain Eukaryota; kingdom Metazoa; phylum Chordata; class Aves; order Passeriformes; family Tyrannidae; genus Platyrinchus; species Platyrinchus mystaceus. The sequence continues at coordinate 8,795,713 of JAWWLV010000121.1, read as the reverse complement.
GGAGCAAACAGGTTAAACCTTCAGTAAACCAAGTGGCCAAGCAGGATGCTGCAGAGACCCCCTCACCTCCAGTGGGACGCACAACACAGCTGTGCTCTGTGGGGTGTGCAGCCTCAGGATTACTCCTGATCTACTGTTGTATGTGGCATTTCCCAACCTCTGCCTTCTCTTTGCTCCTGGGAAGGCAGAGTGGCTGAGAGCATGCTTGTGGGTGGGCTATACAGAGGCAGCAGCATGAAGGGGTGCACATCCTTGGAGCAGTTGCCAGCGCATGGATGTCATTTTCAAGACTATGGCACTGGATGAACCATTTCTCCTATGAGCTCTGTAAGCTGTCTGGAGAGCTTGGCCAGCTGGATCTGCCTGGCTTCATGGCAAATCCATCTGAGTCTCTACAGGCAGATAACTAAGGGAAACTTAGCTGTAAATATAGTGCCATGACCTGGAGAGAGATTTAAAATATTTATCCTAGAGCAGAGCTTGGGATATAAATAAGCTCCCTGTCTGTTTCCCTGCACGCAAGGCTCAGAAGTGCAGCTGTCCCTTTGTCCCCAGCTCTGGGAGTCCTCTTTGGGACTGGCAAGTTGCTCATGGGTGTCCATATGGATAGTGAAAACATGTAGCTGACAGCAAAATGGAGAGGGTACTTGCACTAGTGTAGATGTGAGTTCTTGACTGCACTTTCTGTCCCCTTGTTGCCCCCTCCCGCCCCAGCTGCTGTCCCTGCACTCAGGGTGTTTGTGGAGTTTGTTGGCGAGCTGTGTCTTGGGGTCTGCCTGGGTAGGGTTGTAACCCTCTCACTTGGCCCCCTGAGCAAGCAGGATCTTCAAGACATTCGAACAAAGTGTATCCAAAGGCCAGCACAGGTTTGGGTGGTACTGGGGAGGTTTTGATCCTTTCAGTGGGTTTGGTGGCAGCAGGCAAAGAAGCAGCTCACTCAAGTGCTTTCAGTGCCAAATATGCTTCGTTCTCCAACAGTCCTGGGAGAGCAAAGAGGCCTTGCTGGCAGGAGTGCACTGTGCCCAGTCCAGCCTTGGCTCAGGTGCTGAGGAGGCACCTTGCTGTATGGAGAGGACCTGGCTCTGAGCAGCAGCTTTGTCTTTTCCTATGGTATATTGATGAAGCAGCTGGCTTGGCTTGCAGGCCCCACGTGCATGCTGCTTCTCTTTGCACTGCTTCCCTTGCCCTGGCCTCTTCCCACCCCTCACCCCCCACCCTTTTGTCTCTGCAGCCTGAGTTTCCATTCTCTGGAGTGGCTGGCTGGGGCTCCTGTTTGCTGAAGGGAAGTACCAGACAGTTTTATGGAGCTTCTTCTGGTTTTTCCCATCATCTGGAACAGTGTTTCAGCTGGAACAGGAAAAACATGAAGCCCTGGCCAGAAGCTCCATCCACACACACAGTGCTGTTATGGGGGAATCCCTCTTGGCTGGGCTTGGGATGGCAGGAACAGCGTCAGCCTTTGGCCCTCAGCCCAAGGGAAGGCATGTGTGAGGATGGATCAGCAAGCATTTGTATGATACCTGGAGGTGCTGGCCCCAGCTCTGAGCCATACAGACCTTGTGGGTGCAGCAGTGCGGCCTCATTGCCACAGGGCCTCAACTTGCCTCCAGCTCAGGAATGCTGAGCCAGCTCTGTTGCAGCTCTTTCCTGCTGGCGGGACCTGCCTGGCTGTTCAACACCGCCAGGCTCTCCTCTACCATCAGAGGCGTTTTGCTTGGTGAAGACCTTTGCATTCTCACGTACCCCATTGTGGCAGAAGCATCATCGTTCAAGGCCACTGCCCAGGAATCATGCAGTTCATCCTAGATCCACTTGGCATCTCTCTACCATGTTTCCTGTAGCGAGAGAAAAGTGCAATACCTTTGCTGTGCTGGCCAGGGAGCTTAGCCTTCAGATCACTGTGTCTCCAGCCTGCCACATGCTGCCAGAAGTAATCATCAGCTATTTATGAGGAAGCTAGAGAATTGCTCAAAGGCTCAGAGCAAGCCTGGGAGAGTCAGTTGGCAAGACTGGTGGGTGCAGCAACCCTGCAGTGGCGCCGAGTCGCCCTTGAAACATTTGTGTTTCTCACTGGGGCTTGGCAATGCAGCTGGCGATGTCTGCTTGGGAGCCTTTGGCTGATGCACCATTAAAGATGGTTTCATTGAGCCAGCAGGATTCCCATCTCCTGCACTGTGCTTGTGGCCTTCCTGTCTCACTTATTGCTCTGTTTCTGTTTATCTGCTATGAAGATGTTATCCTGGCCTTCTAGGGAGTTCTGTGGCCACCACTGCCTGTGCTGCTCAGCAAGCAGGCACGAGCCCACTTGCCTGACCAAAGCAAGCTTCCTTCTCCATAAGCCAGGAGCCAAGAGGTGCAGACAGCTGCCAGCACGCAGCTGTGCCCCGAGTGTTTTGGCAGGAGAAGTGCTGGACTGGCTGCCAATTCTGCCCTCTTCTTCTCCCAGCTGCATGACTGCGGCACTGCACTCATGGCTTGGGCTGGTTCTCCGGGCTGGGGGCTCAGGAGCGGTGCCTGGGCTTTTCTTAGGGGCCTGGGACCACACAGTGGCCCATCAGAATGACATCCTTTCGCTGGGTCCAGACGTGTCTCCGTGGGGAGATGCCCGTGCCTCCTCTTGCAGTGCTTGCCAGGAGCATGGGCGGTAGCCCTGTCGCTTGGAGCGGTGTCAACCTGCTCCCAGGGCAGACGGGGAGCTCCTGCAGTGCCAAGGCCAGTTGTTCTGGTTCAGCAGCCCCAGCTGTTTCAGAGAGCCAAGGAGCTTGGCTACCATGGGGACTCCCCTCTCTTGTTCCAGCTTTTGCCTGTTTGAGCAAGGTGCTGAGATGTTGGGAGAGACTGTAGGGCAAGGTGCAGCTCAGCCCAGACGCATCCTCCATAAAGACCACACGTGAATCCAGCAGCCTTGGAGACAAACTGTGCAGCATGGTGTCTGCCCTGCCAGCTTGGTTAAGCCTGCAGTGGAGTACTGGTTGGCAGCAGCCCTGCTGTGCTTGGGAATGAGCAGGAACCTCCCGAAATATTCCCATCACTCTGTGGCTGCAGAGTAGAACCGTTGTTTGCTGTTCTTGCTCCTTGCCAAAGCAGCACCTGGTTCTTGCCCCAGACCTTGCTCCCCACTACTGCCCTGTCCCTGACTGCAGAGGGTATCATCGTGTGCTGTTGCTTTGGGGTGGCTGCTGCCTGGCTTTGAGCACACAGGGAGGCAGGGTCTCTGCTCACTTCTGGTAAGGGTGAAGGCAGGGAGCTGTGAAAGTTAAGGGCTGCAGAGCTCCTATGGCATAGTGAGGAAACATGGTTTGGGATGGTCTTGGAAGAAAGAAGCCTGAGGGATGTGTGGCTGGGGAGGGGGGCTGGGCTGAGGAAGTAGAATTGGCAACGTAAGGAACAGAGGCAGCGAAGCCCCAAACTAGTTTGAACTGAGTGGGCGAGTGAGGTCAGTGCCAGGGTCTGTCTGTCCTGGCACATGCTGGCAGCCATTGGGAGGAGTCTACAGCTGGTTACCTAGGCTCACTGTCCTTGTGCTGAGCTTTTTTCTCAGTTAAACTGCTCTTTTCTCCTGCAGCAGGTGTGTGAGCAGGACCTGCCTGCTTTGGGATGAGCTGTGTGTGGCAGCAAGCTCTTCCCATGGCCCAGCTGTACCCCAGTGCACTACTGCGAGCTCCGCCTTGGTGTCTGCTCCAGCAATTGATTTACAGCCTTCAAACCCCTGTGGCTTTGTTCTGGTTGCTTGTGATAATTGCTCAGAAGCTGGGCTTGGCCATTCCCACGTATGGGATCCCAGGGCCGGGATCCCCCACAGCTTGCAGCTTCTTTGAACAGTTCTGGGGAGGCTGGTGGGAATTGCGCTAAGTGGTTGCAGCTTTTTTTCCTTTTCCTTCCCCCCCCCAGTTCTAAGCCTTGGTTTGAAGGGCAGAATTGGCTTCTTAATGTTTGCTTGGTTGTGCTCCACACAGAAAGCAGTGGAGAGAAGTGCTGTGGGCCACCCGAAGTGAGCTCAGGCTGCAGTCCTGCAGCAGAGCAGTTGTCACTTGTTGGTAGGCCAGCAGCCAAGTTGTTTCCAAACAAAGGCTTATGTGTGCCATAAGTCATAGGACTCTTGGTGGGGTCCATGAGGGTGTCCAGGGCCTGGGCAGATGTAATCTTGAACTGGCACACAGGAATGGAGCTGAGGAAAGAATGGAACGGTCTGCAGTTTCCCTTTGGAACCCAAGCAAAACAGGCAAGTATTGTGGGATGAGCAGCTGTTACAGGATGGGGGTGTCTCTGTAATTACTTTGATTCTGGGTTGTTTTTCCTCTGGATCAGTAAATCCCCCCTTGAAGATTGTGTATCTGGGTGCTTTGCAATTGAAGCTTCGCTCACGGAGGCAAATGGCTGTGCTACAGGCTGTCCATGGAGGAAGTGGGAAGAATAGGAGGCACGGCCTGTGTGGTGGTGTGATAACTGGCATGAAGTGGTGCTGTGCAGACATCATGTCTCTGGCAAACATGGACCGATCTGCCACGAAAGGCAGAGAGGTTTGGTGGTCATCTGAGCAGACCCACACTCACAGCAGAGCTCTTGGATCCAGATGTGTGGTACAACTGTTGGGGCATATAGATGATGTTTTCCCAATTTCATCGTCATCTTGATCTACTGGAGTTCCTGGGTGCTAGTCCAGTTCCTCTTGGCTCATGAAGCCAAAGTCACTCTAGCAGAGCATTTCTTGGAAATGCTGCTTTTTGTACTTTGTTTTCCTGGATGCAGTGAGTTTTTGTTTTTACTTTTAATTGGAAATGGGAAACAATGTAAATTTAAAAGGCTTATATGATGGGTGCCCAAAGACTTTCCAGATGTTGGGCTTGATCAGACCAAGTCTGCCATGTTCAGAGCTCCTTGCCTGAATGAAGCCGTTTCCATCTGGCCTGTTGGGAGAGAGCGGTTTATTGCAACTCTATCCATATGAGAGGCTTTCTCAACTGGAACCTCTTGCAGAAAGGAACGTGCTGGTTGGAAATCATTTGGAGATGCTAATATCACTGGCTGTTTGGCTTGGCTGCTGTTTCCACGGTATCTGCTGAGCAGTGGAATAAGCTGTGTGTGGAGCAGGCGTGCTCCGAGCAGCTGCTTCATGTGGCTATAGGGACCAGCCCACAGGGCAGGGGATTGCTTATGTTATTAAGCATTCATGATTTCTCTTGCCTGCTTCTACAGCTTCAGCTCATGCAAATGAGCCTCCTGGCTCTGTATTTGTGACCAGGAGGGGAGGAAAAGCTGACCCATGTGTTGTTCCCAGTTCTGGCATGCCAAAAATCTGCTTTTATAGGAGCGTGTTCATAATGAACTGTGCCAGGAAACACATGGCTTGCTCGAGCCATGAATGGGAGGTCTGTATGGGGCCCTGTGCTGAGAGCCTTGCAGGGACAAAGAGCAGATGCTGGCGTGCATTACTTGCTCTGTAGCAGTCTATATCCTGTGGGCCCCAGTGGACGGGGAGCAGGAGATGGGATCAAGATTTTAAGTGCTTGGCTGGTCCAGTGGCAGCAGAGAGGGCAGGACAAGAGGCTGGGTGAGTGGTTTTTACTATGCTGCTCTTTGGGGCTCCCTTGGTCTGGAGGGGAGGCTGGGTAGGAAGGGGCTCGAGCGCTGCAGGCAGGCGAAGAAGTGCTGCCGACAGCTTAGGATGATGATTGTGGATGGGGATGAGAGAGAATGGGAGAGATTTGTGAAACCCATATATCCTATGGACAGTGTGACTGTGCATCCTGTGCCTGCCTGCAACAGGAAGAAAAGGCTGTCAGGTGAGAGTTGCAGTCCTGAGGTTGGCAGCTCTTCAGTGTCTGGAATGTTGCTCTCCTGTAGGAGCTGCTGTCAAGCCTGCATGAGCTGAGCTGCTGGTGAGAAGTGCACACCTAGCACATGAGGAGTTAAACCTGCCTGCAGGCAGTGGAGCCTTGTTCTGACAGGGGGCTTGGTGAGTCCTCTGGACCAGCAAGCTCAGGATGCTCCAGCTCAGTGGTTTCATTGCCCAGCCTTTGGAAGCAAGCCAGGGCTTTGAACCCAGAGTCTGCTGCTCTTTGATCCAAGAGTGACTAAAAGCAAAGCCTAAGTACTGGAGCCATTCCTGAGAACTTGGCAACTGAAGGAATTGCTTCCTGCAGACAGTGGTGTTTAATAAATTACTCCTAAAGAAAAGACCTGTTTGATAACACTCTCGGGGAGCATGTTATTGAAACCTGTGAGTCCTGGACTACAAACCCTAATACCATCCCTGCTGTGCCTTTTGTGGCCTTGGGATGGAGCACAGGTCATGATCTTTTCTGAAAATATGCATCTGGCTGCCTCTGACACTAGAGTTCTGCTGTGGCCCAATGTCTTCCTCAGAGAACATAGTGATAAATCAGTCCTGTGTTTGGGCCTATCTGTGTTCACCCCATGTTGAGCTCCTTTGAGACATGGGACCTGAGTGTGAACTTCTCAGTCTCTTCTCTCTTCCTTCAAGGTCTGCCCTGTGGCCCTTAGCTCTGCCCGTGCGCTTGCAGAGAGCCAGGTGATTTTTGAAGCTGTGATCTGGTTTGTTGGTTTTGCCCAGGTTTATGAGCAGCTAAACATGCTGCTGAGGGATGCAATGACAGCTTCAGAGCCTGTGTCTTCCTTGCCTTGTTACAGGTTTATGGAGCTGGGAGTAAGTGCTGCAGTGCAATGTGAGTCCAGAGTGCGTTAGGTCATCCAGATCTTCTATTTCCCTTAGTGGTTGCTCATCAAAGAGGAATAGCCTGTATTGCTGCTGGATGAACTGCAGAGGCTTTGTTTCTTCAGTGGTCTGAGCAATGGCAGTGGCACAAACACAGAGGTCACTGTGGATATGGTGGGGTGGTGACACATCGGCAACGGACTCCCAGGTGGCTAAAAGCTGCCACCTTCCTTTGCTGTGGTTTGTTAATTAGCTGACACATCCAGAGTTGGTAGCTTGGTTAAAAAGTGGTGAAAGTACCTCCTAATCTTGGTCGTTCAGTCTTAGGCTGAAGAGCTGCAGCCTGGGGATGGAATTTGGGCTACTCCTGCTGTCTGCCTGAGTTAGTGGTGAGGACTAGGGCATCTCTGGCCAGGTTACCCTCCCTTCTCCCAGCTGTATCCCTGGCCTCCTTTCTGCAGCAACGTACCCAGGGCCTTCCTTAAGTGAGCAGCTGTACTCTTTGCTCCTTGGGTGTTGCAAAGGGCCCTGCAGGTTTGGGGAGCCAGGGAGAGCAGGCTCCCTGCCTGTGTGCTGCAGCAGTGCCTTCCTATGGATCATGGCATCCTTGCTAACTGTTAATGAGAACGGGCAGGGAAGAAACGTTCAGCAGTGTGTTACCAAGCTCCCTGTCTTGGGTGCTGAGCTGGTGGTGTAAATACATTCAGCTCCCACCTCAGGTCTGAGGCTTGCATGCTCATTGTGCAGCCCTGTGAAGAGCTGACTCCACAGTGGAGCTGGGACAGCTGGGAGCTCCCTTGCTCTGGCATGGGGGCACGTGACGTCCACTCTACTTGGAGAGGCCAGACAAATGCTGACCAGCTGTGTTGTCTGCCAGAACAGCTCCTTGGGGAAGCTGGCTGTGCCAGTTTTTGCAGCTGGCTCCTTCCATTGCATCCTGGTGCTTGTGGGTCTTTGTTTCCTGTAAGCCAAGTATCCCCCTCCACAGCTGGGGCAGCTCTTAGACCTCCTGCTGGCAAGGGAGAAGAGAAAAGGAGGGTTCCCCTCTGGGGAGGAAGGATGGATGCAATTTAGGTGTTCTGGGCTTTGCTGTCCTGAGTGCTGCAGACGAATTGCAGATCCTCTAATCTGCTATCCCACATGCAGAGCATTAAAGGAACTGGCTTGCACATCTGGCTCAGCTGACATAGGATGAATTTTGCTGAAGTGCTCCTGGAAGCAAGTCTGCAGAGTAACACCCCTGGGGCCTGGCTGGAGAGTGAGGCTGGCCTACAAGCTGCAGAAGCCCCACAGTGCTGGGCTTGCTTGCCAAACCAGAAAACCTTAAACTTGCACAAAGCGCTCTTCCAAATCCCATTCCCATGCTTTTAGTTCCTTGTTTGGTTGCAAACAGCTTTGGGATTACTCATATCCTGTGGTGTCTCGAGAGACTGGTAAGCTCTTGGGTACCAAGTGAAATGGATCCTTTCCTTTTCCCTTTCTGTCCTCTGTTCAGAGCTCTTTTAGGTTGGTGAGGAGGAGGTGCCCAGGAGCTGGGCCCAGGGCATGCCTGCGGGTGGGTGGCTTGGGATTGATGAGGGCATGGATCTCCCATGGGGCTGGGGATGTGGAGCATTGCATTGTGCTTCCAGCTGCCAGCTGACTTGGCTGTTGCTTCCCCAGCCGTGGCTCTAGGTGAGGGCGATGGCTGTGGACTCAGCAGGAATCTGAGGCTGTGCAGCAGCTGAGGGCTTTGTGGCTGAGGCTGCATTCCCCAGCGGTGTCGTCAGGCAAGGAGACAGTGATTTTTGGATTGTTTCAAGATGTAGGCGACTTGGCCTCTCAGGCAGGGCAGGAGATGTGCTTGCCTGGTCTCCTCAGCTTAGACAGTTGCTCTGCAGTATCCAGATGATGTTGGACTACCGGAGTGTCCCCAGGTGAGTGCTCATGTGGGACTGGCACTCCGATGCATTAAAGCAGTCGATGGAAAACCCAGCTCGGATCAAGGCCTGGCTTGTAATGTGGCCCCATATCCTTGCAGCCTGTAAGATGACCATGAAGGTTTGGGCTTGGTGCCATGGCAGGGACTCACCAGGCAGCATTCCTGGCGCTCTCAGGCCTCTTGCAGAAGGTGGGGTTGGTGCTGTTACTGCCAGGCCTGTCCAGGTTGTGCCAGGACCACAGACCCTCTTGTTGGCTGCAGCCCTAAATATAGCCGTAGAGAGGGCTGATCTCCCAAGGCTGAGTACTGCTATTCCACACATTTTTTGCTGTATCTCTGTGCTTACAGAGACCAGCAGCCTATGAAGGTCTGCAGTCCGTGAGGGTGGAGCCTGTTGCCCAGCTATCTCCATGGCACAGAGTGGGAGGACAGTGTCCATCCTGAGAGGTGAACATTGAGACATAGGGCTGGGCAGTTTGCTGCCACCTCCTTCCCCCCAGAGCCCTACAATGTCTCTGTGTTTGGGATGTACCAAACCTGGTGCTTCCCAGGTGGAAACAGGGATGTGGAATCCTCCAAAATTTCAGCTCCAGTTTCCCTGTGCTAGCCCCCAGCTCTGCCACAGGTCCCCCAGATCCTTATTACTTTTTTGGTGCATTTTCTTATAGCTCTGGCTGATGAAAAGAGCAGCAGTGGTATATCTCTCTGTTCTAGTTCTGGAGAATGGTCCCAAACCAAAGACATTCCCAGTCTCTGCGAAGTCTACTGCCAGATCACTGCATTAATGCTGTGGCAGCCTTTGAGTGGGTTGCCTACCATGGGGCTGGGTCTCCTTTGCCAGATGTGTGGAGAGCCCTTTGCTTCCTGGCAATCCTGTAGGATTGAAAACTTACTCTGCAGAGCTTCAGACAGCAGTGACTAACTTCACAGAGTTGCTCACAGGTCTGTCCTGAATACAGCTTTGATGATTTTATTTGTCCCCCTGAAATGCTCTGCACGTGCTCAGGCTGGAATCTGGCAATGGCTGAGTCCTGGGGACATACCAAAACCAAGAAGGGAATTGAGATACACTTGGTAGAAATTCGGACTGGCAATGCAGATGTTAGTGTGAGTGTTTTTCCTGGGAAGCTGATATTTGCCTCCTTAAATAAATGAAATTAGTTTTGAGCAGGGGATACCTCTGCATGAAGAATGCTGTGTTCCTGCATTCAAATCTTTGCTGTATGATCTCAGAGCCAGTACGTGATCTGAGCCTGCTCACTCCTCTGTCCATGTGCGTCCTACTGGTGCGTGTCCCCTCCAGATGATTTGCTCTGTGTGTGTGGGAATGATACCCTCAGGACCTGTAGGTACTAGTTCAACTTCCCTAGTCTATTCACTTAACCTTTGTCTATTGCTTCAACAGGAGGGGTTTGCATTTCAATTAAATATCCTTTGGGTAACACACTGCTGGGTGTTTTCAAGTGTGCTGCATTTCAACAGTATTTGTCTAATCTGGCTGAAGCTCAGTTGAATGCTGAAAGTAGAAAGCCAGGCTGCAACGAGGTCGATACCCTAGACCCTGAAGTATGTTGTTGTACACTGCTCTTCCTGTGACCTCCCAATTCCTTGCTGCCTCCATCCCAGGGGCATCTTTGGGGTGACTGAAAATTAGAATTGTACCCACAGTCGCACTTTGCAAAGGCTGCAGGCAGGGAAGACCTCTGGGTTCTGGACTACTGTTTCCTCCGCCCCAGTGTCTTTGGTAATAGGCTTCTTTTGCGATGGGAGGACTTTGTTGCTCTCTGTGTCTGGACTATGGGTAGAGGGTTTTAGCAGATACAGGCTGAGGTGCCCCTGCTCCTGGCTGATGTGTTTGGAGCTGGGAGATTGGAGCCGCATCCTGGGAAGCAGCAGCACTGGATGAGCACCTGTGTCTATCCCTTGCTGTTGCTGTGAGTGGGAGAGCTCAGGTTAGCCACGCTGGAAATGGGTGGCTGGCACTGGGATGCCAGTGAGCGGCTTCACTTGGCGCTTCCACTACGTAGCAGTCTCCAAAGGCTTTCCAGCATGGGAAGAGCTCTTGAGGCTTTCTGGAATATGATGATCTTCAAAGCATCTCTTTTGGAATAGAATCCCTTACCCTTAGCTCTGGGTGACTGAGATGTCCTGTCAAATTGTCTCCCTTTACCAGGCTTGTATACAAATGCCAGGCAGGAGGATGTGGCTGAGCGTCTTAACTGCCTTTCAGCTGGACTTGGATCCTGTTCATGTAACTTGTCCAGGCAACCATGTTTTTCTTGCAGCACTGGGAACGTGCTGTTTTTAACCACACTTTCTTGCTCGTCTTCGTTCTAAGATTCTTGAAATCTGCCTGGCTTCACCCCTTTACCTGCAGAGCATGCTGCTGGGAACAGAGTCCGACAGCCATGGATTGGCATGTGCTGAGTTGCCCTTTGTCTGCTTTCCTTGCTGTGGCCAGCTGGTAACTGCAGCAGAGCGCCTGCAGGGCTGGCTGTGGGCAGGCAGCAGCTTTGGGAGTGTGCTAGCACACCTCAGCAGCCCTGTCAGGCATTGCCTAGGCAAGCACTGGCTGCTCTGTCCCCGGGACCCTGAGCTCTTGGGTAGGCTTTAGTGTGTCAAGGAGGGTTCTTTGGGTTTTCCATCGTGCTGGAAAGATGCTTCCAGCCCTTCAGGCTGCCATCAGACCCTGAGGTCAACTATTGAATTTCTTGTTTCCACTTCAACTTGCAAGTGGGCTGAGTCACCAGCATAAGTTTGGGGAGTCACTGCTGCATCCGTTTGAGCTGTGCTCCAACAGCTTCTGTGTTTATTCACATAGACAATCCCTGTTCCAGACAAGTGTTTTTCTGGATAATTTCTGAGGATGTGTAGGTGAGATGGAGATGTAATACCAAGGAGAGAGACTTTGAGGAAAGCCTAGAAAACAGTCTGTGGGTGTTTCTGATCAGGGACAGTCTCGATGCATGGCTGAGACTTAGGGCACATCCCAGAAAACCAGGACAAGAAGTGGTCAAAGAAACATCTGAACTGCCCAGGAAGCTGCTTGCTGTCCAGTGTTTTGGTGACTGACTTCCCAGCTGCAAGACATTTCTCTGTTGAGGCTGAAAGTGTAACTAACACTCTATAGTGGGTCACAGGAGCTCCCTCTTAACTCCCCTGACCCCTGGGAGCAGAGGGCTCTCCTTGTCTGTGGCAAACTCAGGCAGCCCTGTTGGCTGGAGAGACAGGCTTAAAGCAGCTGTGCTAGAATCTGAGCACAGGTCTGTTAAACTCTGAATTGATTTTGACAGATGTGCTTTGGGATATGTTTCTCCTAACACAGTGGTTTTGACTGTCTGGAGACCCTTGAGAACAGTACATGCTTACCTGATCCCTTCTCCTCCTCCTCTTGCTCTGAACATGCCCCTTTTTTTCTGTCTTGCAGCTGTGGGGACTCAGGCAACAATCCTTTTCACCAAAGAGCCGTACTCCCAGGATGCCCTGCATGGCCGCAGCGCCATCCTCCGCTGCGAGGTGAAGGAGCCAGCGGATGTGGAGTTTGAATGGCTGCAGAATGGGCTTCCTGTTCAGGACACGGAGCAGCGCTTCAAGGAAGGCAGCAACCTGCAGTTTGCCGCTGTCGATCGGCACCGGGATGTTGGGGTCTTCCAGTGTCTAGTGAGGAACGTGCTCACTGGGGAGGAGGCCCACACAGCCAATGCGTCTTTCAATATCAAGTGTGAGTGTGGGGTGAAGGCAGCAGCCTGATGCTGCCCACTGTGGACAGGGAAAAGCACTCTGGGGAAGGACTGAGGCTGGAAACAGCTTTGCCACACTGTTTGCTAATGCTTGTGGGGGTAGGGGTCAGACAGGGGTTGGACAGCTTGGACTGTGCAAGTAGGATTCCTCTCCAGCTGACATGTCCATTATGCCCTCTAGACCTCTTGTGTCTTCTGGTGTATCCAAGGCTGTCAGAGATGCTTTCTCATGCTGTCATTCCCATTTGTATATATGAAACCGAGTCATTACTGCAGCAAGTGTGTCCTGGGCACTGCAGGTCCTTTCAGAACTCCTCTTATCCCTCAGAGAACAGCTACACAGAGCAAAGTGGGACCTTTGCAGTGTGGGTGTCCCTTTACTGTGTGCTGGCTTGAGGGCTTATGCATCTCTCTGCATGCTTGTGCCCTTGCTGCCTGCTCTGGTTATTTGTGAGTCACCAATAACCATTACCTGGGCTCATTAGGTTTGGAGAGCTAGCTGTGTTGATATTCTTTGATCCCACAGGGATTGAGACAGGCAGTGTGGTGCTGAAGCAGCCGGCCAGCATAGCTGAGATCCAGCCCTCCTCTACAGTGGTGCTGCGGTGTCACATCGATGGCCACCCGCGGTAAGGGTTGCCTCCTGAGGAGTGGACCCTGCCACGGGTCCCCCTGCATCTTGGCTGCGTGCTCTTCCCCTATTTCTCTCTCTCTCTCTCTTTCTGTCTCTCTCTCCCCCACCCTTTCTCTCTCTCCTCCTTCCCCACCTCCCCTCCTCTCTCCTACAATAATTCAGTAGAGTCTAGGGAAGGCGAAAGGCAGGATTGAGCCTGTGGCTGAACACCGTGGGAGAAGGCAAACGGCTTCCTCAGAGCCGCGTAGCGAGGAGCACAGTAAGAATGGGCTGTCACAGTTCAGTCGCTGAGCTGCTTGGTGTGCTGCAGTCACTCTCCGTTGCTTTCCAGTCATGTCCCATCCACTTGGCTGCATATCTCATGGCTTTGTGTCTGTGTCAGGGCCGGCAGCGGGGATGGAGAACCAGGGAAATGGGCCATCTCTGGGCTGTCTCCTCGGCGCACCTGCTCTCTGGGGAGGCCTGACGGTGCCGTGCACCTGGTCACCTCCTTGTCCCTGTCTTGCAGCCCCACGTGGCAGTGGTTTCGGGATGGTAACCCCCTCCCCGATGGCCGCAGCACCTATTCTGTCAGCAACAAGGAGCGAACGCTGACCCTGCAGAGTGCCAGCCCTGATGACAACGGGCTCTACTACTGCTGCGCCCGCAGTGCCGTCGGCTTCATCTGCAGCCAGAACAACTTCACACTGAATGTCATCGGTGAGTTGCGTCCCAGCTGTTTAGGGCTGGAGGCTCAGCTGTTTTACCTCCCTGGTAACAGCCTCCCCTCTCCCGCAGGACCAGGAGCCAGGCTGCAGGGGAAGTGTCAGGCTTAGTGTGACTTTCTCTGTGCAAACCCTCTGGCCAGAGACAGGCCTGGAAAATCCTGGCCAGATTTGAACCCTGCCCTATCTACAGGTGTTAATTTGCCATTGTATTTTTCTGGAGCAGGTTTATGCTGTTGTCTCTGGTAATGGAGCACCAGGTTTGGACCCTGGAGTCTTTAGGTGCTCCTGGTTTTGCTAATATTAGTGCCACGTAGATGCCCTGTTGGCCTTTGGAGGCAAGACCCAAGGAGGGTAGGAAGTGTTTACCTTAGAGAGGTATTTGGAACTGGACAAGGGAATTTGCAGTCCATTGACAACTTTGATCTGTTTGCTAGGAGCCAGGGTGCTCAGGGCCTTGCTGGAAGCAGAAGGGGTTTTCCCTAGAGCAGCTACCACATGCAGTCCAGGGCTCTGATTCCATAACTCCAGCCCTGCTGGCATGTCGATCTCCTTTGGGTTTGCTGGGTGCATCCACCTCTTTGAGCTTCCCCCAGAGCACTGGTAAGGGGACACAGGCCATTTCGTTCCTTTCACCCCCCTGTGGTCTCTGCCATTGCAGATGAGAGCTTTCCTCAGGCGGTGATCGTCCCACAGGACCTCATTGTGACCAAGAATGAAGAGGCCATGTTTGACTGCCAGTTTGCAGCCGTGCCCCCTCCTACACAGGAATGGCTCTTTGAAGACAACCCCATCACCAACAGATCCAAGTAATAGGGACTTCAGTGATGTGGGCAGGGCTGGGAGGAGAGGGGCACTGTGTTCCAGAAGCGACAGAAAGAGGCCAAACCCTGACTGTGCATGAAGGCAAGCATGCAGCATCAGGCTGGCCGTGGGGATTGGTTTCTCAGCTTTGCTGGCTTGGGTTTAGTAGGGGCTTTGTCCTTTTGCATGGCCTTTATCTGCAAAGGACTGTGAAGTTTGTCTTCAAATGAATCCATGGGGCTGTCGGTTCTAGATGCCCCTCAATGATGGCCCCTACAGCTGGGGGTGTCTCCCAGCCCCAGATGTCTTTGTGTGGTGATTTCATGGAGCCAGGGACAGCTCAAGCTCCAGTCACTGACTTGGGACAATTCAAAGTCAGGGATGTGTCCCAGTACTAGATGCCCACACATGGTGATCCCCAAACTTGGGGACTCCTCCCAGCCCCCAACATCTGCAGAGCAATCACTGGGTGAATGGGTCTCTTGCACTGCCAGATACAAGTGCATGGTGATCCTCAGAGCCAGGAATGTTTCTGAGCCCCAGACACCTAGTCAGTCTGCAGAGGTGGGAACAGTGATCCCGGAGCCTGGGCTGTCTCTCAACCAAACTGTGCAAGGCAAGCAGTGGTATCCGGGTGCCCGATGCCCTTGGCCTGGCAGCTCCCAGGCGCCACCTTGTGCCCCCTGCCCCGTCTCCTGGCTGTTCCTTCTCTCGGAACTGGCCCAGTTTAGTGATGCATCTTTTGATGGGAGCCAGCTCTTCACCAGAGAAAAGACTTCTGTGAGCTCCATGCAGAATGTGTGCCCCCCATCTCCTTGTGTATGTGTGCTGCTCCCCCCTCACTGGGAAGCTTTGGCTTGGCGCAGTCTCCCTCTTGGTTTCACAGGCTCATGTGGGACATTGCAGGGCTGTAGCTCTGGCCCATGCCCTGCAGAGATGCCCACTGAGCCCTTCCTCTCCCCACGTGCCCAGGACCACCGTGTTCACCAACGGTTCCCTGCTGATCACCCAGGTGAGGGCTCGCAGCACCGGTGTCTATAAGTGCGTTGGCCACGGGCAGAGGGGCAAACCTCTTGTACTGAAGGCGACTCTGCAGCTAGCAGGTGAGGTCCTGGGGCTGGTGACAGGGTGGGCAGTGGGTCCCAGAGTTTCAGTGTCACTCTGGAGCTGTGTGATGGTGGGTCAGTACATGGAAAACTGCTTGGCTTATCTGTGAAATGGTTCATTCTTGCTGCCTGGATGAGGGGGGGCAAACATAGCTTGTGTACTCTCTCCCTCCAGTGATGCTTCCCATTTGAATGATGATGCTGGTGGGTTGGCTACATGTTCCCACCCTGTTTGAGCTCTGCTGTCTATTGCTCCTCTCAGAGATCGAAGAAATGGCACCCTTCTCCCCGAAGGTGTTGACGGCGAACCAGGGGCATCGCGTGTCCTGCACTGCCCCACGAGGCGTACCCACCCCCCAGGTCTGGTGGGAGAGGAACCAGGAACGAATTCCCACTGCTGGCAGGGTGTACCAAGAGGCAGAGCAGCTTGTTTTTACCAGTATCACTGAGATGGATGCAGGGATCTACACGTGCCATGCTGCCAACAAGGCTGGAGAGAAAAAACAGGAGCTGAGCATCACTGTGGCTAGTAGGCAACTTCTGAGAAGGGTGGGAGCAGAAAAGGGGCTGGATGGGGGTTAGGGTGAGTTGGGGCAGCATGGTGCATCACCTCTCTGATACAGACAGGCACCTCTCTCATGGTTGAGCTGCTGGGCCCCCTGTCTGGCTGCACACTGCCTGTCTGGTCTGCACTGGTGCTGGTCAGGGGAATAATGAGTGGCCCTGTGTAACCCCTTGCCTTCGTGCCCAGCGGTACCCAAGTGGGTGGAGATGCCCAAGGACAGTCAGCTGGAGGAGAGCAAGCCAGGATACCTGCACTGCCTCAGCAAGGCTTCCCTGAAACCCACCGTCACGTGGTACCGCAACGGTGTCTCAATTTCTGAGGTGAGGTGATGGGGCAAGCCCCTGCTGCTTATGGGCACTTCTGCTGGGCACCTGCTCTGCTGCTGTTGTTTTTCACCTTGTTCCTAGGCCCAGCACCCCTGTCACCCCCACTCTGGCCATGTTCCTGGCACTATCTTCATCCTACTGATGTATTGATACACAACTGGCTGTCTCTTGCCACTTGGCTGCCAGTCAGCCCTGTGCTTTTGGGGCAGTGACAAAAAAAAGGTCACTGCAGCTTGTCTCAGTTCTCCATGTGGGTCTCAACAGGGATGTGTCTATCTGAAGCATGATGTGGGCATGTGGAGTGTCAGAAGTGCCACAAGCAAGGGCTGAGCCCAGGGCTGGTGACAGTGTCATTTCTGCCCCTCTCCTTCCGTCCCTCTGGGCAGGACTCGCGGTTTGAGATTTCCGAGAACGGGACGCTGCGCATCAACAACGTGGAGGTGTATGATGGCACCATGTACAAGTGCGTGAGCAGCACGCCAGCAGGCAGCATCGAGGGCTATGCACGAGTGCACGTGCTAGGTATGCTAACAGTCACCTCACCTCCTTCCCTTGTGGGGACCTCTTTTGCCTGGCAGGCTGCAGGTGTGATACCTGTGGCTCCAGTGCCTCCTGTGGCTGTGAGGGGTGTAAAACAGCACATCTGTCTGTTGCAGAGAAGCTGAAGTTCACCCCGCCACCCCAGCCTCTGCAGTGCATGGAGTTTGATAAAGAGGTTACAGTGTCCTGTTCAGCCACTGGCCGGGAAAAACCCACCATCCAGTGGACTAAAACAGGTAAGGGGGACTTGGATGTGATATGTCTGTTTCTGACCTGGGGCCCCAGGAACTTTGTCCCACCTCCAGTGCGGGCGAAGCAGCGGTGCAATGGCTGCCTGGGAAGCTGCCGTGTGGCACAGTGCTTCATGCATGACTGTTGTGTCCGTCTTCTTGTGTCCTGCAGATGGGAGCAGCTTGCCATCCCATGTCAGCCACAATGCTGGCATCTTGTCCTTCCACAAGGTGAGCAGGAGCGATTCAGGGAACTACACATGCATCGCCTCCAACAGGCCACAGGGCGAGATCCGTGCCACCGTGCAGCTCGTGGTAGCAGGTGAGGGCTCTGCAGCAGGCAGGTGGGTTTCCTGTTGAGCTGTGGGTTTGCCTGGGTGGCACCCAACTGGCATGCCCCTGCAGAGAAGGCAGTGTCTGGCCTGACCCCAAGCTGTGCCCTGTGGCACTCAAGTGTCTGTTTTGTCGGTGCTTCGCATGCAGCCTGAGAGGGCACGTGCCACTGTGCCAGTGCTGGCCCTGCGCCCTGCTCAGCACCATTCCCAGGAACTGACAGCGTTCATGTTGGTCTCTCTGCCTTCAGTTTATGTCACCTTCAAGCTGGAGCCAGAGCCCACGACAGTGTACCAGGGGCACACAGCCATGTTCCAGTGCCAGGCAGAGGGGGACCCCATACCGCACATCCAGTGGAAAGGGAAGGACAAGATTTTGGATCCTGGCAAGCTCCTACCCAGGTATACAGCCTCCATTCCAAACTGAAATGTGGTGCAGCCTGGCATTCCCTGTGCCTGCTCAGTATGTGAGTGCCAGCAGTGCAATCTCGGGTTCCCAACTTGGTGGGCACATAGTTGTCTCCATGTGCCAGGACTTGGACTCCCCTGGCCCCGGGGTTGCTCTTAGGCACAGCCTGCCAAGCTGTGATTGAGCTGCAGTCATTTGTTCTTGATTGTTGCACAGCCTGAAATTGAAGATTGATTGCACTAGGGACATGGGGCTGAGGCGTTCTGGAGAGATGGGGCTTCAGGTGCCCCGAGCCTGCCTCTGCCCTCTGGTGTTTGCAAAGAGCTCTGTGTGTGTGATTGGCAGGATTCAGATCATGCCCAATGGCTCCCTGGTGATTTACGACGTCACCACCGAGGACTCTGGAAAATACACCTGTATCGCTGGCAACAGCTGCAACATCAAGCACCGAGAGGCCTTCCTATATGTTGTAGGTAAGTGCCCAGTGTTGGGACACGGCCTCCTGGGATCCCTGGCAATTCTAGGCCTTGCTCCTGGCCCTGTATGTGGGTGCTGCATGTCAGGTTGTGCTTGCTAGGTAGTCACATCATCCCCATCGGGATGCAGCACAGCGTGCATCCTGTGGGTGGATGAGGAGGTGGCCAGAGCAGCAGGTGGGAGGTGGGGTTTTTCTCATTCCTGCAGCACATTCCTGAGCAGGATCTGGGAGATCCCTCCCCACCTTCATGTGGTCGGTGCTCTCTGCCCCACAGACAAGCCAGCAGCAGAAGAGGATGAGGGACTTGGCAGCCACACACCCTACAAGATGATCCAGACCATTGGACTTTCGGTGGGGGCAGCTGTTGCCTATATTATTATTGTGCTGGGGCTGATGTTCTACTGTAAGAAGCGGAGAAAAGCCAAGAGGCTGAAGAAGCACCCAGAGGGCGAGGAGCCTGAAATGGAGTGTCTGAATGGTGAGGCTGATACCCCTGAGGGTGGGGGCTTCACTGCCAACCTGGGGGTGGGGATTTCACTGCTGGCCCCCTATGCCTGTGCTGGAGGGTCTGAGGGGCAGGGAGTTCCCAGGGAATGGGACGATTCCTTACCCTTGGTCTCTTGCTCTCAGTTCTGTCTATGGCTGGTGGCAGAGACCTGCTACCAGGTGAGAAATAGGAAAGTCAGTGTGAGACCTGCATCCCAGCCTGACATTGTGGCTGTCTCTTTCTGCTGAGTTATGTATTGCTCCTGCATCCCAGCACCTGTACATGGCATCATATACACAAGGGGAGGGAAGGATCCCTATTGCAATGTAATGAAATAGAAGTACTCTACTGGCCTCTTCAAATCACAGTTCAGCAGCTCCTGGTGCTGGAGGGAAGATGTTTCACTGAACTCACCCTGTTATCCCTGAAACCCTTACAAGCTCTGAGCATCTACAGCATTCTCCAATAAGGACTCCTGGAGCATAACAGGTTATCTAAAAATTTTCTCTTTGCTTTTCAAACTTGTCACTTACCAGCTCTGCTCTGGAACACACAACTCTTTTGTATGTCTGGTTGTTCCTGCGTGTGCCTTTTCTGGTTGTGCTGTCACCTTCCTGAGATGGGGAGCCCCAGACACGATTTGGTGTGTCCACCTTGCAGAGTGACACAGCTGTGCTGTGTCCTCTTCCCAGCTGTGCCCCTGGCTTCAGTTCCCTGTTGACAGAGCTGGCTGACCCCACCACTGTGGATAGGACATTGCTTTCTTCGGGCCTCACACTGCATCTTTGGCTGCACTTCCCACTGCTCAGTGTCATTTTGCAGCTGGCCACAGCTGGCCTGTATCTTTGCTGCTAGCTGCACTGGCAGCTTTGGCAAACAGCTGCCAGCAGCACCCCGTCCACGTTGGCAATGTGTTGTACTGCCGTGATTCCTACCTTCTGTGTGTCCATTGGAGGATGTTTCCTCGTATTCTGTAGCAGCTGAGCTGTTCTTTAACAGCTGTTTCCATGAGACCCTGCAAATAGACTAAACTGGGTTCCCATTGTGCATGAGCTACAGGACTCCTTCAAGGAAGCCAAGAGATCGTTGGGGCATCATTTTCATTTCCAAAAGTTGTTTCAGCTTTCTCCTGACAATGTGGTTGTCCTTGCATCACTGATACTAGTGAGGACTTGTTAGTGGTGGGGTGCAGTCGATTTTGCTGTCCCTAATCCCCTGGATCTCCCAATACCTCCCCATAAGTGCAGATGTTCTCCCTCCCAGTTCTCTAGCACACAGCCATGACCTTCCTGGGAAAGGATTTTTTTTTTTTAAATCTTTTTGAGGTGGTCTCAGATTTTTATCTTGGCCTCTCTTTGTTATATTTTTATTCTGCCTGAGTTTGCCTCTCCTTATTGCCTTCATCTGTAACCAGTTTAGCTGTCAGAGAGATGCATCCTCACTGCTACAAGCAGACCCACGTGCCCAGATGTCTACACTCCTCTCCATAGCCTGTCTGGAGAAGTGGTTTGTGTTTGCTCTCAGCTCTAGTAGAGTTATCCCATTCACCATGGTCTTCAAAGATCTGGCTCTATGCCTCTTTTTGGTGTGGTCCCTCTTTAGCTAGGTAAACAGAAGTATCTCAGCACCTACCTCCGTAACTACAAGTATTCCCTGGCTGACTACCAGCTGACTTGTCCAGTGCCTTCAGAATCCAGAAAGACTTGACTTTCCTATGGATTTGCAGTAGATCCTTCCTATGGATTTCCTATGGCTCAGTGCACTTCTAACCAGTCAGTTACCTTCCAAGGTCATGCCCTTGTTGTGCCACATCCTCTATAACAAAGGTGCTTGCTTTTAATATCCCTCTGTCTGACTGTGCTGCTTTTTTTTTTTTTTGTGAATACAGACATAGCATCTGGGGAGACTAATGGCTGTGGGGACTTATTTCTGAGGTGGCACGTGCTAATGTGTCTAGGGCAGCATGGCATTGTCTCTTTCTTCAGGTGTTGTGGGCAGGTGGGCAGAGTAGGCCATTTCTTTACACTTGGTTTGCCTCTGGACTGCTGGATATACAAATTAAATTCCTGTTATTTTTGCAGTCCCCGTGTTATTAACTGCCTTGTCCAAGCTCTGTAAAACAATCTGTTCTGGAAAGCATCTGTTCTTGCTGCCTGCTGGTGCTGTCTCTCAGTGGCAGCACACTCACTCTGCAGCCTTCAGGATTTTCTTGGCAAGGCTGCAGTGGTCTTCTTGTGTTATCTTCTTGGCTTGAAGCTTGTAGTCTTAAGACACGATCAGTCATGAATGCAGACAGCACAGGGTCAAACAGTCCTGCTGATAACTAGTGTAAAACCAGGGAGAATGTAAGTAGATCAAACTTCGATTTATAGGACAGGTGGTGTTTTTTCACTATTGTCTTCTGCAAATCTTACTCCAGCATATGAGAGCGTACAGCTGTCAGTAGCCATGGCTCTTAACATAACTCAGTGTTCACAGCTGCAGTCCTACCTGTGACAAAGCCATGATCCTTGTCATGGTGGCCAAACCTGCTCAGGATGTGCTGGTACCTCTCTTGTACGCCTGCATTGTAAGCACGCGTGTACACACGCTGCTGTACAGTAACCTGTGATGGGAATTACAGGCAGTGGGATTCCTGTTGGAATTAATTTTGTCTTGGGTTAAGTCTTAATTTTGTGATTTCCTTTTGCATGACTAAGCGTTTGCCTAATGCTTGTTCCAGGACTAGCTGAAATACAGCGTGCACAGTAGTACAGAGTGATGCTGGAAGTGTATCAGCCACTTTAGTTCAGTGCTGTACCCTCCTTTACATTCCAACTCCTGCCTTCAGCTTATGGAAAGTACCATTTCCAAAGCACCAGGTCTGATCCAAACAGTAAATGCATTTAAAATCAAGATTTCCTATCTATGCAGTTGTTCCTCTACAAGCTGCCTAAAATGCAGGGTTCTCTACTTTATTAAGGCTATAATGGTTTGTCCTGTTCTCTGGCTTCTGTTTATGCTAAGGAAATTTCTAGTGGAGTTCCTGTGCAGAAAATTTGCTGGGGTTGATTTCAAGGACAGTGCTTCCCAGCTCTGCTTTAGCAAAGCCAGTTAAAGTCCAGGCCGATCTGGTCTTACAGGTTCAAGATTTCCAAGAACATGAGTATTGCTGGCTTGCTGGGAAGTGAGTAAGGAATAGGGACATCGAGACTGCAGCAGCTGATGCCAGATAGACTTGAGATGCTCTTTGGCATCAAGAGACTGTGGTTATAGTGAGCAGGGTTCACTCTGCTCCGTCTCTGCCCCACGCATCCCATCCTCTGCTGTTGCTCTGCAGAGTTTTGTCAGTGGTAGTTTGGATGTAGCTGCTGCTTTGGAATGACTTGAGTGGCATGGGATGGACAAGGCCAGATGGGGCTGGCTGGTTCTGGGACCAAAGCCATGGCTCAGCATCTGATTTCAAGGGTGGCTGCAGGGCCAGAGATGAGGCCGGAACTGAGTCCAGAGGGAACAACTGCATGGAGGCCACTCTGTTGCCTGGGGCTAGACATCAAGCTGGGGTGCTTGGAGCCAGTTGTGAGTGCTTGGAGTGTCAGAGCCTCGGTAGAGGCTAAGCCCCAAATATAAAATTCTCTGCACAGCCTGGTAGGATGCTGAAGCTGTTTGTTTTTCCCTCACAGGTGGTGCTTTGCTGCAGAATGGGCAGATGACAGCAGAGATTCAGGAAGAAGTGGCCTTGACCAACCTGGGCAGCAGCTCTGGGGCCAGCAAGCGGCACAGTGCTACTGACAAGATGCACTTTCCGCGTTCCAACCTGCAGACGATCACAACCCTGGGTATGCTGGGCCACCCTGGCCCTGACCCCACTCCAGCAGGAAACCTGTGACTGAAACCCTAGTTGTCCTAGCCAAGAAATGGGATGTGCTGGGATATTGAGGGTCCTGCAGCCACTGGACTGTCAAATACACATGCTGTCCTAACACACGCTCTCTTCCCGTGTGCTTCTCTGCACTTTCAGGCAGGGGGGAGTTTGGTGAAGTGTTCCTTGCCAAGGCCAAAGGTGCAGAAGATGGCGAGGGTGAAGTGCTGGTCCTGGTGAAGAGCCTGCAGACAAGGGATGAGCAGCTGCAGCTGGACTTCCGTCGAGAGGCAGAGATGTTTGGCAAGCTGAACCACTCCAACGTGGTGCGGCTGCTGGGGCTGTGCCGCGAGGCAGAGCCACACTACATGGTCCTGGAGTATGTGGACTTGGTAAGGGCCCTACCAGCACTGCCTGCAGTGGAGCAGGGGGATGACAACAGTGCACATGGGGCTTGCAAGTGTGATGACAGGCTGGCAGCACAGGGCAGGCAAGGTGTAGGGATACCATGCTGAGCTTACTACTGTTCCCAGCCTGTGGAGGAGTCTCAAGGGGAATGAAATTCTCCTGCAAGACTTGGAGGTGACTTTGTTCTTTACATCCTTCTGATTCCTGGTTTATGTCCTGGACTCAGCTGTGTAAGCTAAGTTGTGGTACTCCGTGCTGCAGAATGGCTGTGAATGCTAAGGGCTATAGGGAGTCTGGAGTCTGTAGGAGAGAAATCAATCTGGGGCATGAAAAGCCTCCTGGAGGCTTCAGGCCTGTTTGCCCTGATCGTAGCCAGTTGAGGCCCAGAATCAAGATGCTGGCTTGCCCTGCAAGGCAGGAACCATGGATCAGGAGATGAGGATCTGTGGGTCTGCCAAATCCAGGCACTGCAAGGACTGATGAGACTGGTGGCATGTAGAGGTGCTGTGTCTTAATTGCTGTCTGTCTCCCAGGGGGACCTGAAGCAGTTCCTGAGGATCTCCAAGAGCAAAGATGAGTCTCTGAAGCCACAGCCTCTCACTACCAAACATAAGGTGACAGTGCGGCTTTTGAAGTGCTGTGGGGTTGGGAACCTGAAGGAAGACAGCCAATGCTGACATCTCTCTGGGGTCAGGTGTCTCTCTGCACACAGGTGGCCCTGGGCATGGAGCACCTCTCCAACGGCAGGTTTGTGCACCGGGACTTGGCAGCCAGGAACTGCCTGGTCAGTGCCCAGCGGCAGGTCAAGGTCTCATCCCTGAGCCTCAGCAAGGACGTGTACAACAGGTCAGGTGGGAGCCTAAGAGGGGAATGAATGGGGGTGGAATGGCACCAGTCTCATTGCCTGCCTGTGCTGCCCACAGTGAGTACTACCACTTCCGCCAGGCCTGGATCCCGCTGCGCTGGATGCCACCTGAAGCTGTGCTGGAAGATGAGTTCTCCACTAAGTCGGATGTGTGGTCTTTTGGGGTGCTCATGTGGGAGGTCTTCACGCATGGGGAGATGCCCTACACTCCACTGGCAGATGATGAGGTCTTAGCAGGTATGTGGAGTACCTTGTGCTGTCTCTGGAATTGTAGCCTAATTTCTTTTCATGTGGTAAAGGTGGCCAGACAAGCTGTGTGATGTCCCTCCTCTTGACATGGTGCTGGTCTGTCTGAGGAGGCCGTCCCAGCCTGCACGGAGAATTGCTGCCCTCCTCGCACCCCACAGAGAGGATCGCACCCCTTCCCTATGGCCCTTTGAACTTTTCTTTCATGCCAGGTCTGCAGTCAGGAAAGACGAAGCTCCCGCACCCCGAGGGCTGCCCTTCCCGCCTGGCCAAGCTGATGCAGCGCTGCTGGGCCCCCAGCCCTAAGGATCGGCCCTCCTTCAGTGAGCTCGCCACCACCCTCGGGGACAGCTCAGCTGACAGCAAAGCCTGAGCATCCGGCCCTTGCTGGTGAAGGATGTGGCGGGGTGGAAGGGGGTCTCTATGTGCCTGGGAAGCCCCTGGCACTCCTGCAGCCCCTTGCTGAGCCCGACCCCGATGCGCCAGCAAGCAGCTCAGCGCCAGCAGCTGCTGGACTCAAAGCACAAGCCAGTGTACCCCAGCCCCACCCCCCTCCTCCACAGGTCCCAAAAGACAGCCCTTGCTGCCTCCTGCTCTCCGCCTGCTCAGCCTGGTGCCCTTAGGCTGCTGGTGTGGATGGAGCGCAGCTCCCCCTCATCCGGTGAGAGCTGGGGTGTCCCTGCTCGCCATGTCCATACCTGCCAGCCTGGCCCAGCCTCTCTCTCCGTCCGTCTGTGCTAGGCATGCCTGACTTCCCCACACCCCCACGGGTACAGGCCAGCCAACAGGAGCACGAAGTGCCTGGCATATGAAGGAGCTCACTACCTTTCCCAGTTACCCTGTGCCTTTTTTTGTACTATGACTCTGGGCAGAGCCCCCTCTCTCCCTCTCCCTCTTCCAGAGCGCTGACTCCTCCCTACCATAGTATTTCTGTTACTGGAATGCAGCCTAGAATGGGTTAGTTTTGTTTGCTTGAGTGGAGGGTATTGCAGCCAAGAAGGGTTGGGTTTTGTTGGGTTTTTACGTGCTGCTCTCAATAAAGAAGGCGCTTTTTTTTTTGGTTTTTTTTTGTCTTTGTAAGATGCTGCTGTCAGATAGCTGTTTTCTTCCACATGGCTCCTGGGATGGGTTGGGGGCCAGTTCTTCAAGCATCTGTCTCCTGTGTTTAGCCCTTTAGCCCCCTTCTCAGATGAATTTGAGCTTTCTGTTCCCTGAGGGAACGCTTTGCCTCAGCACTTACTGTCTCTGTGGGCAGTCATGGGTTGCTCTCCAACAGGAACAGGTGTCTCAAGAGAAAAATGTCCTTCTCAAACTCCAAGCAAAAACAACCACTTATGGACACGTTGACAGTCTCCCCCCAATTCAGGTAGTCATGGGATTTGTGCACGTAACGCTGTGGCCTGTGGCAGCTTTGCAGCCAGCACTGGCTCGTGTTTTTGCACAGCTGCTACTTGGGGGACAGAAAAGCTAGTAGGGCCAGGCCTGTATGGGGATACTGGGGGAAATCCTGCTGTCTCATGTGGTCTGCTACCCTCTCCTCTGTGCTGATGGCCCAGAACAATGGTAGGGTTTTGTCGGTCTCTTCTTGGGAAAAGAAAGGTGGGCAGATAATATACAAGAAGCCCCAGCCCCCCCAGCATGAACATGAGCCAAGTCCCTTGAAGACACAGTGAGATGCAGGGTTTGACCAAAATGCAGACCAATGGTTTCACTTTGCTGCACAGCTCTGTGTTGGGGGTTATAGAGACAGATCTGAGCTCTTTCAGGAAGCCTACTGGGGATGAACTGGAGATGATGGGCATAAGCTGCACCAGGGACTTTAATATTGGGTATTAGGGAAAATGCTTCCCCTTGAGGGTAATAAAGGTCTGAGTCCCAGAGAAGCTACAGTATCTCCATCATCATCATCAGAGATGCTCAACCCTGGACCAGGTAAGTCTTGAACAATCTACTCTAGTTGGCTCTGCTTTAATCAGGCATGGACCAGAAATGTCCAGGATCCCCTTCCCACCTCTGCTACCCAGAGAAGCTGTGGAGATACTGGAGGGTGAAAAGGGCTCATTTCTTGAAATGTGCTAGCTGACTCTGAGCTCAAATTTGGTCCAGGAAATGGCTTGCTTGGAAGCTGTGCAAGCAAGTTTGCTGGCCGTAGAACAGTTATCAAAAGTGTTTGTCCCTTTTCCAACACTTGTGTGTTACAGCTGGGATCTATGGAATCTCCCCAAGCCAAGGCCTCTTGGCAAGCTAAGATTGGCAGTGGCTGGGTGTTGGGCCCCTCTCTAGAGGGGAACAACCAGGTCCAGTTCACCAGACCTGGTGCTCCTGGTAGACTTGGCTGCAGGTTACTGCCACTCTGAACCCTTGCTGCCTCCATGACCAGATGGCCTGGCCACAGCGTGGGACTGGTGGCACTACTAGGAGGAGCTGTTGCAGGCTGTGTCAGGATGTGCCTTGCCTTCTCCCCCTTGCAGCTGCATGTCCCTCTTGTCACCCCCCCAGTCCGCCCCAGTGTGTACGCAACCCTTTTGAAGCGTGTGAGTGTTTCGGCACTGCTGTATATGTGTTCTCAAACTTGCAAGTGACCTCTCACATTTGCTGTTGTTTGACGTTCTTTTGTTCCATTTCTCCCATCCATCCAGTTCCTGTGGACTTTGCTGTCCTTCATTTCAGGCAGGACCACTGCACCCTTTGGGCTGATTCCTGCAGCCAAGCCACAAGCAGAATCTCAGTAATGCCATAACTAGAGAACTGAGATGCCAAGGATTTCTTGGGTAACATCCTTGTTCTGCCAGCTTTATTTGTGCAGGTATCTTGTGTACTGGGAGGGAACACCATGGCTGCAGTGAGCTGTTCAGTGAGCAGTGTCAGGACTGGGTTATCTTCTTTATCCCAACACATCCTGGAGACCCGAGTACCTGTTTGCTGTGCAGTCAGGACCTGGTGACTACAGGGAAACACCCAAATGGAAAGGCACCAAACCTAGGACAAACTCCAGACCCAAACAGTGCAGAATGACGGGGGCTGGGATTGTGTATTTTTGGAAGTGATGTCATGAAAATGTTCTGTATCCTTGGGGATGGGACAGATGTTGGCCAAACTAATTGGAAACAGCAAGCTGAGCAAATACAGTCCTAGCCAAAGCCCCTACAGGAGAATGAGAGGACTGGGCAGTTGACAGAGGTGGGATCCAGTTGCCTCAGCCCAAATTGAAGAAACACCTTAAAGAACATGTGTGATATTCAGGGCCAGGAAAAACAGCATGGCTCTATCAGAGCAAAGGTCCACCTAGCGGGCCACTGGCTGTGGCCAAAATTGAACATTTAGCGAACAGTGTAAGAGAAGAGCAAGTAGGTGTATGTTAGTCCCAACTAACAATTCCCTAAATCTTAAAGACCTCCAAACCAGGCATTTCCAGCAGTCCTTGATGTTTTCTCTTGCTAGAAGGTTATGCAAATTCCCCTTGTGCCTATGTATACTTTGAGCACCCCTGATCAGTGAACGCACAGATCTACTGCGTGGCTTTTTGGTTTACTCCAGTTTTATCTGCTGCCCTGTGGATCTTCTGCAGCCCTGTGTCAAGCACCTGTGGGGAAACTAATGGGCCTTAACTGTCCTAAGCAGCCTCACTTGGGACTTCCCCGCGCTCTTGAGCTGCATTTCAGCTCAAGCCTGGGCCTTCAGGTTTGTTTTGAGCAACCTTGTAGGTGTTCCTGGTTTTGTCTTGCCTCTAGCCCTGTCTTCTAGGCACATAAGCCTTATTATCCAGTCCTGATTTGGCTCTATCTCATGACCATGTGGATACTGGACTTGTTTCATTGCTTGCTCTGTGGATGGACCCTGATATTAAAACACCTGTCTTGGTTCTGCTCAGCTACTATGGGACCTGTTCATGAGGGCCTGGGTGTCATCCTTAGGTGGTGGCTAGTCACCCCTCGTGGGGAAGCCCCATTCATGCACCACTCTGCTGACCAAAAAAAGCACATTAAGAAAGGCCCTAGCCTGGTTTAACATGTGCAGCAGTACCTCCATTCTAGTTGTTACTGCTCATAGAAAAGATCTGTCTGTTAAAAAAAGAGCAGATGAAGTATCAGTAGTAGGAAGATCGGGAACAGTATGGAAACCATCAAACCCCAGGAGCCAGTTAAGAGGGTGTTTAATAGTTTCCCAATTGAAATATGGATGAAGAGCTGGAAAAGGATGAAGAAAGGTTTGTTGCAATGGCCTAGAGGAAGATTGAAAAGGGAGCAAGGAGGGCTGGGGTGATGCTGTGGGCATCTGGCAGCAGGGCCCATGCTAGAGTGGTGCTGTTAGGCAGCTTGTCCGGAAGGAACCTTGTGAGTAATCAGGTTAAGAGGCTTTTATGGCATAGTGTCAAGTGCTGTGCCTGAAGCTGTGTAAGAAGAGGGTTGGAAATGGGAATTTTATGACTGGGGGGTTGTAAATGAGAATAGCCCTGAAGGTAAAATGGGACTTTCAAGTGGCTGAAAACCTGCTTTCGTTGTCACTGCCTGCTGGTTTGGTTAGGGAGGGCCTGCTGGTAACTTGTGTCCTGTGACGGTGGCCTGGGGACACAGCTTGGCTGTACAGCATGTGTCTGACTGCCCTGGGTGAGAGATTGGCATCCCTGGAGGCTGAGGCAGGCTGAAGCTCTCGTTCCATTCAGAGCATAAGCAGGACAAGTGTCTTGGAAAACATCCCCAAGATGATGCTAGGGAGGGAAGAGATGGCAACAGAAGGGATGAGCCAGCCCAAAAGGAGCCAGCTCTCACTTACTGCCTGTGTGGACCCTCCTGCAGCTTGGGGAGCAAAAGGTCTCCACATGGCCCTGCCATTAGAAGGCCCAGAAAGAAGAAGGGAGTGTGTAGCCATCCCATGAGCAAGAGAAAACCAAATTCTGGTAACCTGCAGTGGTTGTACAGTTGTGATAGGCAGGCAGACCAGCCTGGCTCTGGCTGTCAGATCTATGTGTTTATTGTTCCCAGTCTAACTGGTGTCTCCAGCCATGCAGGGGGTCTTGCTGACCCTTTCTCAGCCTGGCATGACATGGCTGGGCCTCAGTCTCACCTGTGCTAGGTGTAGTTTGTGCTCAGCTTGAAGGGAAGGTGGCCAGGGCATGTGATGGAGGCATGTGAGTTCCAGCAGGCCTGCTGGGAGCTAAAAATGGCATGTGTGCTCACTGGAGGAGCATGGCTGGCGGGGAGGAGGGGGAGGTGCTGGTGGCAGTGAGGGGGGTGTTTGGTTTTGCAGTTACTCCCTTGCTCTGTAGGAGGTTGGCCCTGGGCTGTGGGAGACAGCTGTGAAGACTGGTGGCAAGCGTGCATGTTCTCTGAGTGATGAGGCAGATATGGAAAAGGCTTGTGCAAGTTGCAGAACCCTCCGTGGGGTGCCCAGGAGACAACATGGGTCTGTGGCAGGGCTGATGCTGTCACAGGTGAGGTCTTCCCCTGGGGTGCAGTTCCTGTTCCCTGAAGGACAGGATGTGGGAGAGCCCTTTCCTCAGCAAAGGATGTTACTCTGTTCTCACAGCTTTGAGCTCTCGAGCTGTGGTATCTCCTGCAGCTTTGCTGACTCACATGCAGCCTGCCTTGCACAGAGTTGTCCTGGCTATGTGGGCTGTCCCTCCTGTGGAGGTCCTGGGTCACACCTGGGCAGAGGACGTGACCTATGCTACCTGCTCGGAGCGCTCTGATCTGCAGAGCGGGGATGGGTATGGGCTGCCATCTGTGCTGAGGCCTGCCCAGCCATCTTCCCAAGTGTACAAGGTGGTCCTACCCGTGGATGGCTGTCATACAGAACCCCATCCTCGCTTCCTGTGGATTTGAAGGCAGCTGTGGCCCATCCTGATAAATGGAGACCCTTTCTCTTCAGACTAGTAATCAGCCTGTGCTTGGGCAATGCGTATTTTGGACGTACCTACTCAGTTCTGTGTCCTGCACACCCTTGAGCACCCACGTGCCCCACAGATCCTCCCACTGCCTCTGCAGCCACCAGAGAGAGACAAGGGGGACAGCACGTTGTCCCTTGCAGGGTCTGAGAGCAGCCGGGGCGGAGAGCTGCCGGGAGCAAGAGCTAGTGGCATTACTTACAGGCAGGCGGGGTGGTGCAGAGCCCCTCCTGGCTACATCCTGAGGAGGGCGAGGTAGATTTTTGAGCCACGTGGTGTGTCCCCTACGAGGACCGGAGTGCCTGGAGCTGGCGGTAGGAATGGGGGGCGAGGGGAAGGCTGGCAGCGCGGGCATCTAAGTCCTCGTTCCCCCCCGCCCCGCCCCGCCCCAGGACGGCCGGGCCGTGCCGGGCCGATCCCAGCCGGGTCCTGCCCGTTCCTGCCGGGCCGCGCGGTCCCTTTAAGAGCCTCCCTGCGTGTTCCAACCCGGGGGTGACGCCAGCGCGGCCGGACCGTATGCAAATCAAACGCCGGCCGCCAGCCAATGGGCGCCGGCGCCCGGCGGCCGCTAGCCAATGGGACGGCGCCTCCCGACGGGGCGCCGGCTCGCCCCATATAAGGAGCGGCTTCGCCATAAAAGGCAACATTGTATCGCTTTATATGGGGGCGGCGCGGCGCGGCGGGGGCGGCGGCGGAGC
>JAWWLV010000121.1:8746257-8764790 GCA_035041135.1 Platyrinchus mystaceus | reverse complement strand
CATGGCGGGGCCGGCCTGACCCGGCCCGACCCGACCCGCGCTCGCCGCCGCGATGTTGCCGAGCCAGGCCGGGGCCGGGAACGGCGCCGCCGCCGCGCTGGCCCGCGGCTCCGGGCTGGGCCGGTCGCCGGTGCCGCGTGGGGCGAACGGCGGCGGGGCGGCGGCGGGGGCGCCCGGGGGCCGCCTGGAGCGGGAGGCGCTGTACAGCGGCAGCGAGGGCGACTCGGAGTCGGCCGAGGAGGAGGAGCTGGGCGGCGAGCGGCGCGGCGTGAAGCGTGGCCTGGCCGAGGCGGCGGCGGCGGCGGCGGGGCCCGCGGCGGGAGCGGCGGCGGCGGCCGCCTACAGCGGCGGCAGCGGCGGGGCCGTGAGCGGCGCCAAGCCTGGGAAAAAGACGCGGGGCCGGGTGAAGATCAAGATGGAGTTCATCGACAACAAGCTGCGGCGCTACACCACCTTCAGCAAGAGGAAGACCGGCATCATGAAGAAGGTGCGGCCCCGCGACTCCGGCCGGCGCGGGGGGGGTGGCCCGGCTCGGCTCGGCCCGGCTGGGGGTGTGGACCGGGTCCCACCTGTCCGTGATACCCCGGTCCGAACGCGGAGCGGGCCGTGCCCGGAAACGGCGGCGGCTTCCCGGTCCCGCAGCCCGGAGGGGCGGCCCGGCACCAGCCCCTTCCGGGGGGCTGCGCGGGAGCCTCGGGCGGGGAGCTGGGCGGCCGGGAGCGGGAATCCCCGCTGCCGGGGGATGTCGGTGTGCCCGGCGGTCCACAGTCGTCTGGTATGCCCGGGGAAACCCGTCCCGGTGCAGCGTCCATCTCCGGGCCGCAGCTGACCCGGGCCGCTCCACGCTGTTAGCCATCGCTGGGTGCTTGGTGGCACAGCTGGGCTGCCCTGCCCCGCCAAGGGGCCCGGCAGGGCTGGCTCCTCGGGCCGCGGAGTGGAGTAACGCCACGTCTCGGCCGGTCCAGAGTGCACTCCGTGGTTCCTGGTGTGCAAAGACAGATTAGAAACTTGGGGGAATTTGCGGGCGGTTGGAAGTAGCTGGCTCGCCTGCATCCCTGATGGTGCTCATAGCATCTTCTGAACAACTAGGCAGCGCTGCACCCCAGATGGGCTGGGGATCAGGCACCCTGGGAAGGTGGGAATGGGTATGGGTTTCTGCTGGGCACATCCTGGATGTATGGGATGTAGAATTAGGCTGTCCTGTCTGTGGAACCTTGTGTGAGACCGCTTAGTGTGCAGTGATGGCATATGAAGAGTGTACTTCCTAGTCCACAGGTATTCACTTGGGGGATGGTGGTGCAGTGGTGCTTGGGTGCAGCTATGCTCAGGACTGTGAACCCTGAGAGAGGAATCTGGGTCCTAGTCTGGATGTGGTGTCAGTAAGGGCAACAAGGTAGCAGAGACATGTGGGCCCAGTAGCATCCTCTCACAGAAGTGAGGGGGAGGTGTATCCAGATATGTCTGGAGAGGCGAGTGGGATTTCCAGAATGGAGATATTTCCCTATGTTCATTGTCCCTATGTTCTCAGATTACTCTACTGAGGGGACCACTCTACCTGCGGTCTCTTAAGGGCATGCTAAAGGAGGTGGGGACACAGCATGAGGCAGTTCAACCTGTACAGAACCAATCTTGGTTTGGTTTTAGAGGCCACAGCTCCTCAGGCATGACAGGGAGCCTGAGCTGGTGTGAGGAAAAGGAAAGTCGTGCTGGAACCGCAGGGACATGCGGTGACTCTTGTTCTGCTCTATATGTTGTCCCTGTCACCTCTTCTGACTTCCCTGACTCCCTTTTCTTCCCTTGTGCTGCTGGCAGGCCTACGAGCTCTCCACGCTGACTGGCACTCAAGTCCTGCTGTTGGTGGCCAGTGAGACAGGCCACGTGTACACGTTTGCCACACGGAAGCTGCAGCCCATGATCACCAGTGAGACAGGGAAGGCGCTGATCCAAACATGCCTCAATTCCCCGGACTCACCCCCGCGCTCGGACCCCACCACTGACCAGCGCATGAGTGCCACGGGCTTTGAGGAGACAGACCTCACCTACCAGGTGTCTGAGTCGGACAGCAGTGGGGAGACCAAGGTAATGTTCCTGGGCACCCCCGGGGAGGAGGCACAGCCTGTGCCAGGAGCCCTGATCATCCACAGGCCTCTTTAAATAGTAGCTTAGGGAGCTGGGGATGTATCCCCTTTTGCTGCAACTGTAGTGAGCTTGTGCGTGTCATCTCAGCGCTGGCTTCTTGGCTGACAACAGCGGTGATTGGAACAGGGAGGGAAGCGGGTGGCAGGTGTGCTGGTCCTGGTCTTTGCAGCATGGCTCCCCACTGGCCCAGCCCACCCCCCTGGCCAGCTTTCAGCACTGTTATCTCTCCCCAGGCGTCTCCATGCTCTCGCACTCATTGATAAAAATTTGATTCTGCCTCCATGGCCTTATAAGGCCTGGTTTCCCTCGCCAGAGTCCCTGGCAGGGCCCCTCACATTCCTTATAAGCTGCAGCTGTCTCTTGCTTTGGTGCTGTTTTGGAAGGGGGCAGGGAGGACATGGGGAATGGAAACATTTGGCTGGACAGACCATTTCTGCTCCCTGCCTGTTGTCCTTGCAGACACTGGCCATTGCCCGCCTGTGTTACTTGTGGCCTTTTGCCCAGGGTGACCTGCCCATGGGTGCAGCCAGGCAGTGGTGCTTTTCTGCTGGAAGGGCTCTGTCTTGTCCCTGCATTCCCTGGTGCTGTTCCTCAGAGCTGTTGCAAGAAAGCTGTCTCCTGTATCCCTCCTACTTCCTTTGCAGGCTGGTGCTCGGGTCCGCAGGTACTTGGAGGTGGGAGGCAGGAAAGTTTGTGGTGCAAGGCTGGGGTGACATGCTGAATTTGGAATTGAGCCACAGCTTCCCAGGTCTGTGTGCAGTGCCCTTGGGTGCTGTGAATTAGAGCAGTCTTGTATCTGTGCCTGTGGCATGGATACCGGGCTTGCTGCAAAAGCATCCTTCCAGGTGAACTGTGGCCTTGCTCTAGGAGCTCTCCAACCATGTGTGTACAAGCCATAGCAGCATCCTTGCCATGCAGTAGCCACTAAACATTAAGCAGACAGAACCTTGAGATGTCTGTGGAATAATCACAAAGGTAGTGAGTGCAGCCCTGACATGTGCCCAGCATGTTGCCTGGGGCTTCAGGGGTGTTCAGCTGCCTGTTTTTATGCTATGGCAGCACAACAGTTCTGGTCACAGTGCTGCTGGGTGCCCAGCAGCCACTATTCTTCCATGTCCACTTCCCCACATGTGTGCAGTGCTGCACCAAGCACAAGCTTATTGCTGCTGAGCCCTGAGAAACATCAGCAGTCCCAGAGATCCCTGGAGACAGAGCAGCTGTGGTGGGCCAAAGTGTTCTTGGCTGGAGACTGTGCTAGAGCCCAGAAGAGTCCTTGGGAAGGCTTCCTTCTTATGGGAGCCCAAGACCAGTCCTGGCTATCCCAGTCTGGCATGTCTTTCCTGAGTGCCTCTGATTCTCAATGTGAGCTCTGTCAGCCCTTTCCAGTAGGCAGAGGAGTCGGCTATCACCAGCAATCTCTCCCTTGTGCAGCCTGTATTTGTAAGGACTTGTGCCTCTTGGGCTTCTCCTGGATGAAAAGACAAGTCCTGTGAGCATTTTGTAATGAGACAAATTGCTCGTGCCTGGAGTAATTTGGAGGTGTAGGAAGCACTGTGCATGGCAGATGACCTGTCCCTAGCGTGGGACTTGTCCACATCATATCCCTTTAGATTCTTCCTGAAAGTACTGCTAATTAGCCCCAAGTGAACTGTTCTCTTGGGGTGCACTTACTCTGCAGAGATCTTAACTTCTCTTTTCCCACTTTCTGATGCAACCCTGCAAGCTCCATCCCAGTGGTAATGCTTACTGTGGGGTGCTTTGTGGCCACAGCCAGCATTTGATGTGAGGCTGGAGGAGTCATATGGCCCTGTCTTCTGCTTGACATTCTGACTAAACCCACCCTGGCCTGCTGAGAGTTCTTGTCAAGGCAAGCCCTGGGACTGGGGATAGTCCTACCTTGACCTTCCCCAGTCCTGCTGTGCTTTCTGCAGGACTGGAAGTCTGCTTGGTGCTCTGGCAGAGATCAGCCTGATTCACATAGACCAAGAAGTCCTCTGGGAATTAAGGGAGCCTGTGGATGGGCAATGCTAGGTGGGGATGGGCATATGGTGAGGGATGGGTGGTACACATGGCTGGGTTACAGGTACCTCACTGGAGGAGGTGGCCAGAGATTCTGAGCCCGGACAATCAGGTCCAGCCACATAGGATGCTCTGAGAGGCTCCCTGGCCTTCCTGTGTGAACTCTGCTTACCAGATCTCTGCGTGGACAAAACCTGTTTGTGTTCAGCTGTTGCAGCAGAGTGGGAAGACAATGCAGCCAGGCTGTTACCTACAGTCAGCAGCCTGCTGGTATTCCTCTGTGCTACAGCCAGCAGCAGCTATGAGATCCTTCTGCTGTGCCAGACCCAAACTCTCTGCCAGGATGCTGAGCTCGGACCACAGCTGGGTTTGGGGCACACTGTATCCTCATGATGTGATACTGTTGCACACTGACGTGTCTCATCTTTTGCAGGCCCCAAAGGACACTGTCTGTGTACAGTCTCTTGGGTGTGGTTATGTGATCCACTGATGCTGTAAAGCAGTGGTGTGGGTCTGGGCAGAAACCTGCTGCTGTGCTGCACCTCTCTGCTGTGTGCTGGTTCCCAGACACTGCTCTCCAAATTGAAGTTTGCACTGAGCTGTGGTGGAGAATGGATGTGCAGCTGGATCAGGAAGGGAAAGGAGTTCAGGGACTTCTTGATGTTTGCATCAATGCTTGTCCATAGCCCCTTGAGTAACCTGTGTTGAAAGTGATCCATGGCTTGGCTCCTATTGAAGGCTGGCCTTATGCATGTAGTCTGGGCTTTGCAGGGTCCTGGGAAAGCCAAGGTGCCCGGGGTCACCGAGGCAACCCAGACAGTCATGGGGACATGGCAGTGGGTGTCCAATCCCAAAGTCTCTCCCAGCTCTCTTTCTGTATTGGGAGCTATTGATGCAGCCCAAGACAAATACAATAAAGATCTGAGGAATCTGAGTCTCCCCTGTGTCAGAACAGGGAGTGCAGAGATGGGGTGTGCATTGTTCAAGCCTGCTGGCAACAGCTCTCCAAGCACCTTTGCTGCTCTCATCATACTGAGGTTTGCCCCTGTGCTTCTAGGGAGCCCTGGGAATCCCCTTGAGTAGAGTGCTGTGAACTTTTTGGGACGTCTCCTCAAGCCCTGAGAGTATGGAGTGCTCTGGCTGCCCGGGGACTGTGTCTCAGGGGTGTACTGCTTTAGAGCTATAGCTGGGGATGTGGAACCCTGGCTTTTCCAACTGGGAACAGGACCTGTCCTGCCCCACTCTGCTCTGGCTCTTCAGTGGGCTGGGGAGAGCTCTGCCCTGTCACCCACATGGGGAGGGCACCCACAGCCTCCTGTGTCCCATGTGGGACAGCAGGAGTTTGTGGTTGAGCTAATGGAAAGTGCTTCTGCTGGGCTCTGCTCTGTTATCACGTGCCTCTTCTAATTTGGACTTCAGGCACTGAGGTGCCAAGGGTGTTGCTCTCCTCCCTCCCCAGGCCCTGGGGCATGACTGAGTGCCTGGGATTGGATCCCCCTGTCCAAAATGGGCTGCCTTCCCTTTTTTAGCTGTTCGTTGAGCTGTGAATTCCTTGTTCCTGGCAGCCTGACAAGCTGGAAACAAGGCTTAGCACGTGGGAGAGCTGGGCCCACCAGCCTGCAGTGGGAGGGGTGGGAGTGTGGCAGCCTTAACTCTTCCCAGGCGTACTGGCAGCTGTGGCAGGACATGGAGATGGCAGATCCCTTGTGGCTTGTGACATGGTCTCCTGTGAAGCAGTGCATTTTTAGTGTGCTCTTGGCCCGATGAGCAGGGCATGAGAGGAGCCATGGGGACCCTGGGTATTTGAAAGGGGATTTGGCGGACAGAGGCATGTTAGGTGAAATATATGACTGTTAGAGACAGCAGGGCTTGGTTGGTTTCTGCAAATCCAAGCCACATCCAGCCACATTCTTTGTGGCTGTGGAAACTAGTGTGTTACGTGCTCTGCAGCCTGGCACACACATTCCTCCCTTGTTCCCAGACCTGGCAGGCCAATCTCTGAGGCTAGTGTTGGCCCAGCACAGGGCCCTTTCCCTGGTGCTCAGCTTCTCTGGCGATGCTGTCCTCAGGCTTAGAGCTCCGATGCTCCTTGCAGGACTGTGCTGTGTGCTGGCTGTAGCTGACATGTGGGGTCCTTTGGAAGCATTTGCCTTTTGCCCATCTCCTGCTAGTGGATTTGCAAGTAGGTGCTTCCTACTGCCTTTGCTCCAGGAGACTTGTGGAGGCATTCCCCAGGGCCTGCCAAAGCTGCTCTCAGGTCTGGGTCTCCCTGGTGTCCACGGGTTTGCCCTTGCTGACCTCTCCCCTGCTACTTTCAGTGTACAGCTGCCTTTAAAGAGCCAGTTCTGAGCTTGTTCTTGGCTGTGTGTTTCCTGCCTTATGGGAAGTGCTGTGTGTTCCTGACAGGTGGCAGTGTATGCCTTTATGTCTATCCCTGCAAGGACTGCTTTTGCCTGTTCTGTGCCAAAAAGAGGCTATTCTCCTATTAGATGTTTTGGGGACTCCTGGGAAGGGGAAGGGTTGCTTTGTCCCCTGATGCATTGCAGGGAAGGCTCTCAGGGGATCTGTGTGGCCCTGGGATTGTATCCAAAGTTTACGCTGAGCACTCTAGCTCTCCTCGTGCTGCATTATTGGGCACAGTCTCCTCGTGTTTTTACAAGCAACTCTTCTCTGCTGCCCTGGCTCTCCTCCATGTGCTGGCAGCAGGGTATGGTTTGGCAAGGGGATGCAACCTACAGAGCCTGGTTTGGTGTCATGGACAGATGTCTCATGGGCTGGTCCGAGTTTTCACCATCTCTCCTTTTGTAGGATGCACTGAAACCCGCGTTCGCTGTCACCAACCTGCCGGGAACAACGTCCATCCAGACAGCCCCCACCACCTCAACCTCCATGCAGGTCAGCAGTGGCCCATCGTTCCCCATCACTAATTACCTGGCGCCAGTGTCTGCCAGCATCAGCCCCAATGCCGTCACCAGTGCCAACGGGACAGTGCTGAAGACTACTGGAGCCAGTGCAGTGACGTCTGGGGGCCTCATGCCAATACCCACTGGCTTCACCCTCATGTCAGGTCAGTGCCTTTAGGGGCTGAGGAATTCGTCTGTCCATCTCTGCACCTGGAGTATGTTGCTGTTCTCTCTAGGGGAGAGGAGGTCTAGTGGCAGAAGGGAAGCAGAGTGGGTTGTTGCTGTAAGGTGAACCTGGCTGGGATTCCTTGTCCAAACCCAGCCAGAACAGTGGCTGGAAGAAGGGTCATGTAGTGACTGTTTCCTTAGAGTGCTGCTAGCTGGCCCTGCTGCTGGGAGGTGGCAGGGAGCTGAGCTGGGACCCCAAGGCAGCACCGAGAAGCCTG
The DNA here is from genome assembly GCA_035041135.1 of Platyrinchus mystaceus. NCBI lineage: Eukaryota > Metazoa > Chordata > Aves > Passeriformes > Tyrannidae > Platyrinchus > Platyrinchus mystaceus. The sequence goes on along the minus strand of JAWWLV010000121.1, from coordinate 8,757,283 downwards.
GAGGGAGTGAAAAGAGCTGGTGGTGACAAAGCCTTTCTTTCTCCCTCCTTTCGGCAGGTGCTTCCCTTTCTCCGGGGACCCCTACCATTCCTCTCACTCAGTTACAGCCGCACTCTCTGGCTCTTTCCAGCCAGCAGGGCCAGGTGGTCACAGGTACAGCTGGACAGCTGCAGCAGGCACAACAGACAGTCTTCCGCTTCCCTGCCAGAGCTGGAGGGCAGATCGTGTCGCTGACAGGTCAGCACTCGCTTCTCCTCCGCTTGCTAGAGGTAGGGGGATGGAGGTGTCTGTGGGGGTCCTGGTCCTGGTCCTGGTCCTGGTCCTGGTCCTGGTCCTGGCCACACAGCTGACCACCGACTGAGGCGGGAGCGCAGAGGAGGCAGAGCACAGGGTACCTTTGTTGTGGCTTCAGGGGAGAGATGGGAAGACAGGGCAGAAAGTGCTTGCTGGTAGGCAGGAGCAGTATCCTGGGGGATACAGACCAAGGGAAGCAGTGGGTTTTCAGTTTCCTGCCCCAGGGTTTGGCCTGTGGCTAGGAAACACAGAGGAGACAGGTCTCCAGTGCAGCTGTGCTGAGGCTGAACTGTGCTGCTAGAATTGATGGAAGGATACTGCAGGGGCTCAGGAGCCCAGTGGCTGCTTATTGAGTAGCAGCTGCCCTTGCTTTTGTGTTGGGATCTGCAGTCGGTCACTGAACCACAGTGGTTAGGGGAGACACAGAGCAGAGGAGTGGTGCTGCTGTGCTGCCTTGTGTACGTTGTCCTCTGTAGGAATTTCTTCTTGTGCTGAGTCAAGGCTCCCCAGTTCTGGTGCTGTGGCTGGACATGCTCCTGGCTGGAGTTTCAGAGCAGGGCTAGGCTCTCCTTTGTGGGGCAGCCATCATCTGAGGACCAGCACTGACAGTATTTCTTGTGTCCTACCTGTTTGTGCCCACGTCAATGAGTCTGATAGCCTGGGTACTTCCTTGGAATGCTTAAGGCTCCCATGGGCCCTGACAGACAGCATGATTCCATCAAGGGGACTGGATTTCCCTTGTGATCTTGGAGGAACTAAGAGAATAACTGATGTATGTCTCTGTGGTGTGGTGTGTGGGGAGATGCCCAGTCTGAGCAAGGTGGACAGTGATTCCTGCCCCCTGACATCCCTTGCTCTTCCCTCTGGACACAGGACCTCAGCCTTAGGCAAGCTTTCTGTGCTAAGCTCTGTTTCTGGAACTGAACTGCTTTGCAGTGAGTGGTCTGGGCCAGAGGCTGTGTGGCTGTGCCCCTGCACCTCTAGAATGCAACACCATGTGTTCTGTAATGCCTGTGTAGCATCCTTGAGGTCACAAGCTGTGGGATAGCAGTGCCCCAAGTGCCCTGTGGAGGATGGAGCTGATCTCCAGACGGTGAAGGCAGCAGAGCCCAGCTGGTTTGGGCATTTGGGCTCTTGCGGTTCTGCTTTGTGCAGCGAGATGATCCTGGCTGAGCACTGGAGAGGCAAATGCTGGGCCCTCTCCCAACATCTTCTGTGCTGTGTCTTGGTGGAGCCAGGAATGGTGAGGAGGGCGCCAGATGTTCCTGAATCATGTCTGGGAGTTTGGCAAAAGCTGTTGTGGCCTGTTCTTTACTCTCTGGAGCTTTATGGGCCAGCTAGCTTCTTCTTGGCCCACGTGCCAGGAAAGAACAGGTTTTGGTTTCTGCCACATGCTGCTTTTGTCTAGCCATCCCCAGTGCAGTGCAGAGTCATGCTGTGGACCTGTATGCAGCCAGTGAAGGACTGGAGGGCTTTCACGTGGTCCAGAGTGCCTGTATCCCTGTGGAGCCACAGGCTCATGGGTTCCTCTCTCTCCCCAGGTGGTACCATGGCTCAGCAGGTCCCAGTCCAAGCGATCCAGGTGCACCAGGCACCACAGCAAACGTCTCCCTCTAGTGACAGCAGCACTGACCTTACCCAGACCTCTTCCAGCGGAACAGGTAACCACCTTCTGTCTGCCTTCCTAACCACTGCTGGTAACAACCCACACCAACAGACCTCGTGCCTGCTCCCTTCCCAGTTTCCTTCTTCAGACCAACTCTATCCCAGCCTTTCTGACAGTTTCCCAGGTGTATTGATCCCTGTTGCCAGCTTCTGTGCTACTCTGTATCTAGGTAGATGCTACTATGCCTGGGGCACCTTCCAAGGGATTTCAGAGCTTCTCCAGATACATCATTAACTCTTACAACATGGAGCTGGGAACGCGTTACCCAGTTCTCATATGGTTTCATAGTGAGCTAGCATTGCCTCTAGTACAAGGCGCTGGCTCACATCTGCTTGAGATTTTTACTATCTATGCAGAGGACATCTCTTTGTTGGCAAAATCTGAGTTCAAGTGCCTGGATGCAGGCTGAATCTAGTTCAACAGCTTTATTAAAGCTTCATGAGGGAACTTGAGATACAAGTTGAATTTAGTCCTGGGATGTTTGACTACTGTGCTTTTCTGCCCCTTCATACTCTTGAAAGGAGGGGTTTGAGCTCTTCTGCTTGATCTGTGGGACTTTTCCCCGAGGGCCTGGGAGACAAGATGGGTACCTCCATGCACCGTGCCTCAGCACAGCGTGGCCGAGAGAGGGGTGCTGAGCAGGCATGTGAGCGTGGCAGGCCTCCTTCACGTGGCTCACATGTAGTCTGTCCTGATGCCAGTGACCCTCCCAGCGACCATCATGACGTCGTCCGTGCCAACCACGGTGGGTGGCCACATGATGTACCCCAGCCCGCACGCGGTGATGTACGCGCCCACATCCGGCCTCGCGGACGGTGGACTTGCGGTCCTCAACGCTTTCCCACAGGCGCCCTCAGCGATGCAGGTGTCCCACGGCCAGGTCCAGGATCAGGGTAAGAGAGCTGTCTTGGGTCAGTGCTCCCTTAAAGTGCACCCACACCCTGATTTTTCTCCCCTTGCATGTATTTATGCTGTATGTTAATTTCCAAGAATTTTCTTCTCAGCAGTCCTACTGGCTGTACAAAGGCCTGGCAAGGGTGATGCTTGTTGGGCACTTCTAGATCTTGCCATTCTCTTGTGCAGAGGATTGCTTGAGCTCTTGCTGGGTAAAAAGGGTGAGGGATTCTGGGATGGGTGGCATGTGGGTCAGGCAGCAGAGGGAGCTAGGAGACTGGAGAGGTCGTGTGACTGCATGAGGGAGCTAAACAGCATGAAGCCATGTGGTGAGGGCTTGGATTGAGGACTTGCGCCTGCTTCTCCAAGCATCTGGAAAACTAGTGCATGTGGCTTTCTTCTGGAATGCCTCCGTGTATGCAGATTGGCAGCTTTGTCCTTGTGAAGCTCCATGGAGCTCAGAGATTGGATCCAAGTGGGGAGCACTGTTTAAGGGACAGTGTCATTTGTGTTTCTCTCTGTGGCAGGTGGTGTCCCCCAAGTGTTCCTGACAGCCCCATCAGGCACTGTTCAGATCCCAGTCTCAGCTGTCCAGCTTCACCAGGTAGGCACAGAGTAGTACTCGCAGGTGTTCAGAGGGTATTCTTGCTCTGCTCCTGCCTGCACATCCTTCGTGTACCTGGGCAGACCTGGCTGGGTAGGGTCGGTCCTCAAGGTCTGGTAAAGCTGTCGGTGCCACCCACCTTTGGGTGACGCAGTTTTGTCCTCCGTGGACAGGTGCCCAGGAGGGACAGTGCCCCCCTGGCTGCTGGCACACACGGTGTCAGGGCGTGCTGTCCCCCAGTGGGTCCTCCTCCCTTTTCTCTCTAGATGGCTGTCATCGGGCAGCAGAGCAGCAGTGGCAGCAGCCTGACGGAGCTGCAGGTGGTCAACTTGGACACCTCACACAGCGCCAAGAGTGACTGAGAGGCCTCTGCTTGCTGGCCTTTTGTACCTGGCTTGTCGTGCCAGTGTCGGGGCTGGTGGCAACGCCTTCTCGTACAGACTGCACCAGTTATTTATTGTTGCCTTTTCACGTTTCCTTCATCCACACATGCACACACACACACACACGCACTCGCCCGCCCCCACGCACACAGGCATGCGCGTGGGGCTGCAGGACCCACCTGGGGTGGAGCGGTGCTGGGGCCATGCAGGGCTTGGGGCATTTGGATGCTGCAATAGCTGTGCTTGTCTCACGCCAGCCAAAGAAAATTTGTCTCTTGAGGGGAGGATTGCTCTGCACTGTAAATAAATACTGCGGGCCATTCCCAGCTGAAGGCTCTGGCTCCTTCTGGGCGCTCTGAGTCACCTTGCCCATGAGTGTTTACTCTGCGTGGGGCTCAGCTCGGTCCCGGAGCCATCACGCAGGCGCAGCTCAGAGCAGAGTGGGTTGAGGCTGTGCTGCTGGCCTCAGCAATGTGCCTTTGTGGGGGTGACAGGTCCTGGCTGCAGCAACTCACCCTGGGCTCTGGACAGGAGAGAGGGGCCGGTCTGCATGTGCATCTCTTGGCCTGTGCGCCCTCCTTCTGGAGGGCAGGGCACAGCTGATGGCACGTGGCCTTGTCCTCCTTGTATGCACTACAGTGAGCCTTCTGCCCTTAGTGCCTCCTCACTGGGCTGCCTGGCAGATTTTCAGCCTGATTGGCCCAGCCCCGGCGGCTGCCCTTGCACAGCTGAGGTGGTCTGTAGATGTCCAGGAACACAGTGATGCCCTGGAGAGCTCCTCGGGGGCTCTGTGCTCTGCTCAGCCCCACACTCTCAGCCCTCACACTGCTTGTGGACTCCATACACCCAGGGGAACGTGGCTGGGTCTTTCTTACATCCCCCTGCAGCTCCGGCTGGCGTGTTCTAAATTTCTGTGTCTGATGCAAGGTGGAAAAACAACTCAAATGTCAAAGGGAAGAGCCCATGGGGCATTGAGCTGCTGGGCAGGTGGCAGGCTCTTCCTCTGAGCACCAGGGTGATCTGCAGGCCATCCTGGGCTGTGGAGGAACAGCTGTGATGCCTCTACAAGCTCAGCAAGGCTGGGGGAGAAAGGGCTGGAGCATGCTTGGTCCTGCATGGGAGTTGCTGTGAATGGCTCTGCTACCTAGCCCTGTCCCTGGAGGGAGAGTGAGCAAGTGAGAGAAGCTGCTGAATCCTTAGGGGAAGAAGCAGCTACTGTAACTTTTTTTTTTTTTAAGTTAAAGACAAAAGAAGCCTTGGAGAAAAAAAAAAAAAAAAAGAAAATTACTTTATTTTTCTAAGTGTTAAACTCAGTATTTATGTAATTCTTTAAGGAATAAAAGTTTGGCTCCTGTACAGTTTTAATGGGGTTTGTACCAGGGGGACGGGAGAGGGGTGGGTGGGTGGGCATGGAGGCAGGAAAGGGGCCTTGCTTTTGAGTTTGTATTGTAACCTTGGACATGTTCCCTCAACATTAGCGTTTAAGCCACACTCTCCATCCACCAGCATGTGCCAGGGATCAAGCTCAACTGAGTGGGATGCTTGTTTCCCACTTATCTGTACTGAGGACCCATAGTTCTGGGCTCAGTGGGCAGAAGGCAAGTGAAGCAGTGGCTAGTTTCTAGAAGTGGGAAACCCAGTCCTCAGGAGCAGGGGATTTGTAACGTGTGTGGGAGCCAGAGCTGTGCTGGGTTTTCTGATGATCACCCTGTTCACTTCTGGTCCAGGGACCTGCAGCTGTTCTGTCACTGCTCCTGGTATGGAGCAATGCTGCCTGTGACTGCCTAAGGGATATAGGCATCCCCACTCTTCCCTAGGTGTGGTGAGTGACAAGCAGTGGCTAATCCCTGTTCTCCCTGCTTGCTGTGCAGGTAGCATCTCCTGAACCCCCTAGCTGAAGATCTGGGCTGTAGATCCCCCCTCTACAGCCTTTCTGCAGTGCACAGATGTGGACAGGTCCCCTCCAAGCTCCCTGTACGAAGAATTCCCAGAAGGGTCTTTCAGCCCTTGGTCTGTTAACAGCCTGGGAAGGGCTTGTGGAGAGTTGGTGAGAGTGACATTGCCTGCTGCCTCCCCTTAGTATCCTTGCTCTGAGAGTGATGCATGCACTGCAGCTCAGAGCACGTGGGAGTGCTAAGCTATGTCCCTTTGCTAGGTATACGAAAACTGCTCAGTAATGCTTCCAAAGCAATCTGGGTATCTAGGAGTTCATCCAGGGAGAAGTGTAGGTTTGGGGTTTGTGTTGTCCTTTGTCCCAGCACGTCACTGTGGCCTGGCTTTGCTCTGCTTTGCTTGTGCTAGCACTGTGGAGCAGAGCTGTAGGGCCAGAACGGCAGGAGAGCCCCTGCTGCTACACGGTGTTTGACTGCATCCCCTCCCTGGCTCCCCAAAGGCAACTGCTGGTTAAACGCTAATGGTGTATTTTATTTAAGTGCAGACTTGTAAGAACACTTGTGTATCAGGGATGAAATGGCATTTATTGTGTGGTGACATTTTTAGTTAATTTTACTGGTTTGAGGGGTGTGTGCGTGCGTGTGTGTGTGTGTGTGTGTACGCATAAGTGTGTTTGGGATTATTTTTTTTTCCCCTCCAGTTTCCAGGGTTGTGTTTCTGGAAGGATGTGGAAGTAATCACAGTACTATGTACAGAGCTTTCTTTTGTATTAAAAAAAAAATTACTCTTTCAATAAATGTTATCATTTTGTGCACAGATTTGGGATCTCGACCGTGCTTTGTGGGAGGGGATGACACATACCTTAGGGGCAACGCATGGGGATCAAAGGCGGGTTCCTGCATCTGTTTGTTTACTGTCAAGGATGGGGGTCTATCTGAGCATGGTGTGGCAAAGAGGGACTGTTTACAGAAGTCTCCATCCCTACTGCCTCCTGCACAGGTGAGACCCGACCACCTGGACTTCTACTCTGGGAGTCCCAGACCTGGTGCAGGACCAGAGGGGGCCTGTGGCTTACAGCAGGGCTGTGAGGGCTGTCCCCACTGAAAGCTCTGGAACAGTGTTGCTGGGGAGCAGGGCATGGTGTCAGTCAAGAGAAGTAAAAACCAGGAATGAGGAGGAATGGGGAATTTCGAAAAAGAATTGTTCTAAATCATGGGTGTTAATAGGGAGGAGCAGGGGGACTGTTAAATTCCCTGCAGAAAACTGCTGTGAGAAGATACGGCAATATTCAAAATCCAGACTGGAGAGACATGAAGTTGGGTCAAAGGCAGATGCCTGGAAGCCAGGTCAAGGTCACATGGGGGCTCAGTAAAGTGTGTAAAGCTGTGAATGAAACCAACAGGAAAGAGGCTCATTACAATCTTCAGGGCTGCTGGGGCAACAGTATGCCAGCTAAAAATGCTGCCACGTAGCTTCAGATCCTGGAGCAGATACCAGTACAGTGCAAGGAAAGCTTAGCACTGATAAAAGTCTGTGCAGTGGAGGCACAGCACTATTCCTCGTAGTGCCATTTGGAGAAAATACGTCAGTGCAGCAGGAGAGAGGATTGCACATGGAGTGCATAGGAGCAAAACACAGCTGAAATGGCTCTTTCCCCATTAGGAGGTGAGGTGCCTCACTTTTACAGATTACAGCACAGCCAGCCCCATGTGCAGCGTGCCTACACTGGCGTGTCTCGTGGCTCAGCACCACAAACCTCCTATCAGCACAAGCAATCCCATGTCACTTGTGCACAGCGGGCCGTCTGTGACATATGGAGCAAGACACCACAGATGTAATCTTTATTTTTAGGATAAATGACCTACTAAGCATAGAATCAAGACCATTGGAGCCAAGACATAAGCAGGCCACGTGAATACCACAGAAAACCTCTCAGTGTCACAAACAAGGTGCCTTGGTAGTGAATGGGGAAGAAAAATGACATGTTAATTGAGAACATGGAGATTTCAAGAGCATCCATGGGATTCTGGAAAGAGAGCATCAATGGCATCAGCAGAGATTACATGCACTAATGGTGAAAATCAAGAGCCTGACTTGGAAACATGAACATTTACAGTCCACCATTGCTTTAGAGGATGATCTCCACAAACTGATGCAGCACTGCACTGTTTTATGCAGCCTGTAGTTAATTGCAGTTATATTGTTTGGATTAATTGCTGATTGCTATTGTAAAGCATGGAAATTATCAGTTGCATTAGTACTGAGGGTAGAAATTAACTTGGGCACATACATGAATTTGCTCCAGCATCAAATTAGAAAGTAGAGTCTCATCCATTTATCTGATTTTAATGTTTGTTTATAATTTAAAACAAATGTTACCCACAATCCAGGTTTCTGATGACTGCTGTGAGGCCTACCAAGGAAGGGAAATATGGACAAAGGACAAGAATTTAGATTTTATAGTATGGGCATTTCACATCAGTGTCACACCAAAGGTCGAAAGGAACTGGAAATAGGACAAACTTGTGTGCAACAGGCTTCAATTGTCTCTCTAGCAACATGGAGAACAGCACAGTCTCAGAGCCTCAAACCTGCCAAGAGCCAGCACAGCTGTCACTGAAGCCAAACAGGGTGGATGGAGGGAGGACGGGTGCAGGGCTGGAACCACCCCAGGGCCATGGGCCTGATGCTGCTGTAATTTTTGATTAATGGTTATTATTACATTATTTTTTGCAATAATAATAGTGCTGTCATGACATGCTTTTAGCCTACCTACCACCCATCCTGCTACAGCCCTTGATGAAGACGATTAACCACCAGAGGAATTGTACCAACACACAGTGCAACACGTGTTATCAAAAAGCCTCTTGAGCTCTGGCAAGTGCAGTCTTCAGCTCCCACCTCCATGTCTTCTCATGTCTAATATTAGCCAGGAGAATCGGAAGGCACTCTGATCTTCCCGTGCTTTTCTGCCTCTCGCCGCTGGCAGGGAGGGACGGCAGCCCTGTGCCCCGTGGCTGGGGTGTGTGCCCACAGACAGGCCCCTGCACTCCAGCTCCAGCTCCAGCTTGCATCCCCTCGCCCCAGAGGGACCCGGGAAGGGGAGCCGGCGGTGCCCTTGTGGCCAAGGAAGGGCAGTGGCATCCTGAGGTGCATTAGGAAAAGCACTGCCAGCAGGTCGAGGGAGGTGATCCCGCTCCTCTACTCGGCCCTGGTGAGGATCACCTGGAGAGCTGTGTCCAGTTCCGGGCTCCTCGGGACAAGAGACACGTTGCTTCTGGAGTGGGTCCAATAGAGGACAACAAAGAGGTTTAGGGGGCTGGAGCATCTCCCTTACAAGGACAGGCTGGGGGAGCTGGGCCTGTTCGGCCTTGAGAAGAGACGACTGAGAGGGGACCCCATCGATGCCTGTCAGTATCTGAAGGGAGGGCGCCAAGAGGATGGAGCCAGGCCCTGCTCGGTGGTGCCGAGCAATAGGACAAGAGGGCAACAGGGAGAAACTGATGCACGGGAAGTTCCACCCGAACACGAGGAATGCGCAGCGACCGGGCAGGGGAACAGACTTTCCAGAGAGGCTGTGGAGTTTCCCCTCACTGGAGATATCCAATACCTGCCTGGACACAGTCCTGAGCCCTGCGCTGCGGGATGACCCTGCTCGAACAGGGAGGCTGGGCCGGATGACCCGCCGTGGTCCCTTCCAGCCTCACCCGTTCCGTGATTCCGACGCCCGCCGCTCCTTGTTGTCCCTCGCCGCCTCCCGTAGTGCGAACGCGGAAGCGCGGCGGGCGGCGCCGCTGGTTCCGGTCCGTCCCGGTGGCGGCGGGGCCGCTCCCGAATCCTGGCCGCGGATCCCGAATCCCGGCCGCGCCGCCGCTCCGGGTGCGCGGGGAGAGCCGGGCTGGCGCCGGGCGGGGACGGCACCTCCGACGGGACAGGCTTGTAGGATGGGGGGTTTTTTCTGTGTGTGTGCACCATCCAAGCTCATTTAAGGAAAACAATCGTATGGCTTATTGTATGGCATCTAAACACTGTTACAAAGCACACAAAGGACAATAACTTGGTCTTTTTATTACAGAGACTGCAAGAAGATTCCCATCTGGCTTGCTGCAAATTCCAAGGAAGACATAATTGAAGGTAGGTACGAATTCCTTGGCAGACTGCTTCTCTCTGCAGCTGGAAAACATTTTTGATGTGCCTGTCATAGTCTTTGATGGTTAATATCTTCTTTGGTTGTACGTGGATCGACTGTTTATTTTGTTTCTTAACTCCTTCTTTGAAAATGACTTGCGTTACCACCAGCGGACAGGATCTTGCTTCACTGCTTCTCTTGCCGGCATGTGTAAGTGACAGGAGAGCCTGTAAGTGACAGGAGAGCCTGTTGTTGTGTTTCCCACTTCCACCTACCTGAGCTCCTCTGAGAACCTTCCTATCAGGCTGATCTGGAATCCTTTGTAGTAGCGAAGTCAATCCGAAGCCAGTCCATGGTGTTGTCTGCAGCAAGTTATTTCCACGCTCCTCTTTGCACAGGTGAAAGCAGAGAAGCACGATGCCTTCTTTGTAGTCCTAAGATATGCAGAACAATCAGGTAACAGAGAGTAGCAATCTTTTGTGTTTGATGAGCTTGCCCATTAATGAAACACTGTAAAGGCAAAGAATTCTGAGAAGAGGCCAAGAAGGAAATACTGAGTGGCTTTGACCTGATTTGATGTATATGAAATAGATCTGAAAAACTGCTCATTATTCAGGGCCTGGTGAAGGTCCCTCTCCACAGTGAGAATGCCTTTAGCTTTGGGTAAGCTTGCAATCTAAACAAATATAAATGGTGATTAACAAGAGGAAAGATAAAAGTGCAAAAGCAACAGCTTGGGAGTGTCATTTTGTGGACAGTGGCAGAAATGAGAACAGGATCCAAGTCTTCTGTCATTATTTGCTGTCTTATAAGAGGGACCATTTTGCCTTGTTTGGGTTTTTTTTTGAGGAGAACCCCTGTCTGTGTGTGCCAGGAGTGCTGGGGCCAGGTTTTGTATATGAAAGACGGTCTTATTTTCTTGGAAGGCAAATGTGAGCCCTTGCAAAATGGGTTTTCCTTCAGAGCTTTATCCTGGGTGTAGGGTCTCAGGATCAAAAGCTGTGCCTCAACCAGTTCTACTGTCAGGCGACTGAGGTGCTCTCTCACATTTTCCCTAGGATGCAGCTCAAAAATAAAAGCTTGATTCTGCTTCCCCTCTGTCTCTGCAGGCACATCTGCTGCCATGGTGAATGAGAAGCACAATGGCAACCTGCTGGTGCAGC
>JAWWLV010000121.1:8678070-8739678 GCA_035041135.1 Platyrinchus mystaceus | reverse complement strand
AATAGCCTTGCTGTGACAGCCCTAGTAAAACAGCTGCAGCTCCAGCAGGTAGCATGTGTCAGAAAAACCACAAGAAACAGACACCCTGGTAGCAGTTTCTGCAGCTGTAGAGGATATTTGCCATATCTGTCTATACTCGGAGCATTCAAATCAGTCCCCTGAAGTCAAAGTGAATGGCTTGTCACTCTTGAAAGATGGTTATCCCTTCCTCTTGGTTTCCTCAGTACTCAAGTATGCAGTGAAAAAATGTATTTATCTTTCTTGTCATTACAGAAAATGATAGTAATGGAGGCCAAAACTTTCACCCTCCAGCTGCCCCAAAACTGCCTCCTTTGCGGTTGAATACAACAGGAAAAAGGTGGTCTGATTTTCTGAGGATCTTGGATCAGACCACAAGCTATCATCTCAACTGGAAATTGCTCCTGGGAGTGGGGAACATGGTCTACGCTTGTAATGTGGTTGGGTGACTCTCGTCCCAGAGAGGGTTTCTGCTGAAGCACACGAGGCAGAAAGCTCTCGCCTCTCTTCTTGCTGGGCCTGTCAGAAGTCTGGGAATCTTCATCAGGAGTGGATATAAGGAGTTTTTAAGCAGATATCTTTGTTCTGTTACCGTAGGGCCTCGATATGGTTTGTCATCCCTTTTCCTGGAGGTCTTCATCTGGAGTGACTGTTTGGTGGTGGGATATGCAGAAGACTGACAGGAGGAGCTGATGCAAAACTCCTTCATAGCTGCTCTCAGGAGAAGAGGAAAGGGTGTTTGAGATAATTCATGCTGTGCTGCATGAGAGAGGCAGGTGTGGTGTCATGATTTTGGTGGTCAGCAGCCTCTTTCCTAGATTTCTCTCTCGTCTTGCTTGTGTGAGACATAAGGCGAGAGCCCGTTCACCCTCATCTGCAGGGAGCAGAGAAGCACCTTCAGCCTTACCAAAGGGAAGAGCTAGAGAGGCTCAGGCCTCAGCATTGCTTCTGCATCCCCAGGACACCTAGCAGAGAAGGATAAGCTGTGCAGGGTGCAAGAGCACGAGGAGATGCTGTGGGAAGAGTAGGAGGCACTGCGGGTTACAGCAGATCTGTAACCTGGCACTGACATCACTGCCAGGTTCTGCCCACTCCTCCCCTGCACTATTTCTTTGCCTTCATTGCTTGCTCTGCTCTTTGAACTGCTGGGTGTCAAGTGAGTGAGAGAAATGTATGTTGATTGACACTGAACCCGAAGAGGAGGGAAATGTTAGGGATAACAGAAGGACTGTGGAAGGTGTTGACTCCTGCCAGTGCTGGGTACAGCTGTTGGGAGCATGTCATCCTGCTTCAGAGTCTGAAAGAAAAGGTCTGTGTTAAAATACTTCTCTTATTAGACATGTTTAGATAAAGCAGGGAGAAAAAGAACATCCTCCATGGGGTGGTTCACAGCTTTACCCACTAACTGCCCCAGTAGGAGCCTCTTTCTGGTCTTACCTGACAGGCTGCCCACGGATGCTGGCATTGCCGGTGTGTCCCTGTAGCTAGTTGGGGTGATACCTCCTCTCTTTCTGTACTCAACTTTCTCACTTGATGTCCTGCGTTTCAAGACATTTAAACAGCTCCTCCTGTTCCTTTTCCTGGCAGCTGTGCAAGACCCTCAGTTCTTTAAGGATAGAATAATCTCTCACTGTCAGTAAGATTCCCAGCAGCAGGCTGGGAAGCTAGTCAGGTTTCCAGGGAAGCTTGCAAAATCACTGGTAACACAGTGCTGTCTTATGCAGTCCATGTTCTGCCTGGCAGCTGGGCACTCCCTCACCTTTCTGGCAAGGAGCTGCCTCATCATCCCCCTCACCACTGCTGCAGTTAGTTTATCTTCCAGATTATCCACAGAAATTATTCAAGTGGAGATGTTGTGCATGCTGGTAGATCCCCAGGTTTGCTTCCTACAGCTTTGCAGTCCCTGCCAATGCTATTTGAAGAGCTCTCTGAAGCTCATCTCTGAACTCTTTCACTCGGGAAGTGCCCTTTTTATAGCTACCTGAGCAAAGGTCCCCACTTCCCCAGGGGCTTTCCTTGGTGCTTTGTGATGGGCACAAATCATCACAGTCAGTGGGTCACTCTCAAGGTCATGGAGAGGAAACCTTTCCTCTGCTTTAAGGGCTGGAGGGGATCCCCTTCCAACACTTGGAGTCTGGTTGGATCAGTATACCATGCGCAGTCCAGGACATGGGGAGGTCAGGAGGTGAACTCATGCTGCTTCTAACAGGCCTTAAAACCAATCCCTGCAGGAGCAGAACCAGCCATTTAATGCCCTAAACAACCCCTTTTAGCAGCAAACAAAACTCTGCTGATTCCATTCTTGATCTATGCCTTCCTTGTCCTCTCTCCCTCCCAGGAGCAAGACAGGAGAAAGTTTTGGGACACCTTCTGTGCTACAGTTGCTTAAAGCAGAACATGATGCTGAAGCCACTGTGCTGTGTGGATTGAGCTGAGCCAGGCAGATTCACAAGGCAGGAGTTGAGGATTGCTCAACACTGCAAGCTCCTTGCATTTGTCTGTCCCTGGAGAGACCCACAAAGAGAGGGACTGGATCCAGTTTCTCACCCACTGCTAGTCTCTTGTGTGAGCACAGGCCAGCTGGTTCATCTTGCTGGGTTACTGCATGAACAATGTGAGATCCTCTCGCTCAACACAACGACAGTGGGACATGGAGCATCATCCTACAGCTCCCCAATGCTTCAGCCAGCAGCTGGGAAGCTGGAGAGGAGCACTTGGGAAGGGACCTGCTGACTGATAGCCCTCAGATGCCCTTGGTGGTCTTACAAGGATGTTGTGAGTAATGTGGGCCAAGGGTAAGGACGGAGAACAGGCACCACTTACTGCAAGCCAGGGATGTGCCAGGCATCAGGCTCTAACACTCACCTATGGGTTTGATGCTTCATGTCCATCTGGGACAGGTATTATTCCTGGCCCCTGAGGCCTTAGCTGGGAGTAAGTCCCACCATCATGGGCAGGACAGCACATGATGCAGCTGCCTCTCAGCTGCCGGGATAACAGCAACAAGTGCCACATTTCCAGCAGCAGTGAGGGCTGGCACATACATTCCAGATCCATTAACTCAGCTGCCTGCCTTGCCCAGCCCTGGCATGTGCCCAGCAGGCCCACCCCAGAGCGTTCATCCTAATAATTTGGTGGGGGCTTTCTGACACAACTGGGAGAAGGCCTGATATTCAGCTGTGATCTCTGCTCTCCTCTTGCAGCTCCTGCTCCTACATCATGTGAAGGACACTTGCACGGTCTCAGAACATGGGGTGCCTCAGCCTACGTGCCTTCATGCCCAGCCAGGCTTTAAATTAAGATGCTGAAGCTCTAGGAATAGTGTGGCTGCCTTCTCTATTCCCACACTGGGATGAGCTACCAGCAGGGCAGCTGGCTCAGGCCTCTGCAGTCCATCAGTTGGGCTCTTGCAGAGGTACAAGGGCAAACCTGACCTTGTGGTCACTCAGTGGCCAAGTGTCACACCCAGTGGACATTTCCAGCCTCCTCACTGAAGATGCTGCACTCCCCTAGAAGTTTTGCTTTCTGCCCATGCTGGGGAAAGGGAGGTTCTTTTCCAGGAGCCCCTGAGAGCCAGCACAAGGAGATGTTTTATGCAAGATCACAGCAAGGTGTTCGGGTCTGCCTCCTCACAACATGTGAAGGTTAAAGGCAGGCTCTCAGCTTTCCACCACTAATGACAGAAAGTGCTATGTGAGTGAGAGAGAACCTAATTAGGGATTAATGAGAAAGGAGCCTGTGGTTTTATTACCCATTGGACATGAGTACCGTGGATGAACAAGAGAGGTTGCATTAGCTGTTTCCTGCTGAGTTCTTCCAGCAGGAAAGTCCTTAGCAGACTTTGTGCATATTTAAGGACGGGAGCTAGAGGAGGGAACTGCAGGCAAGGAGTGATGGGACATGGTGTCCTCTGCTGCAGGCTGGGACAGACCCCAAACCTGTGGCCCCATGAGTGGACCCTGAGATTACCTCAGTTGGTTAGAGGACGGAGCTAAAAACGCCAAGGTTTGATTCCCATATGGGCCATTCACTTAAGAGCTGGACTTGATGATCCTTGTGGTCCTTTCCAACTCAGAATATTCTGTGATTCTGTCACTGTGGACCTTGGGGCAAAGACTCTGGGCTCTGTTGTTGGGTCTGCCACTGTCCAGTGGTGTGTGTCATGCACGTCCTGAATCCCAGGTGGTTCAGCAGGACTGGAGACACCTGGGGATGTGCTGCTGCTTGGAGACACACACCACACTGTGCCACAGACCCTTTTTGTGGGTGAAAAGGGGCTCCAGCCCCATGAGAGTATGGTCGCAGTTGTCAGCTTTCTTCAGGTGGTACCCAGTGGCAGGCTGTGACATTTCAGAAGAGGGGTGGTCCAGGAGCAAAAGCACAGCTATTTGTTTGTGTGAAGGTCAGAGCAGAGCCCCTCACTTTGGGACCAGCCCTCTGCCCCACTTCAGCCTGAATCTGGTAGCGAGGGAAGCTGGCGGAGATCAGATTGCTGATTGTCGGATAAAGACAGGAATAAAACCAGGGAGGTTAAATACCTAATCTTGAATTAGCTTCATCATTCCTAGCCATTGCATAAAAGCTATTAAAGTTATTACAGGACATGCTGGAATGCTGGCACAGCAGGAACAACAAATATAGGTAGAATGGTCCTTGTCATAAATATCACTCAAGCCACTTTGACAGCCCTCTGCCATCATGATGCTGCTCACAGCCAGCCTGGCAGAGCAATGCCAAACCCATGGGGAGCAGTGGGGACATTTTATGAGAACAGCCACTTCTCTCTATAAATAGTACAAGGTTTGCATTCTCAAGGGAAGAAAACCTCCTGTTGTGGGGCAGACCTGGTTTCCCTATGTCCTCTCCATGGGGCTCTTGCTGCAAGTGCCACAAGGAACCAGAGATCAGGGGTTAAAAACCATTGCACAAAAAAAAAAATCCCCCCACTTGTGCATGCATTTGTCGAGTCTATTAATAATGTACTTCACACTGTACTTTGAATGCTTTTTTTAAAATAATTACTCTGCATTTTGCAACTCAGCTGTTTCAGTTACATCCAGGTCCTAAAGTTATCAGACATATATCTTGTAAGGTCACAGCCTGACTCCACTGATGACTCATTACTTGATACCAAGATGTCTTTATTACCAAGCACATGGACCTTTTAAGCTTTCTGTAGTGACACAGCACACAGGTAGGTGCTTTTGTTGCTCTATTAACCAAGCCAGGTGGCTTTTCCAGTAACAGACCATTGTACTCCTAGGTATAAAGTCCTTTGGTTACTTCTAGTCTGCCAAATGCTCTGACACAATACAGTTAAGAAATAAATCCAGCTTTTACCTCAGTCTTTTTGAATCCTAATCATCCCATCCCACTCTGCCATGTCTTCCTGAGCAGAGGGGAAGATTAGGAAGGGGGACCTTACCCCACACAGTGGTGGCAGTGGGCAGAGCAGAGAGGTCACCCTGAACCTGGAGTACTTCCAGGACCATCCAACCTCACTGAGTCACTCGTTAAGATGGTACAGCAGGAAGTCATTGGAAATGGAAGACAGTGGAAATAAAATGAAGAGCGAGGCATCCATTCACACCCTTGGCAGAGGCATTTCAGTTCCTGGTTCCCCACGTGCCCGCAGGGAGGACAGGCACTGCTTATTAGACAGGTTATGTAATTGAAGTGGTCTATATTTATCAGGAGTGCATGGCGTACACACCTCGAGGGTCAGAAGCCCAGCAGTTTGGAGAACATTAGCTCCCCTAATGAATCAGCAGGGAGAAGGACCTAAAAATACAACTCGACTGCAGAAGGGCATCATTGAGTTACTCAGGGAGCCAAGGTCAGGAGGCCCCAATGTGCCCTTCCAGCTCCAGCTGGGGTTGTGCTACGCTCAGATGCTCATTGCCTCAGAAAAGGTAGGATCCACGTTGTGCTAAGCCTCCTTTCGAACCTCTGTTGTGGTGTTGGCTGTTGAACTGTGCCTAAAGGAAGAGAAAGGTCCATGCCATAACCACTGTATTGTAAAGTCAACCTCTTTTTTGCACCATTCTCCCTTTGAGCCTGAGGGATAAAACCTGAACACACATGGGATTTATCCTTCTTTATAGAGCATAGAACCACTACAAATGCTTGATTTCATTCAGGGTCAGGGTACTCCTTGGCTAGTACCAAATGTGGAGGCTGGTTTGTACTGCCTGTGCTGAGCCCTGCTGTTGGTGCCAGTGGTGCATGTGCTTTGTTCCTCCTCCTCCTCTCCACTGGGGAAACTGGGGGCAGGTTTGTCTCCGTCATGCTCAGTGCCCAGCCTTCAGGAGCAACTGTGTTACCTCACACTCCCTAAGCTGTCATCATAGTGGGGATCTCCAGCACATCAGCAGTGGCCCACGGTCACCCCATGTCACGGTGGAGACATTGAGGTGACCAGCTAGCTGGAGGGATGTTTTTGCTGCCTTGCATGAATAAAGATGGTTAATGAGAGCTATTTTTAGGAAACTGGTGCAAGTGGAAGGAAATAACAGATAGACTTTTGTTTTCTTGGTTTCTACTATTATAAGTGAACTTGTTTGCCCGTGGTGCTGAAGAGCACAGCTCAGTGCCCTGGTTTACTCAGAGCAGCCTAGGCAAACAGTGGTCCTTGCCCCATAGGCCCCATGCTGTGTTTGTACATTGTTTACACACGTCATTTACCTTTTTAAGATCTTAAATACTGTGCCCTGGACCAAATTCTGCCTTCCTGTAGACCAGCTGGTGGACTTGCCTGCCCAAGGCAGAAAGCAGAGCCTGGCCACACAGCCTGCCCCATGGGACTGGCCATTACTCCCATGGCTGTGCATTCCTGTCACATCCCCAATGATGTTTTAGTCCTTGGCTTCTCATGGCCTGCCTCATGCAAGGGCCACCATGGATGGGCTTGTGTGACTCTAATCCCTGCCCACCACTTGCCAAACAGTAAAACTCTAGAGGGGTAAATTGTACAGAGTGCTGAGTTAGTGACCCATTTCAGCCAAGGCTGATGTTCCTCTCAGTGGGGTTTGCAGAGTGCTGGTACTGATTCAAGTGCTGCAGAACCAGGGGCTCGCTCTCATCCACCTGGAGCTCCCATGCTTTGTTACAATTTGTAAAAGCTTGATCATAAAGTGCTTTCTTATTGCTATTTTTGTGTCCTTCTGAAGACAGCTCTCTCCCATGAATGTCAGGGTGGAGGTTACCTACAGGAGCAGTAGAGCTTCCTGGCTGCTCCAGCTTGAAAGGAGGATCCTGCTGAGCTGTGGGTTGAGGAGCAGCAGTGTCTTGGGGGCAGCACAAGAAGAGGTCAGACCAAAGAGGAGGGTTCAGCACTTTCAGAGATTGCCCAGGACAGAGGAATGCAGGCAAGTGCAGGCACCATGTAGATGCTCCGTGTGGAGCTCTGCAGGTATTGTGCACATCTCCCATGCCTGGAGATGCTGGCAGCCCTGACAGGGAGGACAGACCCCTGGAGAAGGACAGGGAGGTCAACACCAGTGGTCACATCCATGCTGCAGGCCTGGGGCACTGGGTAAGGTGTTCATCTGTGTTGCACTCGTGTGTAGTGTCAGTCCTACCTTCAGTGTAAACCTTGGTGGTTTTTAACAGAAACCACAGGAGGATGTTCTCTTACTTCTTCAAGTCTGTGGGGTCTCTGTGGTCACTGCAAAGTCCACCCATGCCACTGGTGGCACTTGTTCAGTCTCTCTGGGCTCTGGCTGGCCAAGCACCTGAGTGCCATCTCCTCTCTGCTCCCAGCAATGTCACTGGCTGAGGCTCAGAGACCCAACCCAACACCACCACATGGATGCATTGGTCAGCATCCCTGGCCCCTCTGGGATGAGGCTCTGTCCCAGGAAAAGGATTGATTCAAATACAGCTGTGGGGCTGGTCTGCCCACTGCTCATTTCCTGAGAAAGGTAATTTATTTGGAAGAGTTGGTCCTGGCAGAGAACTTTGCATACATTTTTCTGCTCCCATCAGTCTTCTCAGCATATCCTCCTCTCCCAGCCCTACATCTCCTGGACAGGCTCACAAGGCACATTCCTCTCCTGCGGTGGCTGCTGAAATTGCTTTTTATTTTTAAACCCCAGGACACAAAAGCCCACCTTTATCATTTGCCTGCAGTCCCAGCAGCTCCACATATCCTCATTAAGTAACCACTGATCATCAAACGAACCTGACAGGCGCCAAAGGCACGGGGAGATCCAGATGCCTGGTGTGCCAACAGCTGTCCCAGCTCTCTGTGGCTGCAAAATACAGGGGGTCTTCTCCCTGTGGAGTGGGGAGAAGGGCTGTCAGGAGGAATGGTGAGCTTGTGCCTTTTGACTGCAAGGTGTGGGCAGGTGGCTGCAAGGACTGAGTTCACCCCAGCTCTGCCAGATTTTATACTGAAAAAAAATTAAAGGGAGTTATTGGGATGGAAAAGTGGGAAACTTCATTATGGTCCATGCAATTTCATTATCCTCTTTGGATGCACTATTGAAATAATATTTTTTTTAATCTGTTTTTAATCTCTGTAGCACACACTCTGAGGGAGGATGTCTTCAGAGAAGGAGGACCACCGGCCCTTCGTCAGCTGGGTGTGAGGAGATGGGAAAATTGGGTCTGACCCCCAGACAAGGCTGCTTTTAGAGAGGATTTTGGGAGAGGGATGGATCATGCAGGGATATTGATATCTAACTTTGTCCAGAGCAAATCCCCCTCTGATTTGTCCCTAAATGCCCAAGCATTCAAAAGTGTTTGGACTCAATGTGTTAAGCTTCTGTTTTTGTTGGGACAAGCTCCCAGCTGGTTTCTTCAGCCACAAAACTTGCTGCAGAGTCTCCTAGGGGAAAGGCCACATTGCATTTTGGAAGAGAGCATGCAAAGATTGGTACATGCAAAGAGGGAATCCCAGTTTGAAACATTACAGTGAACCCAGTGATGGGAGCATGCTTACAGGCAGGATTCATGTCTGTGCTGGGGTGACAGGAGAAACTGTAGTCGCTGGTGGCTGTTTTGGGGCCAGGAATTTGCTTTCTGGAATATGGTAGACTTGAGCCTGCAGCAAATTTACAGCTTGATGAGGATGCTCAGGAGTCCCTGCTGGGGCACGCTTCACCCTGAGACAGGCACTGGCTGACACATAAATTAACTGGTTTCCCCCCCTGCTTTCACAAAGGCTGATGCTGGGCTCTGTAATTGCACAAAGTTTTAGTACAGCTCCTGTCTCAACCAAATTTCTTCAGGCATCACTAATTAAATTGAATTTACTGGGATGACAAGTGTCTTTCTTCTCTCACCCACAGATGTTGTGACTGCTGCTCAGACTCCAGCACAGCCTGTTCAGTCCTTGGGCTGTGCCCATGGCAGGCTCAGCCTTGTGCAGGGACTGCTGCAGGACCCCTGGGTTCCCCTGGGGCTGCCTGGGATCAGGGGTACTGCCTGGGTGCCTGTACTAGTGTGAGAACTGAGGGACAGACCAGGGATCAGCTCAGCATGGTTTTTATTTCTCCTAATAACTCAGATGGCCATAGACCAGCCTGTAGATCCTTTGTCGTCCTCCTGTCTGTGCGTGGTGGGGAGAGTTAATAATAGATGCTGGATGTTGCAGGAAGATGCAGAATTTAAATGAATTCCCCTTCCTTCTCAGTAATAAAAATGTTTCTCCCCTAAGAGCCCCTTGATTAATTGATCTGGCAATTGACAAATCAAGGATGGGAACACATAAAATCCAATAGAAACGGATGAAAATAGCATTATGTACCATCTGATGCAGTCAGCGATGTCACGCAACGAAATGACGGCAGAAAAATAGGGCCTTGGGCTGGAGGAGCCTTCATTAAGATGTGGCAAGGGTATCATTAAGTAAAAGAACATTGATTTTGTTTGAAAGATTTGGCCATCCATATTAAATATAATCTGTGTAATGTAATCTCGGTAGTTGCTTTAAATGTCAGCGTCACTTGGCTACATCTGCTTGCTGGGGTTGCTGCTCTGAAAGGAAGATGAAAACTTCATTCTCCACCACACATTGTGCCCTGTTAGCTGCTTGGTAGGCTGTGCTCACACAGGGGAAAATCAGCATATGCATTTCCTACAGGGAATACAGGTGTGCCAGAAAGGCCCGTGTATCTAAAACATATGTGATGGTAACAAAACAAGTTAATTACAGAGTCAGAAACAGCCAAGACACAGGATATTTCAAAGCCAGAAATCAGTTCAAACTCTGAGCTTTCATGTGAGACTTGAATATCTGGCCAAATTCTCTGCTGCAATTAACTCATGTAGCTCTGCTGGCTTCAGCTCAAAGTCCTTGGAAGTTGAAGCCCCCATCCGAAGTCTAATCTGACAAATTCTTCTAAAGAATTTTTTTTTTCTGGATCACAGATGTCAAGATCCAGCAACAGCGATGCCTGAGCAGGTTTGCCATTGATGTGTGTGGGCAGGCTGGAGAGAGGTGGCACTTGGCTGATGCCCCATAGCTCATCAGAGAAGTTCATACTTCAAGACTGGGGAAAACCACCGTGAAAGTCGCAACCCTACAGCATAGTTGATGTGAAGGTCCTCACCCATGTGGGTGTTTCCACAGCAAAATGGTGCGTGGCACCACTGGACCCAACTGGGAGCATGGGCACAGTCCCAAAGAGGCAGGAATCTCACATCCCAGAAAACTCAGAGAAGTTGAGCATCCCCTGGGGCACAGGGAATGCTGTGAAAAAATGGAGGTGAGGAGGACGATCTCTGCTGGGGGCATAAATCTAAACCCCAGCAATCGGTAGTGTGAATGCTCTTTGCTGCCTGCCAGGGGGATCTGCAGTCAGAAATCCAGCACAGCACATGCAAAAGACAGTCATCATCTGAGACAGAGAACATTCTATGACAGGAGGGACCATGGGTTTAAAAGTAGCTGGGCAAACACTAGCAGGACCAAGGGAAGATTGGAGACTTTGTATGCAGTTATTCCTGCATCCCCCGGGTCCAGTGGGCACAGGGAGGGCAGTGGTGTGAAGAGTGGGTGGCTGAGCACATCGGTTACATAGCTCTGCTAAAAGAGCACAACAAAAGGTATCAAAATAATTTTCCTTGAGAATCAGAAGTGTCCAGACAGAGCTGAAGGCACCAAGGCACTTGACTATAATAGAGTCAATTTTCTCCTCCAAAGTGTAGCATATAAACCTTTTTATAT
Organism: Platyrinchus mystaceus; assembly: GCA_035041135.1. Lineage (NCBI taxonomy): Eukaryota > Metazoa > Chordata > Aves > Passeriformes > Tyrannidae > Platyrinchus > Platyrinchus mystaceus. The sequence goes on along the minus strand of JAWWLV010000121.1, from coordinate 8,728,487 downwards.
CCATGCACCAGCAACGGTATTTTTATTCCCTGCCAGCTGTTGAAAGCCATTTCTGTGGCTCCCTCTCCATGCCTTTGCCCACTATCCCACAGTTACCATTTTGTTGCCCACTTGAGCACTCGGGACCTGAATGGTAAAGAACTAGGAAGCTGCCACTCCACTCTGATGTTACTTTGGGGCCAGGAAGGAATCCTGCACAGATGCAGGCTGGCAGCAGATGAGGGGGGGGGAACAGTGGGAGCAGTGTGTGTGGCAAGGCTTACCCCATGTCCCTCCAACATGAGGTCTGCTCCATGCATTGCTTGTGGTTGTGAGGTCGCAGCAACAATAGCTGGGTCTTTGAGTAGTGAGCAAAAAAGCAGGGGAGTGCCTGGCCCCAGGATGCTGAGGGTACAAAAAAACCTTGTCATAGAAGTCCAAGGGAAGAGCAGGCACACTGGCAGAAGAAGGCCTTTTGGAGAACTTGTTAATGCTCAGAAAACATCTCTGGTGCCAAGCTCCTCAACAACATTCTGGTACCAAGCTCCTCAACAACATGCTGCTGGCGATGTGTAGGGTTTGTGAGCAGGCACTCTTCTGGTTTTGCCCTAATTTTATTCTTCTCCTAATAGCCTCTTTTCAGGTAATGGGCTGTTCAGACTTCTGCTCTGAACAGCTTCTACCTGGCCTCATGTGGAAACCAAACAACCCTTCCATAGGACCACTGGCTATTTTTCCACCTCTATTGTGACTATGAAACAAGAAATGAAATAAAATGACTGCCAAGATCATCCTGCAGACTTTTGCTGGGTAACGTCCATGTTGCCATAACATAACCATGACCTAAACATTAGGCTTGATACAAAAGAGGCTTTTCTTCTCATCTTTCCTCACGGTTAACTGCAAAGCAGGAACAGCATTACCTTTCCCTATGGAAAAGGGCAGGGGTACCACAACTGCAGCAGTAAGTGCCCCTGGATCAAATGTAGAGTTTGACATTCAGGGCATGGATCAGGCACGAACACTCTTTTCCCCTTGCAATCAGTCCCAGGGAGCATTCGATGGAAATACAAGCACAACCTCGGGGGGGTGGGGTGGGGGGAACAACAACAAACTAAAAAGCAGAAGAAGAAAATGGAAAGAAATAGATTTGTGTTGGTTGGGCAAGTCTGATAGTTTTGAAAAGCCGCAGAGCACAAAGGGGAAAATATACAGAGAAAGCAAAATTCAGAAGCTTTTGTGTGATGCCAGCAATTTTCCTTCTCTTTGCTGAGAAAGGAGCTGCATGGATGTGTGGTGTTACAGTCTGTTCTTTCAAATGGCTGAGTCAAATACCAGCTAAATTACAAAGAGTTGTACAAAGACATGAAGGACACATAATGACAATATTTTGTCATTCCTTCCTCAGACTAGATGGATGTGGAAAGCGGGAAGGAGAAAAAATAATTGCATTAGTGTTCAGATAGGGTTTTGATAGCAGTTATGAAATGAAATGTAAAGGTTATTTTCAAACCCAAACCCTGGGTGCTGCTCCAAACATGAACAGACTGGCAAATGATCTGAATTTTTCCATTTTCTTAATAGTGTTCCTATGGATGTGTTTACCACGTAGGCAGGTGTTGCAACCTTAGATTAAAAAAAGGTAAAAGCAAAAGAACAAGCATTTTGCTGGGTACCCAGGCAAAACACATACTGACAGAGCAACAGCTGGAATCAATATTTCATTGCCAGTACACCTTCCTCCAGGATAAGAGTAACAAAGAGCAGGACCAGGATGCAGCGTATCCCGCACTGTTTCCACTCTCAGTGTTTCAGCTCTTCCACCCTGAGTACAACCCTGGAACAGATACTCAGAGAAGGAAATGTGCCTGGTGGTGTCCAAACCCAGCTGAGAAGCCTTTTTAATGATCTCTGGTGACTTTGATGCATCGACCCCTAGCACAGACAGCCAGAGCAGGCAGGCAGGAGGCTGGCAGTGCTTCTGGAGAAACCCAGGCAGCCTTCACACCTGAGTTCATAGGAAGCTCCTGCATGTCCAGTTGCTGGTAAGTCATTTTCTTGAGTTTAGATGGGATTCAGCAATGCATAGACCTTGTATGAGAAGAGGAAAGAAAAGGGCTTGGTTTTGCTCAAACCAGAAAAGTCAGTCTAGAAATCAATCCACCAACCCTGGTGAGATAATGGACATTGCAGAGCGGAACTATCAGACTGTCCCAGCCCAGCCACCACCACCTCACAGCTGACATTCTCCCTTGCATCCCAGTGTGGAGGCAGCACTTCCCATAATGTTCAACAACAGCTGCCCCTTCTTACATCACACTGGGCTGCAATCTTATTTTTTATTAGCTCCTCAGAATGACTTGTTTCAGATCCTCCTCTCCAGCTATGTCTTCATCTAGGACTTCTCCCTCTCTGCCATTAAGGTTTATCTGGCAGGGCCAGTGTCAGCTGTGAATAACTCACCTGACAAATTGTGATCATCTGTCATTTCATCTGCTTGGTGGTTACAAACCAGTTGCGATCCCTCCATTGTGTTTAGGGCCAGAATTGACTATTCCACCTATCTGGCAAGATATTCTTCTTTGAAACCATTCCATAATTTTCAGTGCTTGGAGGCCCCTGATGTTTTGTTGCGAATGAGCAACATGAATGTTCATGTGGCAAAAGGTGGGTGTGGAGGAGGGTAGTAGAGGGGGTTGATGGCCACAGTGATTATTTTCCATAGTGGGGCAGAGATTATGTTCATTAGCATCCCTTTCTGTGTGCTGCAATACGGTCATTGGTGTCAGCTTTTGCTGACCTGTGGGCTCAGTATTGAGGGCTGGTTAACAACACGACTCCTTTCCAGTCAAAGTTTTTCCTTCTCTTCCCATTTCTGAAGAGCTCAACACTGCAGGATCATAGAATCACAGGATGATTTGCGTTGAAAGGGACCTTAAAGACCCCAAACCAAATCTAGGCAGTGATGTCAAGCTGAGGTTACCTACACAAGCTCCAACTTACTCATGCTTCCTGGGTAAGTGTGGCATTATGCAGCTTTCCAGTTGGTCTTTAACACTGTTACCTTAATTTTTTTGGTGCCTCTCGTTGTGAGCATCATACATAGCAGCAATCATACTATTGCTGTGAGAGCTTGTGAAGCAGCATGTGTTGTCAGCTGCACACAAGCAGCTCCCTCTTGTCCCAGCTGGAGCATTTACTCTCCCTTATGATCTTCCCTTGGCTGTTGTCATTCCCTGGGAGTGGCGAGGGGAGGAGGATGCTGCCACCTCACAAAGAATGGGTTGCCCATCTGTATGCTGTCCATGGCTTTCACAGACATGGCATCAGTTGAAAAATGCCAGGGGAAAATGCGTTAAGAGGAAAAGGTTAAAGACCTCTCGCAGCATCCCTGTGTGGTTTGCCCAAGTGAGAGGCTCTGACAACAGCACCCCCCATATCCACCACACTGCAATGCTCTTGCTTGATCCCACATTTTTGTGTCCCGGTATGTGCTCAGTGAGGACTCACTGCACTCCTTTGAACTGTGCACTGAATGATGATGAAGTGACATCGTCATGGCAACACGTGCAGATTTCCTGGTCACATAGCAACCCGATGCAGGCTGATGTAATATGTGTGCTGGCTTCCTCCACTGGCTGCACTCCTCTGATGTGTCTGTGAGATTTGCAGTGGGTTTAGTTGCTTTTTTCATCTGTTGGACGTGCCATGACATCAGAATGATGAGATTGTTGTTTTGTGTGTGCACAGAGAGGAAGAGACCAATATTATCTCCCCTGAGAGCCCTCATGCCAGGCGCTGTCTTGCTCAGGGGCACTACTGCACACAGCTTGTTTTTAGAGTCTTGATAGTACTTAATCTTGCACTTATTGTAACTCCTTTGTGTAATATAGACTCGAGGAGACAAGAAGACACCTTTAAGTGATTTTGTCACAAGCTATCCTTCTTGATTTTTGTGCTAGTCTTGTCAAAGATACAATATTTTGGGGCATGAAGAAGCTGTGAACAGATCTGATTTTTTCACAGTGTGGCAGCACATCAGTGCTATAGGGAAAGCTGCAGGCCTAATTTTTGTGCAGACCAGGTACCTGCAGAGCTGACCAACTCATTAGCTGTTTTGTGGTTCATCTGCAGTACAGCAAGACTAAATCCTTGTTCACAGTCACACTGAATCTCTGTACACAATGTGACATGGCAAAAGCCTGCAACATCCTTCTTGCTTAAGGGTGTGATTCTCTACATTGAGCAGAAAAATGTCTTTACAGTGATGGTTGAGGCTTCAGTCTCTGCTGATAGCCAAATGGTCAGAATCTACAGATGTCAGAGTAGGTGTCTGCTAAATGTGTCTCAGGTAAGATGCTAGATGTACCTTGTAAGGCGCTCACATTGCATCAATGTTCTCCTTGCTTTGGAAAACTGGTCCTCAGGCTTGGAAAGAAAATTAGCACGTTACTACCCAGGGACCTTAAGAGAAGACATTAATTCAATTAGCATGAAGTGCTCGGCCTTTCGGACAGCTCTGTTCAGCCCCCTCTGCTGAAGGTCACGGGGGGAGGGGGGCAGCTCCTATAAGCCACAGGGCACGAAGGAACCAGGGCAACACATGCTCTCAGAGGAGGGTGTCTGAGGGCCCTACTCCAGTCTGCACATGTGCAAATTAGGCAGAACAAGTCTTGCAGGAAATAAAAAGCTCCTGAGACTCCTCCATTAGCTTGTCCTGGTAAGGCTGAGAAAGACAATCCCAAGTGGACAAGGGGGAGCTTTGTCTCTGGCATCTCTTCTAAGGTCATGATGGGCTCTCTGTCACCTGTGGTGAACGTCAGCTGGAATATCATTTGGGAATAAAGAACAACAGTTCAAATCAGGGGAAGCTGAATTAGAGCTGGGAAATTAACATCACTCAGCAGGTCCACCCAAATGTACTGGACTATCCATTTCTGCCTGCTTAGCCCTTTACTTGTCCTACGCAGATCAATGGAAAATGGTGGGATATCTCTGGTGACGCTGTGTATGGTCCAAGGAGAGAAGCAAGAAGCTACAAGACAGCCTGGAAGAGGGAAGGGACAGCAACCATTAGTGGGCTAGAATCTGCATTACCAGGGTAACAGAGAGGGAGAGGGCAGTCCTGGGAGAGGCCAGGACCACGTCAGTCAGTCACTTGCCCTTGCTCAGAGAAGGATGCAGAAAAGGGCCACCTGCTTACAGACTTGTGCTGTATGGGATGAGAAGACTGGGCACTCAGCAAATGTCCATGCCGTCCATGCCATCATTCATGAGCAGACAATGCCCTAAGTGGTTTGGGAGAGGTGGAAGGTCTATACATCTGTGTGTTACAAAGGAGGAAAAGTCCCCTGGCTCAGCCAGGAAATCCATGCATGTTCCAATAATTCCAAAATCCAAGGGCCAATCATAATAAATAAATAAGCAAATAAAGTAATAAATAATAAATAAAAAATATTGTTGTCAGGTTTCATCTATATGGCACTGCCAACTCTGCAATGAAGTGTTTTATAAGAGCCAGAAGAGATTTGTATCCCAGGTTTCCCATCATCAGGTGAGGAGATGTAGATGAAGAAATCTGTAAGGAGACTGATCTGAAGGCTTTTGTCTTTCCAAAGACAGATGGAATGGCTGTATACATCACTTCTCAAACACGTGGGATGTTATTTAGAGACAGCAGTCTCCAAACAGCTCTTCCACATGATTAATGGTGGTAAAAAGGTATCCGTCACTGTTTGGCTTCAGGCTTTTCACTCAAAAACATGTTTTATACTTTATTTGCTCACAGAAAAAAAAAAAACAAACTACAACAAAGACTTTATTTGTTTCACAATAAATCGTACAGAACTTGGAAAATGAGCATACCAAACTGTGGCGCTTTTTCCCAAGTTGCTCAGATGTGTGCCCCTGAGATCCAATGCCAGAGGGGCAGTCAGCCCCAGTGGTCAAAGAGTTAACTCTTGCCCTGAAGCAGCATCTTCTGGCATCTGCTTTTTTGATTATTATCACACAGAAATTTTCTCCTGTGAAGCCTGTGTTTATGGAGCAAAAATCAAAAGAGCCTTTCTAGATGCCTGCTTGTCAGGTGCAGTGAAAGTGCCAAACTAAACAAGATTATTGTTGTATCTTAAGACATGTGCCTAGGAGAGGCTGTGGCAGGCTTTTAAAAAGCCTCTTCAGTGTCATACACCTGAGTAGCACAGCTCTTCCTCCTCTCATCCCTTGCCCATCACTTCTCTTAAAGCTCATAAATGGAGAGTCTCTCCTCTCTCTCTCTTTTTTTTTTTCCTTCAAATTTGTTCTGTCTTTCTTTTGGATATTACAAAACTGCGTTTATTTTTTCCTTCCCATCCTGTCCTCTCCCATTTGGTCAACCATTTCTTTGAGGGGATGCATCTGTAATTGTACCTCTGTTCCACTCCCATGGCTGCCCCAGGTCTAAGGCTGTATGGCTCAAGCAGGGGTAGTTGGACTGCTCACATGGAAGCATTTTCTCTCCCAGTGCAATATTTTTGGCTGAAAACTGACTTCTCAGCAAGCATCATTTTTTTTTGCCAAAGAGGTGGCATTTCTGTGAAAAATGCAGCTTTTCCACCAAAACACTCAATGAGTGGAAACAATGTGGCAGATAACAACAGATTTGTTGTCCCTTGGGAAGTTGTACTCATACATATGAATCCCTTGAAGGTGCAGCCATCACACCTGAATGGCTCCTCTCTGGACAAACCTGCATCCACCTGGCAATGGCAGGTCTCTCCCTCCTCCCTCTGAGCAGCAGGAGCAAGGAAGGATGCAGCTGTCCTTGCTTCCAGTGCAGCCTTTGCCATCAACAGGTCTCCAGCATGAGGCCACCAGGAAGGTTTGGGTCCTGGCAGGATCCTCCTTGATCCTCCTCTGCCATCCGACTTGAGCCTACTGCACCAGAGTGTTTGGGAAACATTTGTGTAAGGGCTGAGATGAAGGTCGGTTTTACCAGTCCCAGAGTCATGATAAGGAAGAGCTTATCTATCTTCTGTCTTAACTGTGTGAAGGTAGCACAGGCACTGCACCAGCAAGGACTGGAAATCTAAGGTGGTTTGCAAACTGGCCTGACCCCAGCCACCAGTATCAGACCAATTCTTCTTGGAGGCTACCAGTACAAAAACTCCTTATGAAGATTGGAGAATTTTAGAATTTTTAATATTTTGCAAACACTAATGACTCCTTAGGTGGGCAAATACCATCTTATGCTTCTTAACAGGCACAGAACCTGCCCTGGGGGAGTCTGGCTTGGTTGTCACAGGTGGGGGGCTGAGTGGGGAGCTGGGAGGGCACCACAGCACCTCCCACTGCTCACAGCTTTTCTCACAAAACCACTGAGTGCTCAAAGCAGTGAGGAGATAAGAAAGCTAGACTTGTTTACAACTGCACTTCTGCTGGCTGTTGTGTTTGGATGAATGGTTTATTATTTTCTGCCTAATTGCTTTGCTTCCCAGACCATTCACAGAAAATCTGGGAGCAGCACCAGTCTGCCTCCCCACCAGGAGTGAAAATAACAGTGCTGGCAGATGACATTTGTGGGTTGGTTTTTTTAAGGGAGGGGATTGTTCCTTTATTTTTTTTTTTTCTTATGAAAGACTGAGAAAATTCTCTGTTTGCAGATTGATCTCTTTGCTTTAGTTTTGTCCCATTTGGCTGGTTTTCTGGAAATCAGACACAACTAACTTTGTGGAGGGGAGACCTCTTCCATTGCTCTTGGCATCATGCTCCTTCAAGAAAAGAGGGAAACGCAACCCTGGGGTAATGGAAGGCAGAAGCTGCTCTTACTTCTGCTCTGCCAGACCATCAGCCCTCACCATCCGTGCTGGACATGACATTAGCTGTGGGGGTGACTACAGCTCCCTCAGTTCTGCTTCTTCCCACGTTTTTCTTAAGATGGGCAACACTTCCTAGAGATAGCTCTGCAGATATTGTCTAACTTCTTTACACAGTGGCTGAGCTGAGTGGTAGGATTAAGGATATCTGTGCCAGTTTCCAGTTCTCTCATGGTTTGTGTTTGACGAAGACATCTGAATTCTTTATTTATTTTTTTCTCATTAATACAACATAGGGATTATTCTGGCATTTTGAGGGGAAGCACTGCAGTTGCTGTTGCTGTTATTATTGATATTGGTATTGCTACTTATTACTTGTTGAGTAAGAGGACAAGCCAGATGATGCCCCCAGCAGGAGAGGTGTTGGGTGTCTGTGCAGCCCAAGGCGGCATTGCCCTGATGCTCACAGTCTGCAGGAGTGCCAGGAAGCACTCCTGGATTTGAGGTGAGCGCCTGAGGGGAGCTGTCAGAAAAGAGCATGGGCAGGAGCTGCGGCCTCCTGGCCAAGGCAAGGGATAAAGGAATGTGAAACATGGATACAGCCACCTTGGGTGAAAAAGACCAACCCAATGGTTTCCTCTGCAGGTAGAATCATATCAAAGAATCACAGAATGGTTTGGGTAGGAACCGACCTTAAGGATCATCTAGTTCCAACCGCCTTGCCATAGGCAGGGACACCTTTCACTGCACCAGGTTACTCAAAGTTCCATCCAATCTGCCTTTGAACACTTCCAGGGATGGGACATTCACAGGTTCTCTGAGCAATCTGTTTCAGTGCTGCACTGCTCTCATAGTGAAAAATTTCTTTTTAACATCTAATCTAAACTTACTCTCAGTTTAAAGACATTCCTGCTTGTCCTATCACTACATGCCTTTGTAAAAAATCCCTCTCTAGCTTTCTTCTAGGGTCCTTTGGCAACTTATCTCTGGATCTTCCCAGCCCTGCCATCCTGTCCCGGGAGACCCTGGGCTACAAAATCCATCTCTGTCCTGCGACCTTGGGAGTAGTGTAGGATGAGAAAGTGTAGTCTTGATTTACTCAGCCCCAGGTCTGGTTGCAGAGCTGGCTTCAAGGCCTGGGTGCTGTTTCTGGCAGTCCTAGAGGAGAAGGACAGGGCAGGATTTGGTTACTGTTGGCAATTCAAAGCAGGATTTCTGCTTTGCACCCAAGCTTGGGTCTTCCTTCTCCTTCCCCTGGAGCAACCCTGGGTTTGCAGCCCCTCACCTCTGCATTTGGATTTTTTTCTGAGCAATCCGAGAGCTGAAATTTTCAGTCCCATGAGTAAAACACAAGGAGGGGTAGCCACAGGATGGGAGCCTTGCTCAGAGGTGGCCCCAGGGTGTTTCCTCTGCTGCTCTCCCCGTGAAATGCTGGTGCCAGCTGCAGTTGGCACTGGCTGCAGGGCGGCACAAGTTGCACGGTCCCTCCAGCCCCTCCAAGCTGGCTCCTGCCAGGGAACAAAACCCAGGACAAGCAGCCATGAAGCCACTGAAGCAGAGGAGTTCCACGGGAGCTGCAGCCTTCAGGAAAACTAGGGCTGAGTAAACAGGCGATGATGGAAACAGCTAAAAGCACTCAGCAGTCTTTTGACTCCCAGCAAAAATGTTTTGTAAAGTTCATAGCGAAAGAGAAAGAAATTTTGCAGAAATTGGGTAGTAAGAGAATGTTCTGGTCTGCTGCTGAGCAGTGGGACTGTAAGGGGGAATGACTGCCTTTACCTGTGCCTTTCTGGATAGGTATTGCTGAACTGGTCCTAAGGGTGCCCCAGGATAGGTGTTGGTAAGATCTCCAGGCAGCCTAGTCCAGCATTTCCTTACTGTTGGAAAGACCTTTCTAATATTCAGCCCAACCATTTTTCCCTTCTTTAACCCACACAACCCCAGGAAAAATATCCATTTTTTTCTTTCAGGTCATTTTGTGAAGACCAGTGATGATTCTCACTGCATTTGCTGGCAGCTGCCACCCAGGCACCCCCCTGTTGTCTTGAAGCAGGGGATCACTCTGAGGTGGTTTTGTGACAGCTGTCAAGGCTGGACCATGCTGGAGGGGAGAAGACAAAGGGAAAAGAAGAAATAAAAGCCAAAAAACAAGGGTGAGGACAAGTGGTAGCAATTTGCCTCCCAAGTTGCTCATTCCAAACGTGCTTGAACACTGCCTTTGCATAACATGAAGAGCTATATTTGTCTGTGAAACAGAAAGGGAGAGAGAGAGAAAATATTTTTCCATTGAGGTCATTCTTGCTCACTTTTTCCTCTAAGAAAATCACTGTCCTCTCCAGTCCTTTCCATTCCCTTGCTTTCCACCCTGCAAACTCATAGCCTGCCTCTGCTCCAGTGTAGTGCAATGGATTCCTCTTGTTAATGATGACTGGGGTCTTTGGCTCTCTAAATCTCACAGCTCCTTGCAATTTCTTCTGGCTGTTCCCCTTTCAAGCATCTTCTCCCCCTCCTCTGTTTCAAATCTCCTTATTCCTCTACCCTCCCCCCCTTCAAATGGGAATGGGGAATGGAAAGCCCTTTTCTGGGCCTGGTTCCCAAGGGCTCCAGACTGGTTGCAAAGGAGAAGCCATGGTGGGAATGATGCGTGATGGTGCCTTTGGAGAGGTTCTAGAACCCCGAGGCAGGTGCTGATCTACACTGTGTCACTGCCTGTAGAAGCTGGGGTGGCTTGGAGGTGATTTCAGGAAGTGCATTTCCCAAGGATGATCATTAGCTTGACTGAAGGCCTCCAGAAAGCCAAGAGCAGTTTCTTGGTCTAAAATAGAAACTAAAAATGCATGTATTTCAAGCAGAACCTGGCACCTGATCCTGGGACATCCCCTTCTCCCTTGCTCAGGGAGATGTTCAGATCAAGGAATGCAAGTTATTCTCCAATAAATCAATGTCCTTGAAACATCTAACAGCTTTTTAGCATAGCCAGGGGATCTTTTCCTGTGAGAGGCAAAAATGATCACAAAATTGTGATTAAACTTGATTTCGTTTTTGGCTTTAAATTAACCTGACAGCTGGAGGATTTCATATCACCCAAGGAAAACTATATGGTAAAATTGACATTTCTCATCCCCTAAGTACTAAACCTTCAAAAATGCAGAGCTGCAGCTGTGCAATTCAAAAAGAGGGGTGCAGTGTATTTTCCTGGCACTGTTAGCTCAGCATTACTTTTTCTAGATTTCTGGAGCCATGCCAGTACTTCCCTTGGAAAAGCCTTGGGGATCCAGAGGCAGAGGACAAGCAGCAGTAGGAAAGCGTTGGAGATGGGGTCTGCCCTTTCCTGCTTCCCCTGGGCAGTGGCACACACCTCTGACCTGGGACTGGCACAGTTTGGTATTTCAGCAGAACACAAAGGTCAATTTTTTTTTAGAATTTTAAAGTCTAGTTTTGGAAACAGATGCCACACACAAAACTAGTCCTAGTTGAGTGTAGACCAGAGCTAATGTGAAGGTGTGGTGCTAACTGGTCTGCCTTGCCAAAGGACCCAAACTCCCAGGAGCTGCCCAGAGCTGAAGTCCAGCCCTGACTGTCCTGCCTGGCACCCACATGCACCTCCTCCCTCCCACTGTAACTGCTGCCTGATGTGCCCCTTTCTTCAGGGACAAGCAGGATCTGGACTTTGACCACCTGATTTGATGTCTAAAGGGTGGGTTTAGTGTATGGTAACTAATGCTTGTTGGCTAATCTGCTGGGAAACCCTGGGGAGTTGGGCACTGTGCTTCCATTGAGATATCCTCCCTAAAACTGTCATCTCAGTTTTCATATGTTCAAAGTCCCTCATGTTTATTATCTATTTCCCTTAACCTCGCTGCTGTAGCGCTTTGTTCCCAGGGAAGATCAATAAAGAAGTTAAGCTAACTGGGTCTCAGGGCATATGTAACACGGGCTCTTCCACTGCCTTGTTCTTCAGAGGATTTTCATTATGCTGTTCAAAAACACTCTGGTATGTTTCAGGGTTGTTAGATCCTCCTCACAGAGTGAAAGCAGCTGAAAATGCTATTTACTGTTTGGCCTGCAAATCATAAGAGGGGAAGGAGAAGTAGTTTTTACAACTGATGGGTGCATATTTAGGGGTTGGAGTCAATTATCTTAGAGATCTTTTCCAACCTTAACAATTCTATGATTCCATGATCATTCATCTTCCTTTGCAGGAAAAGGGGTAACACTCAGCTGTAGAATGTGTAAGTATGAAGCCATGCAATACATCTCACTACAGCCATGGGGGGTTGAGAACAGGACTGCTGAGAACCCTCTCCATCGTTTTTGCTCCCCTGCTTGCAGGCCAGGAGGGAGTTTAAGCTGAAAGGGCTCCGGTGATGTGGGAGAGCCAGGCTGTGTGGGTGAGCTGCTCCCTTCTCCACAAAGCAAGGCTACAGGATCTTTCCCCAGCACCCACCTGGCCCTCAAAACCTTCAGCCTCTCACGGCCATGCTTTGCTCTATTATGGTGATAATTTCACATTTTGGATTCCTGTGAGCTAGAAAAATCTCTGACGCCCCCAACCCCTTTAAAACAGGGCATGTAACCACCGGTTCCTTATGGCAGCTGCTCACTCTGCACTCTGTGTCTCCCACCCTTCAAGAAGAGTTAAGCAAAGTATGAGAAGATAAGTCCCCACAGAATTGCAGGCATCCAAAATTCGTGTTGAATTAGAATATGAAAATGTCCAAATTTCTCACCTAGAGAAACTCTGTTTGAAAACTTTATTATATCATCTGTCTTACTTTGCTTTGGTTCTGACTTTGTTTTCTAATACATTTGAAAATGTGATTTAAGGAAGCACAAATTTACAAGAGGAAACATTTAATTCTGAAAATACTGGGGTTTTTTTCTGTGCTTTTTCTTTTCCCCCTAAACACAGTGTTGGAGGGCTGCTTGCTACAATGCTTCTAACAAATTGTATGCTGTGATCCCTTTTTCCCCTATCTCTCTGGTTTTCTTGGAAAAAGAAAAAAAGAGAAGAAAACAAATAAACAAACAAAAAACCCCATCTGTGAAGTCAAACATTATATACCAGCAGCCAAAGCCCCATCCCTGCAGGATATTGTTCTTGCAAGCAAGTTCATATCCAGCTTTCTGGTGTGTTTGCTCTTGGACTGATGAGGCTGCAGATAGGGAGGGAGAGCAGGAGCAGATCTCTTCAGGGTGGAAGAAACAGTCACTGTGGGAGGCACAGAGTGGGGGGACCAGCAGAGCAGTGCAGTGATCTTTGCTCAACATCATCACAATCCAAGGAAAACTGCATGGTCAAGGGCTGTGTGCTCTTGAGCAAGATATCTTTGCGGTTACTCCGGGAATAGATGAAAGACCTCCCAGGAAAAATAACCCCTGAAGAGCCTTCCTGGGTTGACTTCCCTGCCTGAAGCACTGCTAAACCAGGAATGGGATGCCCACCAGTGTGGAGCACGCACTCAGCTCGCACAGCAGAGCAACCCCGCGCCCTGCACACGGGGCAGAGGCAGAAGGTGGTCGGACATGCGGGCAGGGCAAAGGGACAGAGATTCCCAAGCCACAGTTGGACATGGCAGCTACCAGACCTCCCTACTGAAAGTGGTGAAGCCAAATGTACCCTTGTCTGAAGGTGCAACAAGCTTCTGCAAGTGGGTCCTGCCAGTGCAATGGAGGTTCTGCTGTTACGGAGCAGGACAGAACATCCCAGGTCACAACCATCATCTGGTCTTGCTTTACCTTTTATCCTGTTGGTTTACCTCACCTTGGGAGGCATGTGTGAACAAATAGTGGAGACAGCCATTTGCTCAGTCTTTTTTGAAGCAGAATGGATGACTCTGGCACACGGCAGCTCCACATAATTGCTCTGGATTGGAGCCACTGGCAGGTGAAGGCAAGGCTTAGCCCAGCAACTGCTGGAGGCAGCCACTGCCCAGGACTAGCCATGCTAAATGCTCTGCTTTCCCCCATGGAAACATGTGCATGGACACAAACACACACACACGTGTGCCCAGCTGCCTCTATAGGCCCCTCCCTGCACATGCAGCCATAAATGGATTCCAGCATTGTGTGAGATTTGGGGAAAGGCAGATTAAAGTGCTAACCGTTGGCAAATGCAATTATGGAAAAGTAGTTCAATAAATAGAATTATGCTCTCTCACCCCAACAAGGTTCTGAGCAAATTAAGGGTAAGGGGAAATCAGGTACTGAACATGGAGACTACTAAGAATCTGGAGAAAGGCCAGTGGATGCTGCTGAAGGAAAAATCCAAGCATCCTTGCCTGCATGGATGCTGCACTGGGCTGGGCAGACCATTTTCCAGTGTGGAAAACCAAGGCCAGCATTCAGGTAGGTGCCTTTTCCCCTGTCACCTGCCACAGCAGCAAGCCAGGGTGCAGCACAAGCAAAGATAAGACTTCTTCTTTCTGGCCTGTCAGTAACCAAGTGACTTTTCTTCATTTAGCTACAAAAGGTGAGGAACAGCTTATTCTGCCAGCATAACTTCCCCAAGCATAAGTGATCAGAAACATGTACAGCTAAGCTATTGATTTCCCATAGTTATTAACTAACAAAAAGTAGTTTTTTCCACCTTAACGATCCTGTTCATTGGCCAGTCAAAAAAAAAAAAAGAAAGAAAAAAGTGCTCCTAACAGTCTAGTAAATGATCTCACACCAGCACATGCTCCGTTTCCCTTGTAATGTCACTCTCACCTCTGGACATCAAAGAATTTTTACTGCATCTCAGTTACCTCCTGGAGTGATATGGAGACACCAATAAAGGATACAGGGGCTGGACCCACCTTCTGCTCTCTCAAATCTTCAGATCCATCCTTAGCTCAGTTTGACACATTTAATTTCCAGTGACTGGATACCCATCTTGGTCTGGCCAGAGGGGTCCCCATCACTGAAGATCAAGTACCTTCTCCAGGTGTATCAGGTGCTGAGCAGAAGGGTTGTATAGACACATGATGACCAGGTATCGTCTCTGCATGTGTTTTAGCTGAAACAAAACTGTTCTTCATCTGTATTGCTGCCTTGCCAGTTTGAAGGGATACCACAATCCTGGAATCACAGAATAATTCAGGTTGGAAAAGACCGTTAAGATCATCCAGTCCAAACATTTACCCAGCCCTGGCAAGGCCACCACTAAACCATGTCCCTAAGCACCACATGTACATGTCTTCAAAATTCTTCCCAGGATGGTGACTCAACCACTTCCCTGGGCAGCCTGTTCCAATGTTTGGCAACCTTGTCTGTGAAAAAATTGTTCCTCATATTCAACCTAAACCTCCTGTGGCACAAAGTGAGGCTATTTCCTCTTGTCCTATCAGACCTGGTAACCTTATAATGCTGGGAATTTGTCTGAAGGCAGGGTCACCAAGCCCTGCTTGTCAAACCAGATCAGCCAGCAAGCTAAAAAGGCCAAATATAAAGTCCAGTCAGAAACAACATAAAAGGATGCCTGGCTGATGCCAAGAAGCCAATGGACCTGAGCAATTGCTGATCATCATTTCATATTATCTAGTGGTTAACACCAGGACATCAGCATTTCCAGACAGAGTGTAGAACAAAGATCCTGCTACTCCTTCTCTGTTGGCTTTAATGGCTGCTGCTGCCATTGCCCCCAGAGAGTGCAGAGCTCTGGCTGCTGCTTAAGCAGCAGTAAATCTAACACTGTCAGGAAATGGCTACAAATTAGGGCTGTTTCCATATTGCCAATTAAGCCTAAATAAAATGGGAAAAGAGTTGTTTTTCTTCAAAAGGAAAATAGGTTTTGAGAAAGGCACTTATTTGGATGCCAGTGGTCTGATTCCTCTTTTTCTTCTGCTCCTCCTCATCATCACACAGACTCAGATCCATTAACTAGACCTTTAGATAGGAAAGCCGTGCTGTATTCAGTGTTTGCCTGTTCCAGCCTTGCTCTGCACTTGGGTGGCCAAGGGCAGCCCAGGCTCCCCTGCTGCAGGGGCTGAACTCTGGGACCCAGACACATGCAGCACTGTTCCACCAAAAATGCACTGCTCATAACAGAGAGCAGAGCAGCCTGCTCTGCCATAGGGTGGAAGAGGAAGCACTCAAATAAGGCAAGGGTCTGGCCTCTGCACCAGCTGTAGGTGAGAAACAGGCCCACGCTCTGCCTACCAAATGTTGAAGAGGAGAAAAGGAAGCTCAGAGTGGACCTTATTGCTCTCTGCAACTACCGGAAAGGAGTTTGTAGTGAGCTGGGGGTTGATCCTTCTCCCAAGTAACAAGAAACAGAACAAGGAAGAATTAGGAATAATTTCTCCTCCCAAAGGGTTGCCAAGCACTGGAACAGGCTGCCCAGGGAAGTAGTTGAGTCACCATCCCCTGGAGGTATTTTAAAGACATGTAGATGTGGCAATTAGGAACATGGTTTAGTGGTGGCTTCACAGTGCTGGGGTTTGGACTCAATGAAACTCAATGATCTTAAACATATTTTTCAACCTAAACCGTTCTACGATTTTAATCTGTGATTCTTTGATGCTCTACAGCACAATAATCCTTAAACCAGGGGCTCACCCTTCCCTTCCCCACTAGCTCCAGCTCAGTGCAGACACAGTGCAATGCTGCCATCCTATGCCTTTGGAAACTGACCCGGGAATCTCACCTTCTCCCCTTCAAAACCCTCTTAAAGGTCAAGAGATATTTATATATTTTTTAATAAATACTTTTTTTATCTTCTAGCATCAGAGTTTGTACAATGTAGCTGGGTCACAGGTTAAGTTTTGTCCTGGAAAAGGACTTCAGAAATTGAAAGCTGAGCTCCTCACAACATTCCCTAAACTGCAGCCCCAAACCAAAGCCACAGAAGTGCTGTGTCAGGCCAGCTGAAAGGGCAGTCTCCTGCCTCCAACAGCAGACACCCTGGGAAGGGTTTAATGACCAGGACCAGTTTCCTCATGAACCAGAGGGGATGCCTTTGAGGATGGTATCCCGAGACTGACTCCTCTCCTGTGAAGCTGCACCATTACTTTTCAAAGTGTTGTGAGGGTTTGGCAGCCCCTGCACCCCAAGAAGATGAGCCCCACCATTTCCAGGCCATGTAAAGCAGTACCTCATTCTGCCTGTTTGAACACACTAGCAAACGATTTATCTACTGCTCCTGGCTCTTGCATTACAGAGGCAACGAATGGTCTTATGCACCTGCTCTCCACCATCATAGTAGGCAGGTCTTTTCCAGACTAAGATATCCTAATCTATTCAATGATTCCTCAAACAAAACTGCCCAGAAAACTTTGATTACCTGTGGTGTCTTTCTCTGCACATTTTTCTACTCTTCTGTGGGTGGAAGAAGGTGGGTACAGCACCCTCAGGGCAGCCCTGACAGTACCAACATTGGCTGTGAGCCTCTGTGCCTGTGGAGGAAAAGAGTCTCCTTTGCAGGAGTGGTTTAACACCTCCAAAGCAAGCTGTGAACTGGCGTGGCATCACCAGTCTCACCTACAAAGTGCTGCATTGTACTTTGGTCTCTTGGTTGAAGGTATTTGCTGGTTGGGAGAGCAAACGAGCGCTGGTCAGGCAGGAGTCTGCAGTTCAATCCTGCCATCTGCAGCTCCCTGTTGGAATTGCGGGAGATCGTCGTGCCCCACAGGCAAGCTCCGATCTGGGGAGAGGCAAACAATCCCTTATTTAAACTACTTTCTCCGGTGACGTTTCTCTGTTTAAAATTCCCAGAGTTAAGAAGAGAAGAAAAAGGGATTCAAGAGGAATGAATATACTGTAAATGAGATAAAGTCTTTTCTCTAGTGATTAAATGCTAAACAACTCACCCCTTAAGTGAAAAATTAAGATGAGATTAACCTCAGGGGAATGTCTGCTTATCAGGAGTACAGAGAGCTTATAGCTGTGCTGTTTCTCAGATGTTCTTATCCAATCTGTCCATTTTAAGGGGGGAAAAAATGTTTGTTGAAATATTTTGGCCCAGGAAATTCCAACTTGCCAAAGTCTTGCATGCCTCCATTGTTTTTCATAGAATCATGGAATGGTTTTGTTAGAAGGGACCTTAAAGATCATTTGGTTCCAAGCCCCCTACCATGGGCAGGAACACCTTTCACTGGACCAGGTTGCTTAAAGCCCCATCCAGCCTGGCCTTTAATACTTTCAGGGATGGGGCATCCACAACTTCTCTGGGCTACCTGTGCCAGTGTCTCATCACACTCACAGTAAAGAATTTCCTCCTAATATCTAATTTAAATCTACACTTCTTCAGTTTAAAGCCATTCCTCCTTGTCCTGTCACTGAAGGCCCCTGTGAAAAGTCCTTCTAGTTTCTTGTAGCTCCTTTTAGGTACTGTAAGTTGCTAGAAGGTCTCCCTGGAGACTTCTCCAGGCTGAACAACCACAACTCTCTCAGCCTGTTTTCATCAGGAAAGTGTTCCAGCACCTATATTTTTGCAGGAAGACTGTTTCGAGCTTGCCTGTTTCGCCAAAGAATGAGTACAGGGGGATCACCAAAAGCAGTTGGTAAACATTTGTTTGGACTCATAAAATCCAGCCACCAGGCAGTGCTTGAACAGATTGGTAAGAGGACATCATGATGACTTTGATCCTAAGTGCCACCAAAACGATTCTTCTGCTGGTGTGTTCCTCTGAACCACCCCTGGCTGGGTCCCACCTTAACTCCAGTAGTTATCATAATTCCCATCCAGACCTCACCACTTCAGATCCATGTGCTGGAGGAGAACATTGTGCTCTATCCATCTGAACTCCTTTATTATACATGACAAAGGCACGTCCCTGGATTAATGGTGCCTTCTTTTAATCAGAGCATATCTTGTCAAAAAAACGAGAAACAATCTGTTCCTGACCTAAAAATTTCTACCTCTGACTTTCTACCACTGGGTACACTTGAGCCTCAGGCCTTTCTAAAGGCTTTCCTGTTTTTCAGTAAAAGTAAAAGGGAGTTTTGGAAATCCTGTCCCCTTTTTTATGAACTTACTGTGGGACTAAAGAAGGAAATAATTCTTCCAAGCCTCAGTTGACTCAACAGAATCAATTCATCCATAAAGTGTCTTGAAAGCCATGAATATCTCTGTAAAGATCTAATGCCAGTTATATCAAAATATCCAAATGCTTTTGCTCAGCATTTCATGCAAAATTGCCATCTCAGTAACAGCAGTCTGTTCATTAGAGAAATGATTTTTTTTTAATGTGTGACTCATGAATCCCTCTAATGTAGGTCAGTGGGAATGTGTGTCAATCCACCACCAGCCTGGCAGCACAGAGGGCATATCCTGGGGACACAGCTGTGATGGCTCAGCATGGATACCACATAGTTTCCTGAACATTTCAGCAGCTTTGCAAGCACTTTCTGGTCCTTGCCTTCCTCAAGTTGGTGCTTCCAGCTCAGCAAAGCAAAGCTGGTTGCTCAGCCTGTTGCCTCTTGGATGTGGCTGATGTCCAACAGCATGACACTCTCCCAGCCTCAGGAAGGAGGTGAATAATAAGACCTTAAAGTGAAATTGCTACAGGGTAAAACCCTAGAAATTATTTTTACAAATGTGGTTTAATGGAGAAATGCTTCTTTTATCCCATATTCTTAATTTGGCCTTAAAACCAGCCTGCTGTCTATGAAGAAGTGCCTGCAATGTCGCGCCTTCATGTCTCAGCAGCAGAGATGAGTGATTGCAGATGTCTGCCTTTCCTAGGACTTGTTCACATTAAATGAACATTAAGTAGGAGAACTGTATCTGTCACCTGCTTCAAGAGCTGAGCCAAAAATGCTGTTTCTCAACATCTGTTAGCATGAAGTTGTTAGGTAAGTTGTCTGTTAACGCCTGGAGGGAGATGGAGTTTGTAAGTCCTCCATAAGGTTAGCCCTGTCAGCACCAGGAACAGCATCAGAGCCTGCAGGAAACATACTTTTCCATGGATAAGGTGACCCCAGTCAGCATGCAGGAGTATGCCAAGATCTCTTAGCTTGTGTGGTGTGACTTTCCCAGGCTGCCATGGTTTTTGGGGGATGGTGAGACACACAAACCTCCCCAGAGCATCTCTGCAGCCACTTTTGGAGCAGCCTCTTGCTGGAGGGGTCAGTGCCTGCACCAGGCAACCTCTAGAGTGGCACAGAAAGTGCTGCCTTTGCTTCTCTGTACACAGGCACATACATGTCCAACTTCATACCCTCTGGTCCTCTTTCTTTATTCCACCAATGCCGCGGAGTGTCTTCCTGGGAGTCCTGATGCCTCCTTTTGGGAAGGAGGAGTGATATCAACCCATCCCCAGGCCAGAGCCAACACCTGAAGGAGCAGTTTGAAACACTGAGTGCTACAAAGACCAGAATTCCCCTGTGCTGCCTTTAATGAGAATTCAAATAGCAGATGATACATAAGGTATAATGCTTATTATGAAATTTTGTCTGGCCTTTGCCTGGACACTCACAGTGCTGTATAAGCAGATCCGATTGAACTTTTCAAGCCCCTTCTTTCGCCACTTGCAGACACCAAAGCATTCATATTGTATGAAGTTGAAATGAAATGTCTGAGGTAAAGCCTGATCACTGCTGTTGGCTTCAGCTGGTTTCACCAAGGCTCGGTGTTTCTGACAGACCAGGATCTCAGCATGGTTATCCTGGGGTCATGCTACTTGTGCCTGGCAGGCAGGGCTCAGAAGAGCATGTCCAAGTCCACCACAGCACATTGCTTTCCCTTTGGCTTCGTATCATCTTCAGCCTGGTTGGAGGGCTTCGGCCAAGGGACCTCAGTGGAAATGAATGACATCGGGGGGCCATGGGTCAGGTGTCCAATTCATCTTCTAAGTTTTATTAAACATTGTGCTGGCCATTACCAATTACCTTCAAAGCCTGAAACTTTATTTTTTCCAATGGGAGAAAAAAAATCCCTTGGTTTCATCTGAAAAAATAATGAAAAGGAAAGCTTTCATGCTGTTGCCTAAGAGAAAAAAGAAAATATTTGAAATAGAAAAATCTGGCACTCATAGCTGCTATTTTCTTTTAACCATTCTTCTTGCCATCCAGTAAAATCAAGACAACCTGACAACTTCAATTTCATTCCACACCTCCTGTAACCTCCGAGCTCTAGAGCATGTGGAATGCTAGTTTGGAAAAAAACCCTTAAACAACTAGACACATTAGAAGTTCTATATGTTAATGACTGTGTTTAGGTTTTGCAAATCATACACACCATTAGTAAACAAAGCATCTTTCTGCTCCATGGATGGAGGTGTTACCTGTGTCCCTCAGAGATAAAGAAAAGGGGGTTTAGGTCATGAAATCCAAGGATGACAGAGAAGATTTGCTCCACAGCTTTGCCTTCTACTTTGTCCCAGCATTCCTCCCTGCATGGAGATGGGAGCTATCATTACAGCCCAGCTCCTTGGCATCAGGCAGGCAAAACAAGTAAAGAGGCAAGGACAGTGGATATAAGACACAGGGTGGGCAAGAGCCATTCCTCCCGCTTTTCACATTTTCACTTTTCAATCTTCCCACAGATTTTTCATTGTAAGAGAGCTCTACTCCACTGAGCTGCTCTTTTCCTGATTTCAGACTAGAAGATCATTTGCAATCTGCTCTGCTGATTCAAAATGCCTATGGGATATCACCCTAGAGAATAAACATTGTATTGAATACCAAGTACCCTTCATATAGGCAATAGTATTCCCTCCTCTCCATGGCAGGCTCAAACCCTGGGAATGCTTCAGGAGATGCATTCATCATCTGGCTGAATAATTCAGCTTATGGAGATGATACATTTCCTCCCCCTTTCTTGAATGCATTGTTTTTAAATGCATAATACTGTTTGCACAACAATCTTTCATCTTGCACAGCTAGCCTCAGTACAGAGGTGTTTCTGTGGCAGCTCTGCATTTGATGCTAGATGGCAGCAAATATAATGGATGGCATGTAAAGCAAGGAAATAATATTTCCTCAAGTGGAAAGCTGTATGTATTATTTAATCAGCACCGGTCTCATATGGGCCAGTTTTTCTCTCTGGGAAGGAACATGGATTGGTTCTCCCAAAGCTTTGCTATCCCAGAAGTAATATCAAATTTCCTTGAGGTGCTACAACAAAGATCCCTCCCATGGTGGTTTAGGGAAGAAGGTCGAGGGAAGGACTTGGATTTAAGTCTTGCAGTACTTCACATTTAGGGTGTGAATACACTTCCCAGGGGCTTTCTAAGGGACAAATTTCTGCCTGACAAGTGCTGTGAGCAGTGAGAGAGCAGAGCTCAGGCCAGAGAGCCTCTAGATGTCACTGCCAGGCAGCAGAAATGGACCCCAGTGCCACAGCGGGCTGGGGACACCTATCCCAGGCACAGCTGGCAGCACAGCTGGCAGCAGGCACACAGGCAATGGCCAGCTTGGTGGAGGGCATTGGGAAACCTGCCTTGAAAAGGTTGATGCACTCTCACACTGCCTGGGCACCCCCCTCCCCAGGGCTGGTAGGCTGCAGCTGTCACAGAGTGGGACCAGCTGTAAAGAGTGTAGCTAGGAATTGCAGGATAAGGTATTTCATGTGAGGAATTGACAGGTAATAGTGAAATATTTCAGCTACAGACCTGCAGCAAAGAGATCCCAAAGACAAGTGCTAAGGCTAAGCATGATAATGCCAAACACAGCTGGTGCTTCCCACCAGAGAAATGATCCTAACATTTGTCTGTGCCCCTGCTGAGCCACCTGAATATGGGAGGGGTGTCACTCTTGGCAGGATTTCCATCTGCCTCCTACTCAGAGAAGGACGGGTACCTCTTTTGAGAAAGACCTGCATCTCACTGAAGGCAGCAGGAAGAGCTGAGCATTCCCAGGCACCCCTCCAGGCTGCACACTGGAATACCAGTCCCTCACTGCTGCACCCTTGGCCAAGAGATGCCTGTGACTCTGCAGCTCATGGACAGGGCATTTGCTGTAGTGTGGCATGATTGGTCCCTGCTTTGAGAAATGCGTTGCACCGAGAAACAAAAATAGAAATCACTAATGCATGTCATAAAGTGCATTGGCCAGTGGGCTTCTCACAGCCAGGGTCAAACACAGCTGCTTCAGCCATGCACGAGGTTATGGAATAATGTGCCTTTTTTTTTTTCCCCCTGAAAAGTGTCAAGTAATTCTGTATAAATTGCAGCAGTTTCTCTGTGAGAGACCTGAGCCAACGATGGAGAGGGATGTTCAGTTGCTTCAAAACTGGCCATGGACACCTCCAGTCTCCCATACCACAACAGCAGGATAAGCTCACTTAGCAGGGTTATTAAAAGCACAGCCTCTAGGGCATCTCAGAAAGCCTTGATCCAGGCTGCACGCTCTGGAAACATCTTCAGGAATAGGCAAAACATGCAAGAGCTTCCTCCTCTGTCCACCTTGAGATGATTTGGGCACGGCCTCTGCCAGGCAGATGTGAGACATGGACCTCTGTGTCTCATAACAAGGGCAGTTAACAGCAGGGCTTTGAGATCTACATCCAGAGATTATGCTTGCAGGGTCAGCTGTCACCACCTCTGCACCAAAGTCCTTCTAATGCTAATGGTTGGCTTAGATCCTACCTAATTTCATCAGTTCTATATCCCATCTTCAGTGCTAGGGAGCTCAGCATCACTAATCTCATCTGCTTCTGCTTCTTCACATTGCCTGCTTCTTACCCTCTTGAGGGTTTTAGCCTCATGAAGACTTAAAAATAGAGCATTTGTTTGAGGTCCTGCTCTTCAATTTCTAACAGCAGATCCTCTTAGGGCTTTTCAGACTTGTGTCCCTGAGGACTGGAAACTGATTTTAATAAAAAAAAAAATTAGAGATGATATTATCATAATTGGATGAATCTCAGAGCTTTCACAAATGCCAGAAACCTCATGGGGATCACACTAACATTTCAGAGCTGGCAAAGACAGATGAAGGGGTACTGAAGATTTTAATAGGGGCACCATCTCCATAAAGTTGGCCTTCACAGCTTAATCACACAAAGATGAGATGTAGAAGTTTTCCCTCTTTATCTAACACCCCACTGATCTGAGCTGCCTTTGTTTTCAGTGTTGGCCCCTGTGTTTGTGAAATGTATTAAGCTTCTTGTTGCTTTTGGAAATAACAGTCACTGCTGTATTATGGCCAAATCATTGTTTTTCTCCCTATTGACCCTTTTTTTTTTTTTTTTTTTTTTCAGGCTACCAAACACCCTTGACTTTGCTTGTGGGATGGTTAATCAACAAGTCTGTCACAATGATGGATTCCTCCTGAATTGTTGCTTAATTAGCTTGGTTGGAGGTATAAATCAAGTGGAATACCAATTCTTCCAATGCCACAGACAGGCAGCCACGCTCAGCTTGACAGCAGTGAGTTATTACTCTCTGCCCCAGCGCAGGATCAGCACGCAGGCGCCAGCCCGCAAACAGAAGGGGCTGTATATTTGTCCCTGAGACCACTGGTGTGCACAGACCACAGAGGCCACACACACCTGAGAGCAGGCTGGTGGGACTGAGGTGAAGGTGGGCTCTGGCTGGCAGTGTCTGCAGGGCACCAGCTGCAGAGGCTCTGTGCACGGGCACACACGCGCCCCTTTGCACGGGAAGGGCAGCATCCCCAGGATCTGCCCGCGGGGAGACAACTCTTATGTTGGTGATGTTTCTCACCTGGGATGTCTGGTGTCTGTGCTAGCTTTTTAATGAAGAAGAGACATTTCAGTCTCTGGCCAGACTAAGTTATGAGACAAGGATCTCTGCCTCGTGACAAGCAGAATTGCCTTCTGCAGAAAAGCAATTACGCATTGTAACAAAAGAAGTAATACATTGTCTGCAAATTAAGATTTTTAAGATTGATCTTAATAACTTGGTATTTTTATAGATAGGACTTTCACACAACAAGAATGTATTTGAACCACTTGACTTGAACTGAATTTTTCAATTTTAACAGAGGTGACTTCTATGTCAGCTTGTTTCCAGCAGGTCTGAGCCGTCTTGAGCATCCCTGACCTATGTGGTGGACACCATCCAGAAGTACTTCAAGATTTCTACTTACGTTTTTTAGATTCCCAGGCTAAACTAAACACGCATACTTCTCTGAAATGGATCTACTAATATGCCTTTTTTAGCAATGCATTTTTTTTTCCCCTGGCCACCTTTTTATTTATCTTCTCTCTTTGCCAGCATTTTCAGAGAGCTTAATTATTGATTAATGATTTCAGGTGGGCTGTGTAATCACATTTTGGAAAAGGAATCAGTTTGTCTAAAAGTTACGAAAAATATTAGAATAAGTCACATTTTACTGATCTCACTTCCACCTCATTTTCAGTGGAAAAGTGGGTTTAGTGGCCCCTCTTGCACAGGACTTACCTGCATGAGTAAAGCTCTCCGAGCTGCTGGACAAAACACTGATGCAGACTCACAAAATAATAACAAAATCTCTTATTCACTTTGTGATGTAGTTATTGCTCCAGTGTGTAACATCTCACTGCCAAATGGGTAAATATGTTGTTAGTGTGCAGATGCCTCAATGGAAACTTGCACCAAGGGTTTGGGTGAGGCACAGTGTGAATTATATTGCCATGGCAACCCTGAATTTTTTTCATCCATTGACATTTGCATCCTTCTTTTTTGGCATTTTCAGTCTTCAAAGATTATTTTTTTCAAGAGTTGAGTAGAACAGATCACTAAATTTGCTGTTATCACTGTGATAAAAAGGTATGAAAATGAAGTTCACTGTGGGTACAGAAAGGTTACAGTTATTTTGCAGATTTAAGTTAAATTTTTGAGCGTGAATTATGACTGAAGAAGCTCTATATTTTTTAAGACATCAGGACAGAGGAAGAAAATATGTTTCAGATAAACTTGTCTCTTCCCAGACAGTCCTGATATAGATGTTAGAAGTCAGAAAAAAACTCTTAACAATCTGTTCGACATCTCTAATATGCTTCCTCATTGCTGTAGCAAATAAAACAGAATCCCTATAGATGAACTCAAATATGCTCAAGACTTTTTTTTTTAATTTTTTAATAAAAAGTATAAATAAAATCAAAAGACTTCTGGTGTTATTTATGAATTATGACTAATTTCTTCTATCTTTTTCTGGCATTTAGAAATGGCACAAAAGCAAATTAAGAAATAATTCAAATAAAACTGTGTCTGAATTGTTTTTGTAACCTCCACGACACACAGTCCTTCCACACAAAAGGCATGGTTGTATTCTTATTTGCAGTTGGGTTAATGGAGCTGTTCCTGACTTCTGTGCAGGTTCTCCTGATCAGGAGTACCGGGCATACTATTTACAGGAAGATGAGAGGAGATTGCTTGCCCAGACCACTAAGTACCACCAGCTTGCCTGGAGATCACTCTCATTAGCTCCTCTTCTCTCTCCAATGCAACTCCAGTTTGCCTGAAAAGGATTCTTTATCCCAGCATCTGAGTACTATCCAGCATAACCAAATATGTCCATGGCTTCACTCCTTCACAGTGGTTTTTCAAGAACCCACGGATGGCTTTTGTATTGGATGGCCTTGGGCACTGTTCTATGAAGGAGCAGAGAAGCCACCTAAAACAGAAGTAAAAACACTCACTCAAAACACAGACAGCTTCAGGTCAGTCTTTAGGAATCACTAATGAGAATATTTTTTCCAAGGGAATTTTTTCAGCGGACGTCAAGTGTGTTTTTCCACATCGCTCATAGTTCATTAGGCTCTAGTTTAAACAGTCTCAGTCCTCCAAGGGGGCCTGTGCCGTGACTGCCCAGTCTCTGGCTGCAAGTGTCTGCTAAATTGCTCAAGTGAACTGCTTATAAACACCCTACAGGCAGGATTTCATTCCAAACCGGTAAGTGAAAATTATGATTAATTATATATTCCCAGAAGTTATGATCAGTTTATGAATGATTCATGAAAGGGGAAAAAAAAAGAAGACTAAATAGACTATGAATATAATTTGCAAGCAATAATTTAAGCAACTTCATCTCCAAAAGTGAGGTCCTTCTAGCCTCATATTTACCTAATGATAGTCTGCACTGCAAGTGCTGTGTTGTGAATATTCTGTTTCCACACATCAACACATCAAAATGCAGGTTTGCACTATCCAAAGCTCTCCAAATGCATAGGGCAAACTTTCAAACAAACAACTGTGTGCAAACAGAGATCAGAGGGGTGAAAGCATCACAGTGTTGAGTGATGCAGCCCAGCTCCTGCTGCAGATGGACCCAGTAGATATAACTGGGAGCCAAGATAGATGAGCAGCTGGGCATGAATGCTGTCCTGGAGCCAAGGGTGAAAGAAATGGAGCCATGCCTGCCTTGGGCCTGAACTGACCATGCTTTCTCCCTGGGAGAGCGTAATTTACACCCTAGTTATACGTTTCCCCTTACAACTTCTCACCAAAGCTGGCATCCAGTGTCAACTGCCTTCAGAAACAGGGTGTGAGACACCAGAGATGCTGTTCATGTATTATTTATTATTGCAATTCCTGTCTATGGGGAGACTTATCTGAATGCAGTTCCTGGATCTCAATGGATGTCCTGGTTGGGTGGTGTTTTTTTTTGGTTTTGTTTTTGTTTTGTTTTCTTTTTTTTGTTTTGTTTTGTTTTGTTTTTGTTGTTGTTTGGTGGGTTTTTTTGTTTGTTTGTTTGGGTTTTTTGTTGGGGTTTTGGGTTTTTTCACTCCATTTTTGAACCAAGTTGATAAGGAACGTGTGTGACCTTGCCCAAGGATGCTCCATGAATTCCTGGGGTCAACAATGGCAGGAGGCTACCAGCTCTGCACTGCACATTTTCTCTAATTTCCTCCCTGTTTCCTCCTCAGTGACAAATGTCTGGGACCAGCACTAACACTAACCAGTGCAACTGGAAACAGCTGCATCCCAGAGGGTCAGTAGAAGCACGATGGCCAAGATGGTTTATGGATGTATAAACAGAGCAAGTTTTGCAGGAAAAGGCAGAATCCTTCATGAGAACTAAGTAGCAAAATTGGAAAGTCCAGGTAAACTTCAAAGTTAAAAAGCCCCTCTCTAGGCCTGAGAGGCAGGGACCAAACATGAAGTGAAGCACAAGGTGGGGACTGTTGTTCAAAGGTAAACTAAATCACATAATTCAGCTAAAAATGTGGAATCAGACTGACCAAGAAATCTAAGTGACTTCATACACCCACCCTCTACTTGGCTTTACATTTCCTGCAGCTATGTAAGATATGCTGGGGTAATTGTACCTCTCAGAAGAAGACAAAAAAAAAAAAGTTCTGCTTACTGATCTATTGAAAATATATTACCTCAGGTGGGAACCAGGGACAAGTGGCCAGCTGAGCCATTGGTGGTCTGTATAACTTATAAGGCCATCACCAATTCCCCAGGAAAAATAGCCCCAAGTCCAAATCCCTTTGCAGCCCCTCACCAGCCCCGCTCATGCCACAGCTCTCATCTTTCCCTAATATAATCCCAGGGTGAGCTCTCTGTAAGGCCCCCACTCACATTCCCTGTGTCCACTGTAAGGGCACCCACCCCCTCTTCTCAGGTTGTGTAGTACTGAGATTTCTTACCATGAGCTCTGACACTCCTTTAGGTGTACATGACAAGAGTCAGCCACTGCAAAAAGGACAAGAAAAGGTGCATTTAGATAGTGATGTTACACCAAGTCTTCAAACATGTCTTGGTGCCTTCAGGCTCTGATCCAATGACTATGGTCCTTTTGTCCTGCACAGGACAGTTAAGGAGTTTTGGAATTGCCTTTTTCCCTTATTACAATTCAGACCCAGAAACATTTTCCATATGTTGCTTTCCATGATAAATTATTGCAGCAGCTGCAGCAGGAGCAATTGCTGGGAGAGGATGGCACCTGCCTGATTGCAAGTGGAAAGGATAGCAACCTCTGGGAATCTGCTTGTCCTACAGACTACCCTATAAAACAGGTTCAGGTCTTCTACTTGCAAACTGTGCTCTGCCCCTGGTGCAAAACAGATTTAATGAACTGTGAGCCACTGCACTAACCACAGAGTGTAAACAGGAGCTGGCAAGATTGTAAAAGGTTTTTTTTTAAAAAATCCTTTTAAACACTGGGTTGTCAAATAACAGTCCCCAGACTGATAAAATGCAGCACTCAGGCATATCACTGTGGAGCACAGCAGGATTTTTGCTTCGGACTAACTGATAAAAAGCTTGATGTATCCCCATTCAGCTAGCTATCCTTCAGGCTGTGCTTTTAAGACAAACAGCAGCAGCAAACATTTGTCTGCTATTTCTTTCTTAAAACCAAGATGTTTTGCAATTCAGGATTAACAGATGGGGCAGTAAGAAATGAGGGCATGGATTTCATTTTCTTTTTTTTTTGTCACTTCCTCAAAGTCACTTTGAGCAATGTTTCCAGCAGTGACAGGCTGGCATCAGTAAGGGAAATCTCTGTGCTCTGGCCATGGACGGCCACCCCTGAGCTGTGCTCACCCCCACAAAGCTTTGTGACTGGGGCCAGGGAACCCAGGGAAATATCTCCACACATTACGCACCTCCTGCCAGGCAAAACATTCACCACTGTTGGTGTTAGAGGCAAAAGCCCTCTGGAGAGGAAGGGAGGGGAAGAGGGGAAGGGAAGAGGGGAGAGGGAGAGGGCAAGGGTGAGGGCGAGGGAGAGGGAGAGGGAGCATTCTTACCTCAATTTCCGTCATGGAAATTTGTGATCCGCCCTCTGCTAAGTTTTGAAATGCATCTACGGGCAGAACAAAGAAAACCTTATTTCATGAGAAGGAAGCAGGAATGCAAAGCAGACATAAGGCGGTGGCAGCTGAGGAGCAGAGCTGCAGTCCCTGTGCTGGGATGCTCTGCCTGACTCAGGTGCCTACCCACACTGTCCTGCCTGGCCACATCTCATTTCTGTGCTTGGTACCCCCTCTGCCTTGGCCCTGGGATCACAGCCTGGGAAGGCATCCCAATTTCAGGGCTGGAATTTGGCAGAAGTGTAGGGACAGGGAGTGCTCAATGTGGGTGCTTTCATCTCCTCTCATAATTTGTTTCAATTGTTTTCCTGCCTGAAGACTGACAGGAGAACAGTGAACTAATGAAACACATCTTCCCACAGGGAAACTTTCTTTTGGTCCTTTTCCATCCTCCCTGGCAGTGAGTGATCACAGTGTGCCCTAAAGAAAGTGATTCTCTTGAAGTCATTAGTATGCCTTGCAAGCTTTTTCCAGGGAATATAAATGCAGATGCTGCTGTTATTCAGCTAGAGTTTGAAATTAACATTGCTGAAAGTTTTTTGACTGAACACTTTGCCATCAGAAAATTTAAATCCATTCAAATATTGATATTCTATGTGCACATTTATATTGCAAATGGTCTAGAAGAAACCTTCAAACCCAAGTGTTTGGATAAACTCAAAACACACCACTTTGAGTTTTTTTTATTTATTTTGAAATTACTTTTCTCCTAGAAATGTGCTATTACAAACAGTAATAAAAAGTTGAAACAAATTTAAGTCTGTCTATCCTTGAATGACACGTTTCTCCTGAAGCCTGTTTCCCAACCTGAATGAAAAAGACCTGTAATATCATGCAAGTTTTGGAACCTGCCCAGACTTAGAAAAAGGTACAAGGCTGCTGTGAGAGGGTAGGAACAGGGTACAAAAGCTCATTGCTCCTCTGCCCCTCAGGAGGCAACCAGAGCTACTCATATGGTCCAGAGCAGAGAGGGAAGCTAACACGGTGAAGCACATCCAGCCTACACTGCTCTGAAGAAAGGCATAGAACAAGGAAATCCCCATTTTGCACCCCATCCCTTGACAAGGTTGTATTTGCAGGGCTAGGCTTGCACCCAGCAATCTTTTTAGTTGAAAATGGCAGCGCTGAAATTACCTCCTCTGGGCAGAGGTAAGTGCCTCTTTACTGCTTCATTAACTCCAGTTAAATAGAATTTGCAAAGGAGCTGCTGCTTTAGGTTTGGGTCTCATCTCTGGCTATCTTGAAAGGATGAGTAATGATTTAATGGCACAGATTTTGTCTTCCCTGATGCTTTCACATCATCATAAAGGTTTACTGCCTTTTATTCCCACTTGGCACCCTTATCCTCCCCTGTAACAAACTTATTCGCAATGAATTGAAAAGTCTGAGAAATGTATTCCATGTTAAAACCTCTGTAAAATGATAACTGAAAGAGTTGAGAGCATTTTAAGATTCTCATTACAAATAGCAATGAAACTTTTAGAGGTTCCTTTCCATGTGGATGTAAATGTTTTGTCTTTATATTCGCACTTACAAGGTAAGAGGATCTTCTTTAGATGAAAAAAAATACCATGGTACTAATTTAGGCATAAGAACTTTCATCTACTGCAAGTGACATGTATAATCACAAAAAATGGGTGTTTACAAGCCATCTTCTTTTTTTTTTTCCTTTTTTTTCTTTTTTTTTTTTTTTAATGAAAGCATTAAAATCAGGACATGCTCTGACTTTCTGAGCTGCTTCTGCTGTACTCCCTTGAAATGGGATTTTAGGCAGTGTCATCCGAGCGGATCTGCTGACCACTATTGGCCCATTAAACATCAGTGGCAAAAACACATGGGAAAAAATGAACACTCATTTCCATGCACTGTTGAAGCCCTGCTCATTCCAAAGATGAGATAAATTGCTGTAGCGATGTTCTAGCACCAGGGTCACAATTGCTGGCTTTGTTTAACTACCAGTATTTCCAGTCAAAATGCTTATTATTAGAGTAGCAAAAATTATGCTTTTGTAAAACAGAATTACTTTTACATTTAGGCAGAGACTTCTTCAGTGCAACTGCCAGACAATAACTGGATGCAACACAGGGCATGGGTTCATTATCCACTGAGAAGGATCTCAGACCTTCTCCTTACCAAAAAACTGAGAGAACTTCACTGAAGTTGGTTGGAAATATATATCTCTCATTTAAAAAAAAAAAAAAAAAGCCCCTCCCTAGCTGTGATTCAGACTAGCTACCTTCCACTTGAGATGGGGCACTTCACTCCTGTTCACTGAGCATCACTGAAAGCAATGTCTCCTCAGTGTTACCAGGAATGCTTCACACCACCCTGGAGGAAGTTCTGCTGTGTACCACGATGCTCAGGCTTCTGTGGAAGAGCACCAGCAAAAGGACACATCTTGTTTTTGGAAAACGAGTCTTAGTGCATAGGGGCTTTAAGGACAAGGCTGCAGGGGCCAGGCTAAATTCTTGCAGCAGAAAAGGATTGACAGCTGAAAAAGCTCTGGATACACATTGCCATTGCTCCTCAGCAGGGAAAAGCACAGGGTATTGCAGTGTTACTGCAGCCCACAGGCACTCTACTGAGCTCTGATGGGAAACTGGGGACCCACCTTCCTTCTGGCCTCTGTCAGTGAGGGCATATCATTGGATTCCCAGCTGCTCTTTCTTTCCCAGCTGCTGCTTTCTCTCAACACTAAATGGCTCTCTACCCGCCAGTTGCTCCTGTGGGCAGCAGATGAATCTGGCTTTTGGCTGCCCCAAAGGATTCCTGGGCCATGCCGGGACTTTGGGCAGGTTTGTTACTTCCAAGCTATGCTGTTAGACATGTATTATCATGTCTAGTATCATGTCCCTTGCCTGCTGCTGCTGCCCTCAGTCTGGCTTCACAAACTCCCCTGCTGCCACATCCCCTGCCTGTGCCCAGGCCCCGGGGCTGAGACTCACAGGTCATGGTTTCGAGGCGCATCATGCAGCACACAAAGTCAGAGAAACCCATTCTTCCAACAGCATCGCCGTACCGCAAGACCAGCAGACGCAGGAGCTGGTTGTTAGTGGCCAGGCCTGCAGAGGGAAGAGGAATGACAGCACTGGGAAGACACTGCAAGATGATGGATGGGCTCTGATGGCCTTGTGCACCCTGCAAAGAAGCTGGGGCCCTCCCTCAGCCTCCCACCCTGTCATGCCAGCTCTCCGCATCCCTGGACAGCAGCCGGTCTTTCCACAGTTTTGTGCCTAAGAGTCAGAGTAGGGCAATGGAAAATCAAAGTCGTCTTACTCACTTACTTGGATTGTGGCTTAACCCAGCAAGCAGGAAACACTGAGCTAACTAATCTAGTATTATCTTGCTTTGCCTTTTAAGCTTTTATTTTCTGTAAGAAAGGGTGGTTTTCTTTGGCTCATAACTGTTGAAGTCTGAGTGAAGCATTTGCAATAGCACTGGCACTTTCTGCTAAACAGGGAGATGCCGCATGCTCATGCTA
The DNA here is from genome assembly GCA_035041135.1 of Platyrinchus mystaceus. Taxonomy (NCBI): domain Eukaryota; kingdom Metazoa; phylum Chordata; class Aves; order Passeriformes; family Tyrannidae; genus Platyrinchus; species Platyrinchus mystaceus. The sequence goes on along the minus strand of JAWWLV010000121.1, from coordinate 8,695,603 downwards.
TTATGCAGTATAGCATGCCTGGGATTCTTAATTTTTACATTTTCTCTTCTATTAGAAAATGGCAAAGAGTGCATTTCTTTTTTATTAGCTGATTATTCAGTATTTGTGTCACAGTCTGTTTGGATGGAAATTGGTATTCAATTGAACGAACAAAAATTGCCTTTTAGAATGATTCTTTTATTAGTTAAATAAAACTACCCTAAATGTGCTGGCTATATAAGAGGGATGATAATATATTTTGCAGTAAAAGCTGATTTGCGAAACAAAAGGGAAATTTTCTGCAGAGAGCTGGACTGATAGCTTCGGTTTAATGCCTTTCTGAGACCTCAGAAAAGTCTCATTTGCTCACTCCCAGTCATAGCGGCTCAGCTGGATGAGAAGTAACTTTCCTGGCTTTTCAACCAGCTCTAAACTTTTCAGTTTTAAATGAACTCATCATGGAGCTAAATTAGTTGAACAAGCAGAAATAAAAGAAATAGCTTCTCTACACCTGTACAGGGAGAGATAGAGCTGATGGAGGTGGTTTAGTACCACCATTGGCAAACTCTAGTTGCATGAGCCTAGTTGGAGGTCTCCAGCAGGAAGCAGATACACAATGCTGAATATTTAAAGAATCTAAACACATTTGGGCTTAAGATACATTTCAAAATAAGGTAAACCTGATTTTAGATTCTTTTCTCAGGAGAAAAAGTTAGTAATTAAAAATAAATCTATTTAATGAAATGTCTTTTTTTATTCTGGTTTTTAACCATTGCCAAGAACCACCGAGGCAGTGAGCAATGAATTCTATCTATTTTTAACCTTTAGAAGACTGTGGGAATTCAATCAAGCTCTCTCTGGAGAGCAGATTCCAGCAAACATTGTAGTGCTGCTAATGAGATGCTATAATCACGTCTCACACTAGTAAAACACCAACAATTTGTCCTGGTCAGTCTGGGATATATTTGCTCTAAAACCTGCACACCTGGCAAGGTCTCTCAATTATCCTCATCGACAATTCCTCTCTGTTCCCAAGGCTTTCCAGATATGTGCAGTTGCTTATTTAAAAAACTACTCCCCACTCTGCTTTTAGCCAAGCTTCAAAATAAAGATTTGGTTTCCCTATTTTTAAAAGTTATTTTGATGCATTTACTGTTGCTAGTGAGGAGAGTGTAAATACACCAGGCCAGTGCCCCTGCATTTCAGGGCAGCAATGCTGTTATTGCAGCTGGCCTGCTTTACTCTGCCCCATCCTCATTATGCTAGGAAGCAATAGGGAAACAGTGAAAATTAAGCACACACTTCAGTGTTTTGCTGGGAAAAGCACCAAACACTTCAGGGAACAGCTGGCTAAGAACTGTATTTAGATATATTAATAACATCCCCAGAGGTAGCACCAAGCTCCCAAACACCTTCTGGGGTCAGCTGCTGCTTCCTACTTAAAAGCGAGGACAGGGATCATCCTACTGCCAAGCCAGATTCCAGTGTAGCTGTCTGGCTTGGAAGGTGGCAATAATGAGCTTATAATTTTCTTCTTCTTCAGATCTGCCAAACATGTATTGAATTTGCCATTTAATAGTGTCTTTTTATCCCTTCAAATAGCTGCACTGTTTTGGCTGACAGGACTTCTCAATGTACAATTTTCCTCCCAGTTTTACACTTTAGCATCTTTCTTACAGAATGGACCTGGCAGCTTCTCCTTTGACATTTGGCACATCAGTGCTGCACTCCTCAGGCTGATGCTAATACTCTGCCCACCTCTCAGCAGCAAATAATTTACACATAACATTCCCTGAGCTGATGTCTTCCGTGGATAGCCATCCTGCACCAGCTTCCTCCTGGGGACAACACCCTTCTGAGCTCAAAGTAGCCAAATGGGAACTTCTCTAATAAGAGGATTGCTGTGTCAGAGATGCATTTCATACAGAAAGTCTCCAGAGAGACGACCCAGCTAAACTGCTTCACTCAAGTAACAGTATCCCATGCACTCACTGCAAGTTTCAGCACTCAGTAGCCAACAGAGGTCAGTGCAAACTAAATAAATGCCTGTCACTGTGGTTTTCCTTCTAGACTTAGTCACTGCCATGGAGAGAAACTGCAGGAATTGGAGCAAGTGCAAGCATCCACTGTTACTTGCTCCTTTCCTCTTCTGGATGTTTCACTCATGACCTGGAGAGACTATAGGTAAGCTAGTCTGGCCAATGCTGCACTTCTCTGCACCTCCGCTGGCTCCCCAACACCGAGCTCTGGGCAGAGCTGTGATCTAACTGGCACCTCTGTGAAATCCAAACAACTTTCTCCCTGAAGCTCTTTTTTTTTTTCCTCTTTCTTTTTCATCCTTTCCTTCATGGCACAGGGAAAAGGAAGGGAGCTGTTCAACACATATGGATGTACCTGCTGTTTGTATCGCACCCTTCAGTTCAGCAACATCAAGAAATCCAGAATGGTTTCTGTCTTCCTTCCTGAAGATATCCTAAAAAACAGTGTAAAGGCAGATATCAAGTCCTTATCAGCATTACCCAAATTTACTACCACACCTAATTATGTATGCTTTTCTTCCTTCAGAAATAGGTTGTAAGGCAGTTTAACAGATGAGATGGGGTGGCCATGACAAGGGAGACCCATTTCCAGAAGGCTCTGACAGAATGTTACTGTGTAAGAAACCCCACAGTTCTGTGTGGGTGGAAGCCTTTTTCCTTACTCTCCCTGTCTTATTTGAGCAAGCAAGCGATGGGAATACTCAGCTTCACTGACAAAAAGACATTGTTTATAACATATGAAATAACCCAGGAGTTCCTGAGTCCCAGAATGGTATGGGGTCATCTTTTCTAACACACAAGCCATGCTTGATGTGCTGTCAGTGGGAAGAGCGCTGTTGCTAGATGGGGAACTGGCACCCCATGTCCAAGGTGGCTCACACTATCTCAAGAGGAATGAAACAAATTAGAGCCCAACCCAGGCTTCGGGAAACCTTCCCATCCTGCACCAAGATTGAAAGAGAAGGATCTGACACAGGGGAGCTGCCATGCATGCCCTGACTGGGAATTTAGGTGGGACCCTAAATACCATGCTACTGTTTTCACTGCTTCCAGACCTAATGCTTATCCCAGAGCAGAGACATTTCTCCCAGACAAGCTTTCATCGGATCCTACACATTTTGACTACAAACTGCAGCACTGAGGAAGTGACATTTTTCAGATGCCTCTTTTCAAGAACTCATTTCAGCTTAGAAAGTTTTGGTTGTTTTTTTTTTTTTTTTTAAATTGCCAGTGGTGGCACAGACACAGAGATTTCCATCAAATTCTGACCCTAATTGGGCTTCCTACCTTTACCCAGACTTCCCTCAATATTCTCTGTGCTAGAAAAGCCTCGACTGCTCATTTGGAGCACTTTACACACACCACTGCTTCCTGAGCTCTCAACCTTTGCGTGAGAGGATGGAACTCTGACCCACTAAGCAAGCAACCTTTGCAACACTCCCCCCCGCAGTGTTTTGATATCACAGAGCATCTGCTCCCTGCTGATGAAAAGCCCAAGGGTACAGTATCCACAGAGAAGAGAGAGCAGCCCCTGCATACCATGTACTTAGTGAGACTTCGCCAGAGGCTCCCGAACTCCTGCAGTGTGAGTCGTCCGTTCGAGTTGAGCTGTGCATTTAGTTAAGAATCGAGCAGTTAATGAGAGCTAAACCTGGCTGTCTTCGTTCCCGAGGATGCTGCCTTCACATAAAGACATAAGATGCAGCCTCTTTGGTCTGTTGAGAAAGCCTAAAGCTTTTCTGTTCTCAATCATGATCAGAGTTAAATTCACCGTCTTTGACACATGGTACAGCTGCTCATATCTACACTCACAAAAAACAAATGGTTTCTATTTATATGGCACCTTAACCACAAAGGAACCTGCAGTGACATTTAGTCACAGAGCATGGATGTCCCTGTGAATGAATATGGCCCTGTGGTCTTGCCTCTGTGCATGAGGCTTCACGTTATCAGCTCTAGCCGGATCCTCCTGGAGGAACAGGCACTGAAGGAGTAAGAGTGTGAGGAGACAATTCTGATGCCTTCTGTCAGAAGGCAGAAACAGGCTTTGAGCCATGCATAGGAGCCCAGGAATGTCAGCAGGGATGCACGAAGGACCGTGTCAGTGGAACTGCACCCCTCCATACTCCATCCAGAAATCTTCGGCAGACATGCAGCACCTCACCTAATGCAGCTGGAATGGTGAAAACTCCCTGAAAGCAAAACTTATCACCAGTGAAATATAAGAAGACAAGTGCCACTGTCATGAAACCTGAGAGAAAAAAGCTGATCCTGGCTTTGCAGGCCAGGATAAGTCACACTGTACATGGATTGGTTGCATGCAGCCCAGACTATGAAAAATCCATCCTGAATTAAAGCAGAGCAGTGGCTTTGTCAGCTCCTTGCATGTGCCATGCATTCACAGAGCCCATTTGTCCCAGGACAAGCTTTGGAAAGGGGGAAAAGTGTCTTGCAGGACTTCTGGTCATCTTTATTCATTCTATGGCAGTTGTAAAGGTCTGAAAATGTTTCAAAGTTATTTCAAGGCATGGAAGAAAAGAAATAGTGAGCAAGCAATGGGAAGAAAACACATGGGGAAGAATGTATGTTTTCATCACAGAGCCCTCTTGTTCTACAACAGCCAGAAATGTATTTCTTGCATTGTCTTGTTAACAGTAAAAAGACTGTGTGATCCATCTAAATAGGAAAGTTTGAATGGCCTGTGATTCAGTGGTGACAGTGCTTCTGCCCTTGACACCAGCTTTGCTGGCAGGACTGGCAGCCTGCTCAAGTGCCACCACAGGCCAGAGTGGTGCAGCTGGGATGGAAGAGCTAAGCTATGCCTAAGCTCTGTGCTGCCTCTTGTCTTGGGCTCTGCCTGGGACCTGCACCCAAGGGCAAAGCTTAGCCAAGCCCCAGGCCCTGCAGAAGGGAACATGAGAGCAAAGAGTTAGCTTTAGAAGATCCTCACCTTTCACCAGACACATCAGAGCCAGGGCATGCACAGCAAAGTCCTGCATAGACTCTGGGACAGTTCTTTATTGAGGACTGTGGCTAATTGCACACTTGCAGGTTCTCACACGGGGATGCTCAGCTCACCCATAACTCAAGGCAAGGATAGGCAGCACTGGGGAAGTTTATTGCTTCTGCTGAAAGGATACATCCATCAGAGCTAAAATGCCTCTGCATGAATCGAAGCTGAATCTTCCTCCCAGGCTGGTCATTTCATCTGCAAGGATTGACAAAACAGAAGGAATTAGTGAGAACAAGGGGTGTGACTGGCATCAGGTCACCATTCAGAGGGAAGGAGGACACCAGTCTGAAGGTTCACATAGCTGAAAAGCCCCACATCTGGCTCAGATTCTCATACAGAAGCAAGGGCTCTGTGCTAAGCTGAGGTCTACTGAGGGACTCTGACATGTCTCAGATGTCTCTCCCACTCCCTTCCCCAAGGATGGTTGCTCTGCTCAGGCTCACAGGTAGCTACTCTGCACAGCCTCTGCCCACCTACCTGCCCTGATGGAAACTCCTCCCTCTTGAAATAAGGGATAGGGAAATGCCTGTGATAAGAAAGGCCACTTATGCTGCACTAGCAAGTCCTAAGAGCACTTTGAGCCTTGTGCGTGGCTGAGTTGGTTCAAGTCCTCGGGCTGTGCCCATTTTGTGTTTGATCCAACAGCGCTGTAAGCCACAATGAGGATTTTTTGGGGACCATCAGGACACCACTAAATCCTCTGTCTAATTTACACTAGTCTAAGGATAAGGAAGCACCAAAGACACTAGCAGGGTTGTAAAAGCTTTACCTTGCAGGATCACTTCATTAAGCAGTTGTTGCAGCTGCGAGGCATCAATAGCTGAGCCCTAATGCAGAATAAAAGAGAGGTCTGTGAGCATAAAGTTTTCTGCTGTGTCACTTTTGCTCAAAACTACTTTTCTCATGCTCTGTGGCAACCAAGAAAAACCTCTGCTTATATATCAGAGAAGCATTAGCACCCCCCTAAGGAGCATAACAAAGCCCTTCACAGTGCTGGGCAAATCTTTGTCCTTCCCTACAAGAGTCTGCCGGGGAGTTACAGGCACTGCCCTCACCATGGGGTATTTTCAGCAGTGATGGGACAACCTGTTGACTTCACCAGCCCCTAGCTAGGGAGTTGGTGATGGGCAGGCACAGCAGGCAGCTGTGTGAATGGACTGGGAGCACAGGCACTGCTGCCTGCTTCCCTAGGAGCTGCCTGTCAGTGAATCTGGCTGCCTTCCTCCTGAGACACCCCTGGGGCACCCAGTGTGGCAGGTCATGTTCATTTTCACCTTCATGCATTGATATAACTATTAACAGCAAGAGGTCCATTGTGCAGAGACTTCTGAGAGTGATTTTTTTCCTCTTGAAAGAACTCAAGGAGTTCTTTATAACAGTTTATTAAACCATTAAAAGCTTCTCCTGTGAACACAGCTTGGCTCTAAAAGAGCAGGAATCAATTACTCAAACGCTGACTGATGTCTGGTTTCCAAGTGCTGAGAAGGCAAATGGAAAATGATGTTGATGAGAGAGGAGGAATATCCAAGACTTTCTAATTGCTTTCAGCAAACAAACAAACCAGAGCCAAAAAAACCCACCACAAAAAGTACACATGCAAGCCCATCACCAGTACAACTACAAATCTCCAATATTCGACTGATATATGGCACTAGCCAATCTATCCCAGCTGAATGTCCCATTTTTCTGTGGGTTTTGGCAGGTCAATCAATACTGTTTTGAGGGTATCCACTTGAGGATCAAGCTACATTAAAAAAAAAATAAAATTCTAGATGAATTTGTATCAACATCATAGGTCAGTTTTTCTTTTTGCAAGTCCACAGATCTTTTTTATTTATTTTTTTTTCAACAAGATGTTTTAGACAGGATACCTCCTTAGCGTATCTTAGGAAAAGAGCCTTATATGAGCTGTCCTGGTTCCGTGTCAGTACATCCTGCACCAAAGACAAAGTACAGACATAAATAATTCAGTTACAAAACAACTGGAGGCAAAAGTCTGCCAATCCAAACAGCACTTAAGAGGGACATAGAATGTATAGTACAGGTTGAGTTTTAACACCCTGAAAGTAAAGTGGGCTAGAAGTGAGGAACAGCTACTGCAATCAAGGAAGAGGCATAGTTTGGGTGTTAGCATTTAGTACAACTAGGAAGGAGCAGGTCAAGGCCTAAGGAAGATGACAGATCACATCCAGGGTGGAATTTAGCAAGTCAATACATGAATATAGAGATACAAAGCCTGATCCTTATTGATGGCCCCTAGTTGGGACCACTGGCTCAGAACATGTGAAGATTCATGTGAACAAAGAAAACAGAACAGGAGTTGACTTTTCCTTTCTCTTGTACCTTCTCAGCCCCAAGGCAGGTACAGACCTGAGCAATTGCAATTCAATGGTTATGTAATTTTTTTTCAACCTTCCATTGAGAAGATCCACCAAGCACTAAGGGGAACTATCCTTGACATTATATAAAGTTTTCCAAAAAAATCTAAGCCTAAGGCCTAATGCCTTCAGCTCTGTCAGAGATAATTCACATCAGTGAAGCCCAAACACCTGAACAAGAGCAGAAAGTGTGGGTACCATAATTCCTCAAAGTCTAAACATTGGCTAAGGACAACAGCCAAGTAAACTGACAGCTTGTCAGTGGAAAGCGATAACAAGACACCATTTACACTATCCTTCTAATGGGATTTAATTTCATGCTGGAAAATGAAGCACAAGGAAAAGACTGTTTTCTATTCTCCTGAAGCAGCTTCACACCTGTGGCTTCAAAGACCTGCAGTGGTTTGCAGAAGGGTTTTGCTGGTGAGACAGTAGCATGAACTGGACCAGCTCTGGCAAGGTGTGCACAATTCACAGCAAGGAAATCAAGCAACAGATCGTAGCTGGGCTAGACAGGCTGACATGTGGGTTGAACTAGAGATGCAGCCAGTTCTGAAGTGTAACTTGCACTACGTCTGTGAAGATATCCTGATGAAAATCAGAAGAAATCCACTTTGGGTCTCACCTCTATGGATTCCTGTGCTTTAGAGGGTACAAGAACCTAAATTGAGCCATCCCCATGAGGAAGGCATGTATAATGCCACTCTCAGGAATTAATCAAGATTTCCCCCTCTCTACTCTGTAGATACACATTTTACAGACGTTGTGAGAATTTAGTATCTTTCAAGTGCTCTCTCCCCTGCTATATTTAGTCGGTCAAAATGTTAAAGATGGTGAAGTAAAAAGGACAGATGGACAAAGGGACAGTGTAAGATTTGTTTCCTTAAAAATCAGACATAAGACATGAAGAGGAAGGGCTTTGTGTTCACTTCCATCTCTCCAGAGAGGTACCCTGCTCTCCTAGCAAGGTTGCAGGATGCCAGTCGAACTCTGGGACAGGTCATGGCTGGTAAAGGTAGAAAAGAGCAGATGAAGAGGAGGCAGTAGAGGTGACTACTGAACAGTCATGTCTCTGGGAGCACCACCTGTATCTACATCTTCACAGACTCTTACCATTGGCAGCATCATGTTGGTTGGGGAGTCTGAGTTCCTAGAAAAGAGTTACAAGAGTCAAACTGGGAGAAAACAGGCTTTTTCAGAGCACTGATTTGCAGACGTGGCAGAAGACAGGCACCAGCAGTAGCCCTTGCCCAGCCCACAGCCCCACAAGATGCTCAGCACCCACATCACCCAGCCTGTCCCAGTTCAGTCAAGCCTGTTGCACCTGTCCTGGGTCTCTCTGTGCAAACAGTCATGAGCAAATCAGAGTCTCTGGCTGCTCTGGTGCCACTGCCTTCCCCAAGCTAGCTCTGTTGGCTCAAGCAGTAGACAAAGGGTAACTTGTTTTACTCCGAGCATGCCAGGACTAAATTCACCACACAGAAGACAGGGCTGCCCTGCCTTGAGCCACATAAATTTTTCACCTGCTTTCTCTTTGCCTAGCTTAACAGTCAGGAATAAAAATAGCATCTGACCTATTAAAAGGCAACATCTTCTAAATGTCTGCAGACTGCCTGAAATTGAGCCAGGGTCACCCTTCCTTCTGAGACATACTTAGTAGCAACATTCAGTACTTGAGTTTTGCTTTTGGTAGAGAAATTAGACAAGCCAGATTCTATTTTTATAACATCTGTGCTATTATAGAGGTGAGTGCTGCAGATACTCATGGGAAGGGCATCACCATGCTTGGCCTGGCTCAGAAAGTTCTGTGAGAATCAGAGACTCTCCTGAAAAGTGCTTCTTTCAGGGCTGAGCCACTTTGTGCATGACTCATCATGCTGAAGGCAGTCCAGCACACAGCACAGACTTCTTGTGTTTGTTTTCCATAACTAAGGAGTTGCCTTAGTTGGTTCTGGGCTATTTTTGTCAGGAGCCAAAGCCTAGAAAGCAATCTCATTATTAAGATATGGGCCAATAAGGTAACAGCTGAAATCGTTTCCACTATAAAACTTGCTAAAGGGAAGCCACAGCATATCTGATACTTGGAGGTCATTTGGTAAAGGTTGAATACTGGGGTTTGCTTATGCAAAGTAAATCACACCCAGATATTCATGTGGTAATGTGAATATGTGCATGTGGTAATAGCTGCCTTTGCATGAACTAAGATACCATTTTTCCAATAAATTTATCTTCAAGGCCTGTCTCATACCTACAGGGAGCCCTGTTAGCCTGTCTATGAGGTGGCTGAATGAAAGAATCAAGACCTTTCACTGCTCTTTGCTTCTCTAGGTCCCACTCTGATCAGAATGGGACACGATCCACCTGGCATCCAGCCAGCAGAACATAAGAAACTACATAACAGCTGCTAAGAATTAAGAAAAACAAGATCCCAGTCCTCCTTTCAGTAAAGAGAATTTTCTCCACAATCAGGGGTGGAGGACATATCTCGCAGTTATGGCTCCCTTGTGTACCAAAGCTGAGACCCCTGTGGCTGCAGATGAGCTACTGCCCTGCTCTGCAGTGGCCATCCTTGTGCATCCAACTATACGTCAGATCCCCCTCAACACCGTGTGCTTAACACTCGTCTGTGCCTTCCCAACATGCTTCAAGGACACATTAAAAGCAAATTGCCACATTAATTATCTTGACATTAAATGGTTAATTCCTGGCACACTGTAAGTCTGGGGCCTTTAAGGAGTGTAGATCATCTTACTCTTTGTAGTCTTGATTCCTTATGAAAATTCGCAAGAGAAATTCAAATTCTTGGTCCTCTGTTGTAGAAGGAACAACGGCATATGTTCCTGGGCTCAAGGTAAAGTAGTTAGTCACATCTCGAATCGGAGAAAAAACTTGTTTCAGAACTTTGGAGTTCTCCTGAAAGAAAAATACAGCTGGCTGTCTTCCTTCCATGTCAGGAACCAAAGTAAATCAGCAAGCACACTCACAGCAGCCTTGCATTCCCACAGCTCTCTAAGTACTCACTGCATCTAACACGCCTTAACCTCCCCAATGGCCTGAAAAGCCTATCCAGAGGACAGACTTTTTTCAAGGACACATCAAAATTGCACAAGCATAAAGGAACTGAAGGAAACAGAAGGAAAAAGGAATGTAAGTGGATTTGAAGAGAACTTCAATTAACATTAAGCAGACTGGAGTTCATGAAGGAATCAAGGATGAATAGTCTTAGGAAAACTTCCCTGAGAACCTTTGTGACTCAGAGGGGTCAGAGAGCCCTCTAAGCATGTCACCCAGATGACAATGCTTCGAGAGTCACAACCCAAACCAGTAAGTGTCACAAGAAAACTGAACACTGATCTTTCGTCTGTTATTCCAGTATTTTTGCTGAGATGAAACAAATATAATGCAACAGCTATTACTATGATGACATGTAAAGATAGCATAATAAAAAACCCTTCCTAAACATATTCCCCAAAATATATCAGCGTGTATAAATTCCATTTAGAATGGTTATACAGCGTGGCAGAGTTATTTATGAGCCATGCCTTTGGGAGACAATAACATAAAACTGCTATTTTGAAAGGGGGAAAAAAAAAGGATGACTACTGTTACAGACGGCTGGGAGGTACACAGACTGCCAAGTATTATGGGTCAGATCTTGAGCAGATAGAAATGGGCAGCGCTGCAAAGAAATAAATGGTGTAATCCTTTTTTTTTTTTTCACTTTTGAGTCTCATTCTACATTCCTTCTGGTAAAAAGCAGAAGTAGATTAATATCTCAATGGAATCAAAACTGGTGTGAGATAAGAATCAGCCTCTATACATTTCTCAGCTCTATCACACAACATTAAACTTCCCTCACAGCCATGTATTAGTGTTCCACGTCTATATTTAATCAAAGGCTTCCTAGAGCTATCAGATATGTCCATTCTGGTTTGCATCCTTGCCTGCACTGCATTCCCCTCTCATCCTGCCAAGGGATAATACTCTTTTAACTTCACAGCAACCATTCAATGCATCTCAAAAGGTACTGAACAATGAATAATGCTGCTAATGAATAATGGCAGTGAAAGCAGATCAGAGAGGAAGAGTGAAGCTACATGAATCTTGCCAATTGCACTCTCTTTGTGCAAAGAAAACCCCTTGTAACTTTTACTCAAAGTTGCCACCTCTGATTGCCCTCAATCACTGAGGAAATAAAACAAGGGAGTGGCACTTACACCCACCCTGGTTTTAGCTTCTTGGACTTGGCTTTTGCTGCTACCAGGGCAGGACACTGGGCTGGCTGTGAGGAGAAGGTAGAACAGCTCTCATACTAAAATACTTAGTCTGAGTCCATGAGGGAATATTTTCTATATAATCTCTGTGTAAATTTGTACCAACAGCATTATATTACTAAAAGCTATGGTGTGACAGCAGCATAACTGTTCCCTTTCCCTCACTGACCAGGTGCTCCACAGTAATGGTGGTGCCACTAGTAATGGTCTGTTCTGGCCTTGCCCTTCAGCTCTATATAGGAAGTCACTGAGGGTAAGAAGCCCAAAGTGAGCCTGAGGTGAGCTATGGGCTGATAACCCACAGAGGCCAGGTCATCCAGACTTGACAAACAACTCACTGAGTTTCATCCATCCATGGGAACATCCCAAGAGACAGAAAACACATCTGAGCATCAACTGGAGGGGAAGAAATAAATTATAAATATAAAGCAAGAATAGGGAATATCTGTCCCCTAGCCTGCTTCCTGATTAGACAACCTCTTTTTGAGGGACCCAAGACCTATGGCATCATCTTCCAGTGAAGGTCATTTCTGTTAAGATGGGTGACTAATCAACATGGACACACATCATGCAAGAGCATACATGCCTGGTGAGTGCTGAGGATGCTGGAAGGAGTGAATTTCCCACTTACCAGAAGCAACAGCTCTTGCTGAGTGGCATAGCTAGCCCCGCGGAGTCCTGCAGGCTTGATATCTGCACAGGGCAGAGGATCTCCTCGAACAGGGATAGTGAGTTTCATTTGCTGGAGGGGTGCTCCTTTTATTTCTCAGACCCTGTTTTTTATGAGCTACAAAGCCATGCTTTTTCTTTATGAGGAGCAGTTAGACTTACAGCATGAGTTATTCAAAGTCTGGGACTAGGGCAAACCTCTCCAATGATGAGGAGAATGTGAAGCTGGCATCCTGGCATCGTAGCAATCTCTGCTTCCTGTTATTCTCTGGGTTAAGACCAATCCCCTCCCACCCTCCTCAGAGAACAAAAACACTCCAGAAAAGCCTAGCATTCATCTACACTAGCAATTATTCTTTCAGTAAGCCTGGTAATGTTCTGACAAAGCTGCCCTTGAAAAGGCACCTCCTTGGACAGTAATCAAGAAAGAAAACCAGAGAAATTGTAGGGGAGGCCCCAGATATCTGAGTGGGTTACCTCTGCACTGGTCTTGAGCAAAGGCTTCCATGTATTTTGTAAATGATTTTTTTTAACATGTAATTTCAGTGATAGAAAAGTGGGGGATGAGTAAGACAAACCCACTTTAGGGAACAAAGACCATTTGCTTCTCTACTATACCTGGAATACTGCTCGAGAGCTGTGGTTAGTGCTGGCTGTCAGGCACTGTGCCAGGCCAACAAGGCATGTCACCAATGCTGTTGGTGGGTACAGAGGATACTGCCCTGGCACATCTTGTAGCCTGGGGACTGCCTGAGTTTCCCAAGGCTATTTTGGGATGCTACAAAACTAAAAGTTCAACCTTTGTTCCGTAAGACATGAATAAAGGAAACAAAGCCTGCCTAGCTCTACTTTTCCTGTGAAGTTTTACAATTGAAGGCATTCAGAAATTCACACCACATACTGACTGCTCTCCTTTTACAGACCAAAAGGCAATTCAGTCTTTCACTTCCACATAGAGGTACAATAAACCACACAGAGAACAACAGTGCCTACATGATATCTGACAGTGCTTACCATGGTGATGAAAAAGCCAATCTTCAGTTTTTTTGCATCCTGTGTATGCTCAGCGTGTTTTTGCATGAGTGAAATTACTACATTATAGGTTTTGGGGTCATAATCTGGCACTTTGAAGAAATATTGAGGGTTTGTTGAAACTGCACCTGCTGAGAAAGTGTTAACAGATTAATAGTAGGCACAGAGATGTCCCAGTAGTAGCCTATTGTGTAAGATCTTACTTATATGGAACCAGAGCAATAGGTAGTTACTGCTTCAAGATCCTTTCAATACAACAGAGCACTGTAGTCTACACATTAGCTCTAGAAGATGAGGTATCTGGAGTTAAAATAATTGTGCATTAATTATTCTAGAAATCTCTGGCGAAGTCATAAAAGTCATGCAGATTTCTCAACACTCCTAACATCTGCTTCACCTACATGGCACACTGTCCTGGAGCAGAAAAGCAGTGACTCTTAATCAGATGCCTTGACCCAGTGGTTGAGTTAAAAAGGATTGTGGCTTGGAGATCATGAGCACATAGAAAAGAACAAAATGGTGCAAGGCTATCCCCTCCTTTCTTTATGTTAGTGTTTGTGGTGGACAAACAGAATGTTGAGCTACAGAGGGAAAAGGCTTCTTTTTAGCCAGTGTTTTGGTTAATAGAAAGCATATCTCACAAAAAAGCAGTGACATGCCAGAACCGGGGAAACAGGACTGAGATGGCAGCATCTGCTTAAAGCAGTCTAGACTTTAGGCCAGTCTGGACTTTTAAGATACCTGCTTTGGGTGGCCTTGAAAGCTGCAAATTAGCACGACTGTACTTGGACAGGAACTTTACTAGAGTGCTGGTGGAAAACACAGCTCCAAGGAAACTGCCTCTGCCCACACACTCTCAGTGCAGCCCCTGCATCTCTTCACTCAGTCCCAGTGCCCATGGTGTGCAGCAGCACAGGCATTGCTTTGCTTTCACACCTTGAGACGTGGTGATCTGGCTATGAGGAAGAGCCTGAAGCCTGTAAGGCAAAACCCATTTGCTAATAAGTCAGGGATCAGCATTGCAGAAAAAAAGAAGCCCCTTCACTGATCACATGCTACCATCTTAGATTAAGAAGACAGAGCCCCAGTAGTGATACAGCTGTAAAATGAGATAAATTAAGATAAAAATGTAAAATTAAATTACTTCTTATGATTGGAGCTTGCAATGCCAGAAGAATCCTTGCACAGGCACTAAAACCAATGGATATTATCTGCTCAAAGACCTTTTCACCTTAAAAAATAGAGCTTTGTAGCATAACTTTTTCATTTCATATTCATTTAATTTCAGGGTATTTCTTACTCTGTAAAATCAACTACATATTTGCCAAACCAGACTTTCTGATGAGGTCCCCAGTAACACCTACTGCAACTGGCTGCAAGAAGATATACAAGCGCATTTTGATTTAAAGAGTCCGGAGTTCCTAAATCACAAGTCTCCTGTTTTAACTCAGCAGCCAGTGTTGTTGCTTTGTTTCTGCCTGTTTAGCTGGTAAGTGCTGTAATGGGAAAGGGCAGGCATTAACAACTGGCAATCAATATTTCTGCAATTTGGTGCTTAGAGTGAATGTTTTACTGTAAGCTTCAGTGGAGAGGACTGGGTGACTGCAGTGAGTGTTCATTACCTGAGGAATAGTAGTTCCTTCTTGTGGCAGGGTCTGGACTCCACAGGTTGATATGCTTTTCCAGAGACCATGTTGTGCAGTGCTGATCTCCGAAGTCCAGAAATGTTGGGGTGTTGTTACATATATACACCCATGAAAACTGCTCCTGGAAGTTTTCACAGGACATCCTGCAGAGAAGGAGGAAAAGCAGTTTAAGATGGAAAAGCATTGCCAGCAGGTCAAGGGAGGTAATCCTGCCCCTCTACTCAGCCCTAGTGAGGCACATCTGGAGTGCTGTGTCCAGTTCTGGGCTCCTCAGTACAAGAGAGACATGGAGCTCCTGGAGTGGATCCAGTAGAGGGCAACAAAGATGATAAAGGGCCTGGAGACACTCCTTTATGGTGAAAGGCTGAGGGAGCTGGGCCTGTTCAGCCTTGAGAAGAGATGACTGAGAGGGAACCTTATCAATGCCTACAAGTATCTGAAGCGAAGGTGACAAGAGGGTGGAGCCAGGCCCTGCTCAGTGGTGCCAAGCAGTAGGACAAGAGACAATGGGCAGAAACTGATGCACAGAAAGTTCCACCTGAATATGAGGAAGAACTTCTTTACTATGCAGGTGACTGCGCACTGGAACAGATTTACTGGAGAGGTTGTGGTATCTCCCTCACTGGAGATGTTCAAGAACTGTCTGGATACAATTCTGTGCCATGTGCTCTGGGATAACCCTGCTGGGGCAGGGAGGTTGGACCACTGTGGTCCCTTCCAAACTGACCCCTTCTGTGATTCTGTGAAGACACTAGTTAGGTATTCACATTCACCATCCATGTCTTTAAAAGGGGATTACTGAGAACATTGCAGGTGACTGTAGCTGCACTGGCTGATACCTTGCAGAAGAGGTCAGCTCTCAATGCCTTTGGGCTGTCCTAACTGCCCCTAATGCCTCAGGTGAATCACAGGGCATGTTTGGGAGTGGAGTCCTGATATCTCCAGCACATCTCTGCCCCTTGCTTTGGCCCTCCACAGCGTCCTGTCCCACATTCATCCTTTGCTTAAGCCTCAAGTGTCTATTTCAGACCAACTTGCTGTTGCCCTGATTTCCTCAGAGCCTCATAGGACAAGTGTGCATTTTCTGAATAATAATAGTTTTCTAAAGGATGGCTCATACATGGCTAAACTGTATCTGAGAGTAATCAGAGGCAGTGAAAAACCACAAACACCTGCAGAGCAGCCAAGTGCACAAGCTCTATGACCTGCTTAGCCACCTGTCCCCTTCGAGCATCTGTCAGTCCGAGGTTCAAGCCAGGTACTTTATGGGAAATGGCAGTTTGACAGGTCTCAGGGGGATGGGTTTTTACTTCTGTCACTTTTCATTTTTTTCACCAGTTTGTTACTTAATCTGGGCCAGCTCCATTTTTTCAGGTCTTTTTTCTTCTGAAACTATGGGTTCAGAACAACCTCCAATTTGCTGTTTGCACACAGCTAACACAGGGTGTCTTGAGCCATCACTAAGAGCCAAATGACCTTTTTTTCATAATGAAGACAAACAGAAAACCTACTAGACAAAGGATCAATAGTAAAATACCAGAATTCTCCATCATCCTTATTTCTGAGGAGGGCTTCTCTGTATTTAGGCTCAACATGGTCCCACTGAGGAGAGCTGCAAAAAGGAACAAATCAACAAGGAGATGTGAGGCACAATTTTTCATCTCTCTGGCCAGTCTGTTTCTCTAACCAGCCTGTCAAGTCATGAGGGATCAGAGAGGGTGAACAAACTGCACACTGAAAACAGGACCGTGTTTGATACCTTCATAGCCAAGGCCAGCAAACAGAGCTCTGCACCTTTGCTGTGCCTGTCTGAGTTGCCCACCCTGGGATGGGGAATCCTGTCTCTGCCCTCTAAGCCCTGGTCACCTGTCCCCAGGGCATAGCACTCTGAAGCGCTGATATTTCATTCACATATTGAGAGCACATTAGCCAATCAAATGTGTTGTTTCCAAGCTGCATGTTTATAATTAAGTGATAATTGTACTTTCTGCAGAGTTTAAGATAACTAAACAGAGCGTGAATCAATAATTTATTGATTTATGCCGCTTACCTGTGAATGCGCTACTGACATGTCAATTACAGCTAGGGTTGTATTCACTCTTCCAAAAAATGGGAGGATGCTATCTGAGCAGATAGATATTACCCCAGCCTTAAACATGTCTGCACAACCCACCACCTCATCCAGATGCAACATGCTAGCCTGACTTTTCTCAGCAGAGAAGTTGTGAGTGATCCTAGCAACAAGGAGAGGTGGGATAACCTAAGAGTGACACAAGAACATCTCTCTAGTCATGAAAACACTGATGCTATTCCAACAGGAAAACTAACATCTATTTATTTATAAAACACGGTTGCAGTCTTCCTCTATATAATTCCGTTCTTTACAGAAGAGATGATAGATTATACACACAGCAGCAAAGTGGTCTTTGCATCCCCAAAGCTGCATCTGGGACCCAAAAGGTTAGTTCAAGCCATTCTCTGGCACTTTGCCTTTGCAGTAACA
>JAWWLV010000121.1:8661087-8677970 GCA_035041135.1 Platyrinchus mystaceus | reverse complement strand
GGAATCATGCACTAGGTAAAATGTACACCAGACAAGAAGGGATACCTGAGCATAGTGAGGCTGCATTAGTTTCCCCTGGATTGGATTTCCGTGGGCAGTTGCTTTGCAGATGGAAATAACACTTATAATTAATTGATTTGGAAATATCTGTTTTGTTAAAATGGGTACAAGGCAGAGGTTCTTTACAATAAGCCTATAAAAGATTGATTCTCTATGATATTAAAACTTTAGGACCATACTCATCACTCCAGGGCCCCTTCCACTCCCCATGGCCCCATGGATTCCAGATCCTGATGATATGTTTCCAGCTGTTCTTGTAGCGGATCTGTAAAGAGGGAAAAAAAACCAAAACAAAACAAATTCAATCACAGCTTTTCACAATCATGATATTCAGTGAAGAGATGGGTAATAAAATGGATCTTCCTCTATACCTCAGAGCCCTGGTTTAACCTCTGATCTCATTTGGCTGCAGCCAAAAAGCAGGGCCTTTCGCTACATTGAAAAGGAATGATGTGTGAGAGAAAACTGTGCCCGTTTTGCTTTCCTGAGGATAATGAAAAACTGACACAGAGAGAATCAGCAGCATTCCTGCTACACCACATGAATTCAACAGCCTTGGGAAATTCCAGTGCCTAATTCCACACATCTGATCCTGTGAGTCAGCAGAGGCAGAGACTTTGAGGAATGAGGTCACCAGACTGCCTGGAGTGAAAGCCAACAGTCAGCACAGAGAGATGATAAACAGAATCTGTGGCTCTATATCTACAGTACTGTGGTTTCCAACAGCTGAGGTTTCTGGTGCTTTTCTCCTCTTGCTGCCACTGATTTAAATCAGAAGCAACTCACTTTTGCCAGTAAAGCCAAAATGGTGGAAAGGAGAAACAAATCTTTTGTTTCTGTCTCTCCTTAGGCACACAGGCAGCGTTGGAAACAAATGCCAGGGCAGATTCTTCCCAGGCAAAGGCCCAGCCTCTAATCATTTCCCCACAAGACAGCTTCCTGGATGCCTTGGCTCTTCTATAATGTGGGGCAAAGACTGTTTCTCCTCTCTGCACATACCATGAGCAGCAGGAGGCTGGAACAGATTGCTTCTTGTCCAATAAAATTGGGGATCCTTCTGCCCCTGACCTGGAGAGAGACAGCTGGGCCTTCTTTTGAGCCATTTCATAGCCTCTTGATTACAAGTAAGTGTCCTCCAAGAAGCAGCACATTATGATGATGGCACCAAGCATGCCGTGGCATGAGTGGATAGGAACCAAAGCCAAGCTCATGCAAGAAAACATCAAAGAGAGAGGGAGAAGGGAGAAAACAGCTAAGGGAAAACAATATGACCCCTTTCCAAAGTACTTTAGATTCTGAGACTCAAATGTTTTGTAGCTACCCTGCTTGATAGCACAGCTATTGTTTGGTTTCCTTCTTGGCCTTGCTCACTGTTAACTCTCCCTGTGTGCTCTACAGCTTACTGGGGTAAGGCAGGTTCTAACTTCTGGTTGCAAAAAATCCTTCATTTCTTTTGATCCATGTGATCAATTGGTTCTGTTTTCAGATCATCAGTATTAATATCCAGTCAGGAGCAGTTCTGCATGAGTAGAACAGCTTTAAAAAATGCAGAAATGCTGTTCTTGAACCAGAGATTTACTTCTCACACAGTGATTTTTGGCAGCTCGTGATTGAGCTGAACAAATGTAGATTTGCATCATATGACAAATCCCACAATTTCAGCCAGTGCTTCTATTTCCATTTGAAACAGAAAAGCAAATTTTTTTAAGAGTCAGCATGGAATGAAAATATCCAGAAATGCTTTATTTGCTGCTGAAGTGTCCCAAAACCAAAACTGAATATAAGTTACATTTTTCCATTACAAAAAATTATAGATTTGGATATCCTCCCTCTTCTTGCTGTGCTAGAATCCTTCCATCCCTTGGAATTTGAACTACAGGCTTTCAACAATCCCTCCTAAGTGTGATGCTAATTAAAATTCTCTGAATGGAACAGCAGTGCAACTGCCCTGTAGTGGATCATCAGTACAAGACCTCCAGGCAGGAACAAGTCCCTGATCTTACCTTCACAGCTCCTGTGATAGTGTAGGCATGACCCTGTACAATCCCATTCCTCAGCTCTATGTTCCTCTTTGGCTGCAGAAGGGAGAAAGCACAGCTTTTAGCTCTCTGCCACACTGTGAAGCTACAACCACAGCTCCAGAACAGCACTAAAAAAAACCTGGTTTTGACTACAGCAGTATCTCAGATACTGAGATACTCACTCCAGAGGAATGTAACTATTGTTCGAAGGTATAAGCAAGACAGTAGATTTAACAAAACTATGGGTTTTCACTTATTTGCAAGTTCTTCAATGGTCCAGAGCTATGGCACTGAGTGACTAGGAGTCAAGACTGGGGGTCTGCAGAACTTCTCTGCCACTCACAGCCCATCATAAGCCACCTGAGCTCAGGTGCTAGTCCTTGGCTTGTTTGCAACAGCCAAGCTTCATGTCCTGGTGAAGCAGGCACTACAGAAACAATGTCACACACTTTGCAGTCTTCCCTTACATGCTGTGAGGGAAGCCTTGGAGACATTTTATCAAGATACTCACTGAGTATCACAAAGCCTTTTTCACCTTCCCAACATTAATACCAGTAACCTGCAAATCACGATGTGATAACAGCATCCTCTTGCAGAAGAAAGGTGCCTTTTGGCCTTGTTAGAATTGATCACAAACCTGTGAGGTCAAAATCAGTCATACTGCAAGAGGACACCCCTCTATTGCAGTGGAATTAGCCAGGAGAGAAGCCACATCTCCCTCTCTGACAGACCAATCCATCTACATCTGCCCAAATGTCTTTAAATTCCTTACCAAATAATCTTATCTACTTTCTGCTGCCAAGATCCCTTCAGGCATCCATAAACTGTAACTATTGCATGGAGTGATTATAGACTTCCTTTACAACTTAAAGAGCAAACACCGTAAACCAAGAGGCGTGTTACTGGCCCTGACTCACCTGGCCTGGGGTGCTACACCCCATGAGACACCGAGATTTGTCAGCTGCTTTCAGTATCTCCTCCAGATCAGGAGGTGGATCCTTCAATGAAAACTGCACTTGAACTCCACCTGTCAGGTCTACTAAAGCATCAGAAAGGTAGCCTCCATTCAAGTTCTGGTAGGAGCCCCGCAGCCTGCAGAAAAAGGAAAAAAAAAAAAAAGAAAAAGAAAAGAAGGAAGACGGAAAATAAAAAGTCATTAGTTCTTAAACAATGTACAGTGCTCACTTCCAAAATAGATATGTGCATCAAGGTGGTCAGCAGGTGGGGAGCCTGGGGTGTGTAGACATTGTGGCCAGGTAATGCAAGGAAATGTGATTGAAACACATGACCAGACACAACACACGCTCTGTGGAGTGAATGAGACAAAGGGGGAGCTTTTCCTATGTATTCATCCACATCTGAGGCAGCTGTCTGGAATCATTTACAGACAGTGGAAAATAATAAGGTGCATCTCATGCCAACACAGCCATTTTAGGGAGATGAGCTGCATCTCATCTTGAAGCATCCAGTTTCTGAACAGGGGGCCAAGGGTGACTAGTTCAAATGGATGTTTCAGATCAAATGGAGCTGAACTGTTAGTTTCCACACTGTATTTTGTCATGACTCTTCACAAAAATGTCCGGTATCCCTTTTGCTAAAGAGAAATTCAAAAAAGGGAGAGGTGAAGGTATTTGCCCATGCTCCCAAAGCAAGACAAAAACAAGTTTTCAACACTGCTCCCAGTTCACTCTGCTAGAATGCAATAATAGGATAATAATTTAATATTGCCAACACAGTCCTTGTTGATTTTATCGCATGGTTTTTATTGAGACAGCAAATAAGCTGGAACATGCTGTACTTAGAGCAGGTAGAGCATGCTGTTAAACCCCACCATACACACTGTATTTAATGAATGCAATCAAATGAAGTCTGCAGCTAATTGTATTTTGAAGAGTTGTCCTTGTCCTACACTGATGAAAAGAATTTGTCTTGGGCACTGGGGAATAACTTCTCAAATGGGAATCTCATAAACAGCATTGCTTGCAACTTTAATTTAATAGAGGTTTGGTATGCATTGTAATTAAAATCTTATGCGGCAAATTGATACTAAATCCTGAGTCAACTTTTCTGAGATATCACAGGGCAAAATGCATCCTATTCATGAGTCAGTCTGATGCTGCTTTAACAGCTGTTTTCTTCAGGTCCTCTTTACTGTAACATTGCAAATGTTACACCAGCTTCAGGTACCAAGTTCCAACCCATCATACTACCCCTAACACTGGAATTTTTCTTCAGCATATTTAATAACGAACAATGGGCAAATACTAAGGGACTGCACTCTGATGCCTTCACTCCCCAGAGGACTTTATAAAATTATTATCTCTTTATTGAGCATTGTTTACCCTGAAGTACTCTGGGGACCTCAGCTAAGAGGTGTGAAGTGAGAGCTGACCAGAGACTCACAAGAGTGCACGTGTTGTGTCTGGGCATGTTCTTCACTCATGCTTCTTCTCACTGCCTGCTTGAAATATCCACCTGATCTCTGATTAGTGACTATAAACAGAGATAATCCCTGCTTAGAGTCTGCAGTTTTAAACAAAGAACAACATGGAAAGAAAAACAGAGGCAAAAAATTTTCTTCAAGTAAGTAGGAGATCCCAGCCCCTTTTGTGTCACAAGCCATTGCCCTGTTCATTTTACTTCTCAGGCATTAATGTCCCAGAGTTGAATTGGGTACATTTAGGTCTAACCCAAGATCAACATCTCCAGGTTATGTTGGCTCCATGTTTGCAGACAGCCACGGATCTTTGCATGAGCACAACACAACACACACAGGTGTCAGCCTGAACTCCTCCCTGCATGATTTGCATAAGGCAGAGGGTGAAACCACCCACAAAAAGCATTCAGCACCGGGTGGAAAAACAGACCAGGTATATTTACTTGGCATATGCTTTTTCCAGCAAGGATGGCCAGAATTCATTTGAAGTTCGAGGGTGAACAGACAGGTATCTTCCATTTAGGATTGGCAGTCGATCATCTATCACTACATCCACCCAGTCTCCACATTGCCAGAACTGGAAATAAATAAAATAAAATAATAAAATAAAATATATAAAAAGTAAAAGAGAGAAAAGAATGAGCCTCTTTTAGGAGCTAATCTTCATGCCAAGCAACAACCTCCTGAACTAATACAGGAATTAATCTAAAGCGCAGATATGTGCAAGTTCTCTCCTGAACTGCTTCAGGCTAAGAGTCCACATTGTTAAACAAGCTACCAATTGGCTGGATTTCCCAGTGGCAGGGCAAGTCACTTGGGAATATAAATAGTCCTTCAATCTGTGGGAGAAAAGATTCAACATGGGGAATATGCTAATATTCTTGGGCAATAGAAGCATTCAAGATGATAAAGAATGATCATGCAGACGGTGCCGTGAGCCTCACTCCTCAGCTGCACATGGATTTTCCCCTGCAGCACAGCTTTTGGCCAGAGAGCCTCTGTCAAGATCCAGCATCTAGATTTTCTTTGCTCTGTGTTTCAATTAAGACTCTGACGTGCTGTCACGGACAGAGAGAGTGTAGTGACTAAAGACTGTTTTGAGGTGTTATCCATCTCCTTGATGGATGAGAAGGACACAGGCGGTCTCTCCAGCATGTGGACAGAGCAGGTGTTTCTCCAGCTGATCCAGCTGATGAAACCTTTCAAGAGAGAAGATAGGAAAAGAGATCTGTGGGGATGAACTAAAGGAGCCATTTCCAGAGTCATTAGCAGATTAATGTAGCTTAGCATGATTCGCAATCATAAGAGGCCAAGCTCTTATTTGCAGTAATGCTGAGGACTCCAGTGGAAGTATGCCAGCAATAGATTTAGTCTAGCATGATTTTATTTCAACAGCTTCGGTCAATGAAAAACCCAGAAATGAGCTGTTCTGTTAGAAAAGCACAAGACCAGATCTGCCCAGCAGCAAAGCAGCTTACAGTCTGCTAAGCTGAAAGCAGGTTTGATCCTACTTACATTCTGCCTCACCCAGGCGTCTCACTTCCTACATTAGTGGCAGCAGGAGGTGGCAGGGTTGGGCTCTTGGAACCTGAGCTCCATGAGAGATTTGAGGCTTCTGCTTGATTTTGGCAGGATGGGGTTGAAGGAAAAGCCTTTGACTGGCTGTCCTCTGCCCAAAATAAAGCAAGGTGAAAGGACTGTCCAAAAGGAAATGTCTTTTCAGTCATCTAATGTGCCCTTCTGACACCAGTGAACATGTGGAAGCAGGTCTGTACGGAGAAAAGGTGTGACATCCAGCCACACCTCCCCATGGTGCTTCATGTGCAAACACAAAGGGTAAACAAGGAGAACATACAGAACTGGCTGTGGGGATTAATGCAGTCCAAACCCACTGAGTGACATTTTTCCAAAAGCCAAGTTCTTTGGCCACCTTAGGCACGGAGCTCAAGCTTGCAGGCCCTCTGAATGCAACACTGTATTTTTCTTCAGCTGGATAAACAGAGCTGTTTTGTTCTGATTGTCACAGACTTTCTGATTGTCATCTCATCTGAGCTTACAAGGACAGGAAAAGCCACAGTGGGAATGAGAAACTTCATGGAAAGCCCTAGGATACTCTGGGAGTGCAAGGGAGGTACAGAAGAAGCCATTCTTCTCCATATGCCTTCAAAGAGGGTCAATGCCTTCAATTTTTGGCTTGATTCCAGCTTCATGAAATTTCTTTATACCTTCAGGATTTAAGTATTGCAGCTGTGACTGTTGTAGTAAACAAAACCAAGAATCACTATTTAGGCAGGATACAAGGAGGGAAGTTCTTCACTTCCACATTTGTGATGAGCCTTTTAAATCAGGACTTTATTTTTCTGTGCTTAATAGGAAGAAAAAGAAGTGAACAGTTGTGAGATGACAGCAACACATTTAGGGTTCTGCTGGTCAAAGGGGGAATGCTGTGTGGTCATTTTGCCTCCTTTTTTTCTTTTGCTTAACAGGGATCTTAGAGAAATCCAGTTCTGGAATTGAGCGAGGTGAAAATCCCATGCCTGTCAACCACTTTCTTTTGTATGGTGTTAAAAAGCATCTTTTGGATGAGTCCTGAAACTGAGGTCTTGACCACTTATGGTCTTTAAGGGTTTCATCAGTTTCCTCCTGAGAGCAGAGACATTAACACTCAGGGCCGATCCCTTTGGTTGTGAGTTGATGCACTGTGCCATAATCCCCTGTAGTCCTTGGAGAATATTTCTGTTTTTTTCCCAAGTTGAGCTGCTGCTGGTCACTGTCACAATGAGTGGCACACTCTGCCTCACAGGCATCAGAGCTTCTGTGGCAGAGAAAGTAATTCCTATACAAACACGAGACTACCTTAATTCCTGAGGAAATAGAGTCCCTGTAATTATTCCCTACATAGCAACATCACCCATCTTAACTGGAGCTGATGAAGTGCTTAACACCCTTGACTCTTGCAGCCTAACAGCCAATGCTGTGTAGGAATACTGGAGCAGCCCTTTGTATTCCCGAGAGACAACATGATCCAGATCCAAAAAGGAGTAAAAAAGTTATAAGCTAGAATTTTTATATTAGCATATGACACGCCTTATTTGCGATTCTTCACTGAACTGAGGACTGGTGGCTTAGCCTGTGGATGGCAGTAAAATATCTTCGATGGAATAATTGAAAGGCATTGCAGAGAAGCATTTCCATTCAGAGTAGCTTTCTCAGGGGTTTATTGCTCAAGGAAAGCCAAAAACAGTTGCATTGATTTGCAGATGAGATGACAGGAAAAACATTTTCAAATACTGTGAGGTATTTATACCGCTTAAGATTTAAGGATTGCGCCTAACTAATCTTTTCACAGCTCCCATGAAAGACAATCTAGCTTGCATCCTTTTAATTTGTTTTAAGCAGACTGGTGTCCCTTCAGCTGGTTTATCTCATACAGTGTAGCTCTGTATGCTGGAAATGGGCCAAGATAGAAACATCTGGTATTCCGAGGAGCAAAGGAACGGAGCAAAATTTAGACTGTCCACAAAGTAATCCTCCTCTGGTGCTGCTCCTCAAGAGCTCCAGGAGGTCAAAGAAGTCTCACTGCCAGAGCTTTTTGCTTGGTACTGAATGACATATAAAAAAAACAGATCTGTGAAAAAAGGGGGATGATGAATGCCTGAGTATATATTGACTCTCTACATCCAGTTTAGCTTCTGGAGCTTAATGGTACTGCAAGCTCTTCTAATCTCACAAGATATTTGTTTGACTCAGATGTAAGCAAGCAGGGCCTGCCAGCTGCTATCCCAGCCAACCTCCTGGGAGATTCAGAGAATTTTGGGAGTTGGTTGAAAGTGAGATTTACTAAAAAGCCTTGTTCCTCTCTCTAAAACCATTCTCTTTTCAAAATAACAAAAGTCTGTTTCTCTGATCTGTCTCTAAGGATTTGTAATTTCAAGCCATTTCAACAAGCTAAAAGGGCAAGGTGAGTGGGGAAATAGAAAATGAGTCCAAATAGATAGTGCAGGTGAGCTGACTGTCCAAACCAAAGCAGACACCAGAATTCCATCTAAAACATATATGTACACAAATCTATCTGAACAGCTGGCACCTGTACCTCTGGAATCATAACTTTCAGAAAAGGGCATCAAATTCCCTGAAGTGTGATTGCACCACCTGGAGCACAGGAATTGTTAGAAAACTTGGGATTTTCTAAAAAATTCTGAACTAGGAGTCAGCACTGAACAACCAATGCATTCAAGGATGTCGAGATGTGGGACTGCAGTTTGGACCCCTATATAATCCAACCATCCTAGTGGTACCATCAAGTGGTGCCAACAGGACAGAGAATACATACCCGGAAATGAAAAATCCCAGCGTAATCATCCTGGAATCCTTGGTCCTTTGGTAAAACATTTTCCAAAAATTGTTTTCTCAGTGTCAGGGAGCCCAGAGCAGCCAGCATCCAGCAGTCACCTCAGGGGAGGGAAGAATCCAGTGCATTTAGTCAGTTACTCACTGTTGTGGATCACAGCTAACTCTTCAGAAAGAATGGGCTGCAACATCTGAGACACCTAAGAATCAGTTTGTTAAAAAAAAACAATGTTCTTCTGTCTCCTTTTCCTCCTTCAAAGTGTGGAACCATTACCGAGTATTCACCAATGATGCCCACTGGGAACCCTGATGCCACCCAACCATCTTTTTCTGCTCTCATGCTCCTCCTATCTTTTGCAGTCATATTAAGACTCATAGTCTAGAACATTGTTTAGAAAACCTTCAAACTTCTCAAGGGGGTGAGAAACACCTTTCTATATGGGAACAGATATGCTGCCAAAGACAAACATGGTTATGGACCAGGAGTTAAAGATGGAACTGATACAGGCTGCAGATACATACTCTGATACTGGGTAAGTGTCAGAGAAGATGATCAGAAATATTCATGGGAAAGAAAACACTGACAGTCAAATGAAGACGTTAGGACAGAAAGAAAAATCAGTCCTACACATGTTGGAGTTGAGCCTGTTTAACTACTTACACTTAACTGTGTTTGACCCTTTTACTTGAAGCATCTGTCTGGTCTCACTTGGAACTCCCTTTTTACACTTGTCCTTGTACAGAAACAAGGCAGGTGCCACATATAAAGAACAAGAATTTGAGCTACTGCATTTGGGAATCCTTTTAAATAGCTGCAATAAATTGTGTGTGGACTTGTGTGAGTCTGGATTGACCTACACTAATTGTTTACTGTTTACTGTGGCTACCACTGTCCATGTCTTCCCACCAAGCACTCGGAACAGAGCAAAGCAATCACAGGTTATTGCCTTGAGCCCATCTTTTCCAAACCTTACCTATTTCTCCTTGCATGATATCAAATCTGCTAACTCCATCCATGATCAAATGAGGATTTCTCTGAAGTTCCTGGAGAAAATAAAATGCAAAGAGCA
The DNA here is from genome assembly GCA_035041135.1 of Platyrinchus mystaceus. Classification (NCBI taxonomy): domain Eukaryota; kingdom Metazoa; phylum Chordata; class Aves; order Passeriformes; family Tyrannidae; genus Platyrinchus; species Platyrinchus mystaceus. Next base: position 8,668,032 of record JAWWLV010000121.1, on the reverse strand, counting down.
GTTTGAGTACCCAGCCTTTGCCAGCAGTGTGTTCCTGCCCCCTGAAGACCCTTGCTTGCCTATGTTTTCCTTAGCTGAAAACTGTTTCTATTGAGCACAGATGTTTTGTTGCCTGACATTAACAAAACAGGAGGAAATACTCAGGCATCTCTTCTTTAGTCTGCTCAGCTACTCCTAGAGATGGGCACTGGTGGATGGGTGCTCACTGAGTTTTCATTTGGGTTTCTCTACTGCTACCAACACCTTTCAGAGAGCACTCTGAACCTGGCTGCAAAATCACACAATTTCCTGGGGGACAGTAGAGCAGAGACATACAGGTCTCCAAGAAAAGTGGAGCAGGGTCTGTACTTCGGCTCAGCACTGGGTCTGGGAGCGTTTTATAGTGTAAGCCTTTTGTGTTTCCATTCAGGTCTAATGCAGGTCAGCCTGGCTGCTTTTCGTCACTCTGGTGAGAAAGATAGAGAAAGAGAGCTTCATCTCTGACTGGAAAATCCCATAGGCCTGGCTGACATTTTTGATTCAAGGAAAATTTTCTTTGCATTCCTTGAGAGTTTTGCTTGGGCAGCGAAGAGGGAAACATTTCAGAGCTTGGCTTTGCACACAAAAATGTGAACCATTCTCCCAGTTGCATCTGCTATTGGCCTGGGATATCTGAGTGCTCAGAAAGGAATGTCCTGAGCATCCCCCATGAGTAACCTTCGGCACACTCCAGCTGGGTAAAGCTCTGTTTTGAAAGTGCAATCAGCCTGAAATCAGCAAGTGACCACGAACTTAAGAAAACAAAAAGATAAAAGGAAAAAAATCTGAGTAAGAAAATAATACAGCAGTTCTTCCTTGAACAGGCCCTGGCATTTCTTCTTCCTAATTGATTTGACATGCTGCACAAAAATGGGACCAGCTCACAACGTGACTCATGACTTGCATGGTTGTGTGAGCTCAGCATTAGCAAATGCTGTCAGTTTTCTGAAATGGTTTCACAGTGATCAAACCCCTCTAAGAAGTTTCCCTGTCACAAGAGGATGCAACACAACGTCACTGCTCCAGGCTGGTGGACAGATCGTGCTCCCATAGCACTGCTGACGTGGGGGAAAGCAGCCTAGGCAGGCATATTCCTTGACAGATGCTTTCATGCAGCTATCCACACTTATCCCAGGACTTCAGGGATTTGTGAGAAGAGATTTACCCATGGCATGGGAGCAGGCCTAAGATATGGTGGTCACCAGCAGCAGCAGTTGCTCATCATACAGCCTGCTCAGCCCTTCTCCCTTCCACTCTATATCTGTCCCAGCTTTATCATCTCCCTACCTCTCTTTCCCTGACAGCTTTTGCTTCCCTCCAAACTTCCCAGAGGCAGAAAAGACTAATCTGCATGACAAGGCTCTGAACTCGGCCTGTGCCTCTGTTTGTGTTTGATGTGCCAATAGTCGTCCCAGAAAACCAACAAACTGCACAAAGAAATGGGTATTTTTATTTCCTCCATCATTTCTGAGGCTATTGAAGTCTTACTCACCAGAGGCAGGGTGACTGGACCACAGTGCAGAGCTGCCACAGGGGTAACCATCATCTAGAAACACGAACATGAAACTAACGGGAAAGCAGCTGCATCTTCATGGGATTCCTGAGAAAAGGGCTGATGCCCTGCTCTGTGCTGGGATGATAAAATTCTTAATTGCACTGTGGATCCTGACAGCCTCCTATGGAGATTGGTTGAAAAGTCAGCCCATTAGATGCCTCCCCAGATACCCTATTGTCCACCAAGGTGTTCAACTCCCCAGTAAGCAACAGGGATAAGTCGAGACATTAAGCAGGTTCCTTGCTGAGGGAAACCAGTAATTTTGTCTAAAACCAGAAGAGATGTGATCTGAAGTCAGGCCCAGCCAACATGCCTTGACTGTGCATACAGACATCTCTGTGGCTATCAGAGACAACACTCAAACACTCTCACTCAAATCCCAACACCCAAAACACACTAAGCTCTGCTTCCAATAGGACATACTCCCCATGGACTTAGGGGTAATAACCGGAAAACAACAGATATCATGGAAAGGAAGTCTCCAAATAGCTCTTCTTCCTTCAAAGAATGCAAGAATACAGCAGTCATAAAACACTGTATCATTTAGTGTTGCAAATGACAGCTAAACACATAGTTACTGCTACACAAAATGAGCAAGCCTCACAATTAGCTAGTGCTCCAATTGCATGACAAAGAAAGAAACCACAGATTTAACTGTAAGTCTGTCCAGAAGCAGTGTCCTGTTTCACTGAGTAATTATGATGAGGCTTTGTGGCATTTTCCCAAACACTTTTCAGTTTTAGCTGGAGGGGGAAAGAAGATGTTGCTCAGGGAGGGCACGTGGTCTCTTCCCAGAGTATCTATGAGTCCAGAAGTGAAGGCAACCATACGGGCTGCAAGTCAAGCACTCTCCCTGAACTCATTCCCCCAGGACAAAGCTATCATCACTTGCTTTCCCTGGCCCACTGAAGACTTCATTATGTATTCAAAAGAAAAGAGAAGTTCAAGTTCAAACCAGTTCATCCTCTAGAGAATGGTCTTGCCACAGAACTACTGTTTGTCTAAAGGGCAAAATGGAGAATTAATTTGAAAGGTGGAAGGAAAGTGTCCTGTACATGTATTCATCTCTAAATTTCTTTTTATAATTGCTTGAAATATTTAAGGAAGAACAACTCCCCGGAAGGCGCTGGAGGTGAGTTCCATAGATGTAGGCCACATGCAGACATGCAAAGGACACAGTCAAACATTTTTGTGAAAGATCAGAAGCCTGAGGTTGGATTTCATAGGCAGCATAAGCCAGTCTGGCTGCAGAATGATGCTCAATATGGTGGTTGGGCCCTGGTCACTTTCCCACAGATTTCCCCACTGGCCCAGCATGATCCTAAGTGCAGGCATAAGGACACTGAGGGTTAAGAGACAGGAGCTGACTCTTTGCAGAGCCACCTCCTGGTCAGTTCACCTTAACCCTAAAGTAAAATCCCAGCCCTGCTTCTGTTCCTGCCACATCTTTCCCTTCGGCTACACTTGTTTTGCTCCCCTGGCTCCAGCTCCACCATCCTGACACATGCTGCCGTCATGAGTCATGGTGCTCCCTGTTCAACACACACCAATAAAAAGGCTGCTATTGATTGAAAGCCAAATTGTTCTCAGCTGGACAAATGTTAATTCAGCATCACTGCTGTGCCTATAATAGCGTTGCTCTGGATTAAGAAGAAAACACGCTACAACAGTTCCCTGGGCTGAAGGCACTGACTAGCAGTGCACTGAGGAGGGGTCAGGCATATATGGCACCACTGACTTATATCCCATGACCACAGAAAACCTCCACAGAAATAAAGACAGTTGAAGTAACGAGGGAGAGCAGAACAAAGGACAAAGCTGGTGAAGGATCTGGAGCACAAGTCTTATGAGAAGAGGCTGAGGGAGCTGGCATTGTTTAGCTGGGAGAAGAGGATGCTCAGGGAGGGGTACTTATCACTCTCTACATCTACCTGAAAGGAGGTTGTAGGCAGGTGGAGGTTGGTCTCTTCTCCCAGGTAACAAGTGACAGAACAGGAGGAAATGGCCTCAAGTTGCACCAGGACAGGCTTATGCTGGATATTGGAAAAAAATTCTTCACTGAAAGGTTTGCAAAGCACCAGAACTGGCTTCCAGTGATGTGGTGGAGTCACCATCCCTGAAGGTATTTAAAAGACATGCAGATGTGGCACGTGGGGACATGATTTAGTGGTGGCTTAGCTGGGTTAATGGTTGGGTGCAATGATCTTAGAAGTCTTTTCCAACCTACACAATTCTGTGATTCAATAAGCTATGCTGGTCACACCAAAGATCTGACTTGCAATGACTTGGAGACAGCTTGGAGAGGAAGAGGATAACTGAGCAAGCCAAAACTAATAGGAAAAAATCAGACTACTCTCAGGGGGTTTGCTCACACTGACAGAACTCAATTCCCTGCTTTACAGAAGAATAGCTCAATTCTTAATTGCCTGACTTCAATACAAATGCCTTGGTTTCTTAAAAACTCTGCTCTGCTTCAGTTCTCTCTTGCAAGGGAAGAATGAGGTTCTCAGACCCTGCACGGTTGGGGAGCCCACAAATGAAGAAACAAAGTCCTGTTGGAGGATGGACTGATGACCAGAAACCAGCTCAGATTTTACTTGAAACCTGTTTGCTTTGTGTGGCTCAGTGCTAAAAAAACAAAAATTGCAAACAAAGGAAGCAAATACAAAGGAAGTAAACAAGGGAGGCAGCCCTGTGTACCCAGAACTTTTGAGAGGCGGTTTCCTTAGAGGTCTTGAAACCTCCCACTTGGACCATACAGTATAAGCTGAAGTTTTCAAAATGCCACAGTGTTACCAACTACCCTCTGGCCATCACAGCTTTATAATCCTGCTAGATGGATCCCCAGCCTGAGAAACAGGGAAGCAGGTGAGTCAACAGACCATCATAGGAGCACAACTTTCCAATCAACCCAAGATATGCAAATTCCCCCTCACAGTCAGCCCCTCCCAGAGATGAATGGAGTCAGGAGATACCATGCAAATAAACCCTTTTCATCTAAAGCCTGTGCAGAAAGACGGATGTAATAAGTGGTGATGCACTGCAGCTTCCTTGGCCCAAAAATATGAACTTCCAAGCTGAGGTCAGATGCAATCAGCTGAGTAGGCAAGGGCTGAGACAATGGCAGCCTGGAGATGCTGCTCCCGTTCAATTACACTGATTGCACACGCACACTCCAAAGTAAGGGGAATTGATTTTGATTTTCATCACCGAGAAATACTGAACAGGATCCAAGGGCCTTGTGGCCCCTGGGAAAGTCTGAAGCTGTGAACACCACCACGAACAGCTGGCAAATGGCTTTGGCTCATGCCAGGAAATGGCCCCAAGGTGATAGACCTGCAGGTAGTGAAGGACAGCATTATCCCTCACTGCCACACGTTTCCACATTTCCCCTAACTTTCCTCATTAAAGCAGCTCCTGTGACAATCCTCATTTCTTTATTTCTTTTTTATCTTTTTTTTTTCCTTCTTTTTGGAAGGTTTTTCTTCATTTCCCCTAAGTTCTATTAGAGATAAGTTTTTAGGTCTACTTCAAACTGTTGTCTAAATTCTTGCCTGAATAAAATCTGTGTTTTTCTCCCCTCCAGCTACTGACAGACCAAGGCTGATGCAGTAGGAAATCCAGCTCAGCTTATCTGTCTAGAAAAGATTCTAACTTCAAAATTACTTTTTTTAGAGGGTCTGGTTTGGTTTCTCCATATGCTGGGTTTGAAAATCCTTAATGTTGATGCTAATTCCTGGAAATTTCTGGGAAATAAATAAAATGCCAATAAGTAAATAATCACCAAAGGCTGTGTAGAACCACAATAGGCACTCTGTTCCTGAAAGAAAGTTCCATTTTCTTTGGGAAGGGACAGAGGAAGGGAAATAAAAATATGAGCAAGCCCTTTTGCAAAATTATTGAATCAAACGATGGATCACTTTTCCCAGCAAGCAAGCATTGACTCAAGGGGCACCATTTTTCCCAATGCTTTTTATATGCTAAGTGCCACAGCACCAGATTCTGCCACAGGAACAAGGTACATCACTTCCTGGAGTTCACACTAAAGCTACCTCTTCCTGTGACTTCTGCCTAAGGAATTATTTTTGATCCTTCTCCTCATCTGACACCAGATACACAAGACAAATACTCAAGTAGTCCATGCCCTGGTACTACAAACAGACTGATGGTGCAGACAACACCCATGTCAGCTGTTTCAGACAGTACTTTCACCATGCATCCCTCCCACAGGTCACATCAGAGGCTCTCAGGGATTTCTCTCATGCTGATCCTCAAAGCTCCATTGGCCACATTGCAGCTTTTCCCTCTCTTCTGGCTGCCCACACACACCACAGTCTGTGTTAATCAGAGGATGGACCCTCTTAGGTCAGCTCTTGCCCAGAATCACCTCAATCCATAAGGGAGCTACAGGGTCCCCGAGAGACCCAAGGTAAGCAGTGCAGGAACTGTCTGTGATCTTGAAGACCCTTCAGAAGAATCTTCAGCAACTTCACCCTGTGCCCATTTTAGCCTTTTTTTTAGAGCATAAGCACTGCAGATCAGAGACTGTCCTTACCATTTATAATGGGCATCATATTGAGCACAATGGTGGGCTATCCCTAGTGCAGGGCCAAGGCACTGCTGCATAGGTGGCAATCTCTCTCCCCTCATACATACCATGCTTGAAAATATTACCAGTATCAGTAAAAGTAAAGCATTTACCATCACCACAGTTCACATGGTCTGAACCATCCTAATTCAGTTTCTTTTTGCATCTGTATTATAGTATTATGCATTATGTTCGGAACAGAGTGAAATCTTTAGCCTAAACAGTAATTGGTTAAAAATGCATATTCTGCAACAGCAAATAATTTCATGACTTCTGTTCCACTCAATTTCTTGCGTGAGGGAAAAGCAGCAAACAGTGAAAAAGAATTGTTCTGAACATTTTAAAAGGAGCATCTCAATTTTTTAAATCTGACATAACTCTTTGTGGAGAATTTCCCTTTGACTGATCTTTAGAAAAGCCCAGCTACAGAAATACTTTATCAGTCTAAAATAGAACTTCTCTTTCTCTCAAAATTGTGGGTGAGCCAAAAGACCTGTTAATTGCAGAGGTCCAGCTCTATTTGGTACCTTCAGCTCCACCTCTATTAATACTTGAAGTACCACACGCAAAATCTCTTTTACAAATTTCTCACGTTTCAATGCATGGAGACTGAGGGCCTGGAGCAGCCTGGAGCAGACCCCATCTGATGGAAATCTGCAACTACCTCAGAATTAGGAAAAGTGACATTTCGAATGTTGTCTTAGTGCTCCTTCCTGATCCACCCTCTCCCCCTCTTCAGAGACATCCCTATTAAACAAGATCAGGGTACAAGTCAAAATATGTT
>JAWWLV010000121.1:8638301-8660987 GCA_035041135.1 Platyrinchus mystaceus | reverse complement strand
TCCTTCCTGATCCACCCTCTCCCCCTCTTCAGAGACATCCCTATTAAACAAGATCAGGGTACAAGTCAAAATATGTTGTTTCTGACTGTTGCTGCTGCCTATCACTGTCTGAAACAAAGCTGTTTTCCCTCTCCTTTATATATTACCCCTAGATATGAAGACTCCAAACTCTGAGTGTAATTGGCAATTCTCTTGACAATGTACAAGGTAAAATAGAAGCAGCATGTTGCTCAACTGGATCTGGAACAAGACAGCAGTTATAATTGCTATCTACCACTTAAATAACCAGACATTGCATGACTCAGTAAATGGAGGCTAAGAGATTATTAGGACCAAGATGCCAGTCACAGGTACATTTCCAGACAAATTTTTTTAATGTCTGAGGTAGCTAATGGTGGAGGCTGAGAAAAATATAGACATAGGTTAAATTGGCCATGCTCTGTCAGCAGGATACAACTACACTCACTCTCTGGGAGATGTATTCAGGTAGGAAACAGTCTTGGGAAAGTTATAGGTATCTCTTTAAACTGGGATAGTGTATCCTTACATATAGCATTGCAGTGACCTAAGAACAGAGTTCATGAACATTTCTGCCTGGATGAAATGTGCCCAACTGAACAACTTCAGATTTGGGGCTTTGCTACCCCTGACTCTGAAGCCTTCCCTCTTCCTCCAGGGGGACCAACTCCCATAGGCAACTGGACACAGCACTGGCCTTTCAGGACTTAAGAAATGCAAACACAGTTTTATTCACTTCCTGACCCTTCACTCAAAACATTTGCAGCTCTGTAAATGAAAAGAAACCTCTGCTGTTTAGCGACTTCTTCTGCCCCTCATTCATTCTGTCAGGAAATTGAGGCCACCCTTTGATGTCACAGTGACACAGCAGGGGTGCTGTGGTGACATTTGAGAACTTCTGGTTGGTCTCCCCAGGCAGTCAATGCCTTTGCCCTTTATCTTGCATCTTGTCTAGCAGGGTGAAGTCTGGCTGGGTGGAAAACGGCTACAGGTGAAAATTTTGGTCAAACCGAGAAAACAAAAAAATTAAAAAGGAGCCTTCTTCGGCACTGACATCCAGTGTTTCTGTTCCACAAGAGGCAGCTAAGTTGGCAGTCTCAACTTTTGTCCTTTGAGCATATTGTAGAAGAACAGCTGGTGATGCTGCCTTAGCCTCTGTAAAAGAACAAAAGGCTTTTCAATGTTCACATCATGAACCGTAGGCCATGAGTAAATGGTTTAATTTTCTGAAGGAGAGCTCTGGCAAAGCCAATGACTTTTGATCCTGCCTCTTCCTGAAAAAAAAAACCCTCTGGAAAATTGTTGGAAGCAATTGGTCTCAGACAGTTTGGTGTGGTGATGCTGGAAAGTGCATAGTGATTGCTAAAAAAAAATCTTCAAAAGGGAAGTGCTGGGATGGAGAAGACATATGCAAATTTTTTAAACCAATTCCACAAAGGTTTTTATTCATAAATTCAGTATTCATGGATTCAGCAAAATAGAAAGGAATTCTCCAATACCTGACTCCCCTGACAAACTTCAAGCACTACCAGCAGCAGATTCTGCTTTTGACAAGGTACATCAGTCTCTTTGCACATGAAATAACTATCAGGATATTAGAGTAGGATAGATGTTCATCCCACAATGCGGGGCCTCAAAATCAGTGGTATTTGGGTTTCTAAGTCACTTTGTATGCTTTTGAAATCCTACACTTCTCTACTGCTCTCAAATGGCAAAAACACTGCGGTGTTAGTACTTAACAGAACTGTATCATAACATTTTATTCCAGTTTATTCATCTTTAAAATGCCCCTGGGAGTCCTTTCTAATATCCATGTTTGTCTTTTGTGAGTCTAATGCTTAGTTATCTTATCTTTGTCTTTCTCAGGCTGGAAATAGTGGCAACTAACTCCTCTCCTTTGCATTTTTTAGTTACTTTCATACTACAATCCCTGTTTCAAGAGAGATTATCCCCACCTGCTATGAACCTGTAAGCAGAGTGCTGGTGTGAAAAACTCAGCATTAGCTGCACTCTCACCGGACCTAGATTTGAAGGAAGGCTGCCAACGGAGAAGCCCAGACTTTCAGCCTGTGGTAGGAGCTGCTTCTGCAGAAGAGAATGATCCCTTCATAGCACCTCCACAGAGGACACCCAAACATCTGCACCCAGCACCTCCACAACTACCTCGTCATGTGATAAAGCATCCATCCAGACTGGAAGTGCCTGTACCCTGCACACACAATTTCTCTGACACTTCCAGGCCCTGCTGCAGCAGCAGATAGGGATATGTCCAAGCCTCAGGTCCCATCCTTATCACCACAACAATACAGCCACAGCCCTGCTGGTGTCCAGGCTGCAGCTTCTGCTCCATCTAATACTTCACCACACCACACTCCTTTGACATCAGGGCTGGCGCTTCCTGCCTTTCCAGTCCGGCATCCACATTTAGCAGCTATGCAGGCTCTCTTGGCTAGATTGCCTCCCTTCTGAGACCCATGGGTTTCAACATGCTGGCTGCAGCCTCTGCTGCTGCAGCTCCAAGGCCACTGCGCTGCCAAACTCCAGCACATCCTCACTGCCCTAATGCATCTGCCATCTAAGTAAATCTTTTCCAGTTGTCTTGTCCTGTCTTTACAATCTCACAGTTACTGTCTCTATACCCTGAGGCATTGCCTTCAGGGAGATGAGCTGGTTTGCCCCAGTCCAGGGAAGTCAAAGTCTCCAGGCACTGGTGGTGTGCTCAGCAAAACCCAGAAAAAGGGCAGCACGTGGCTAATCCAGTAGCTGTGCCAATAGCAAACGGTACACAGCAGTGCTATACAGAGCAGTCCGACCATGGAAAGATTTCCTAAATTAGGTACTAGGATAAAAGAACCGAGCATGTGACTCTACTTCCCATTTTAAACATCCATATGCCAGATGATAACTGCCTATTAAATTGCAACTGGGAATCAGCACACAAACATACTTCATCTCATGCCTTGTCCCACTTACTTTAAAATAGGTATTGCTGAGTCAGTTGCTTGGATTACAGAAATCAGAGATCTTTAATAGAATTTGACAGCTTTTCAGGTTTGCACAAAGTCCTCTAGAAGTAGATCAAAGTGGGAACACTACTTTTAGTCAGGTTCACAGGTAGAAACAAACTTCCTACAAAAATGTACCTGGTGAAATCATTAACATTACAGAGGTTATCTTCCCTCCAACTATGCCACAGCAAGGATCTCTCCTTGCAGTATTATGCTTCCAGTGTTCCCCTTAAAGTTTACTTTCCTGCTAACACAGATCTCCTTCCCCAAGATGAAGGCCTTTCACCACTGGCCATCAGTGCTCCTATTCAGCATCAAGGTTATGAAACAACACAGCTGATGGAACTTACAGTTGGTCTCTTCCACTGTATTTGCCACAACTTATCCTCTGGGAGCAGGTTGGGACCGATGGAGCTGATGTGAGCAGGGAAGGTGTCATCCTCAAAGAGCAGCCCTTGGCTCAGACACAAGGCTCTTAGGTTGTTGAAGTCCTGGCTATTAAACCTCTTCAGGTTCTGGAGGCTTCCCGTTGCTCCTGTTGTCTGCCAGCCCTGCTCCGGCATCAGAGTGGAGCTGGGGGCGAGCATTGTGCCCCTTTCCTGTGAAGGAGAGACATGGGCTGCCATTAGTTTCCTGATCCAAAGCAGTGTTTTAGAAGTGTGTGGGAAATCAAACAGCCCCCTCCTCCTGCCAAGAGCATTGTGGAGCAGCAGCTTTCAAAGCTGAGGGCAGCCACAATGACAAAATCCTTATTAGCTGGAAATGCACGGGGAAAGAGTAGTCATCAAATCCCAACTGGTTTATCTTAAACCAGTACTGTCACTGCTACAAATTCAATTTTGAGCCTTCCCTGAGGACAGAGAGCAAAGCTGTTAGTGAGCCACTGTGTGTGCACTGAGGTACATCTGCAGCACAGGGGATGGAACAGTTACTGCAGTTGCAGGGGAGCGGGAGTGTGAGCAGAGAGGATGCTCAGAGGTACCCAGGACTCTTCTGGCCACGTATCATGCCTGTGTCCAGGGAATTTTCCAGTTTGTTTTTTTTTTTTCCACATGTGGGCATTTGATGGTCACTCTCTGTGAGATGTAAAGGACAGGGGAGGGAGAAGGGCTCAAGAAAGCAGAAAACGTGCACATTTGTAGGGGCCAGTGATACCGGAGCTTAAAAAGAGGAATTTCTTCTGGTCAAGTACAGTACAAACTTTCAGGTGTGCTCCCCAGAGCAATGTGGATGTATAGAGGGATGCACACATGTGCATCCCCCCTCCTGGGGATCTTTCTTTGGCTGAAAAGTTCTGTTGTGGGCTTCAGGGTCCAGAGAAGCAGCAGAAAGGTTGTGCTTGCTCCCTGGTTCAAAATCTGATTCAGGTTACACACTTGTTTTCACCCTTCCCCTCACAAAACCAAAGTATTAACTATCCTGAGCTATAATACCCCTTTTGCCTCTTTCTTTATGAAAAGAGAAGGCTCTGGTGAAGCCTTTTATTAGTAAACTTTTAAGGCCAAGAAGGATCACTGTGATCACTTCCTCTGGCATCTTGCATGATGGATGCCACTGCACTTGATCCAGTGATTCCTGCTCCTAGCTCTTGGCATCCGCTTAAGATGCACATTCTCACAAATTAGCATTGGAAAATCCACCACAGCCCTGGGCAAGCCACTCCTGCAGTTAATGAACTTCACTGTGCCAATTTGTAGCTTGAAGTCACTTAGTTTCACTTTCAAGCACCGGATGCCATAACTCTTTTTCATTTTTTTTTCCTCCAAATTATCAGTAGATGAAAGGGCTCTTTTCAACCAAACAAACTTACCCGTAGATCTGAGATGTTCCTGCTGCAGCACAAAGACAGCAGATAGCTCCAGTAAAAGCAGTGCCTCAGATTTGTATTGTGAATTCTTCAGGCATGTGAAAAACACAGCTCAGCCACAATGAAGGTGATACTGCCCCCGACTCCCAGCACTACATGCTTTTTACTTAGTCTCATCACCTTACTTGGTGCTTCAAGTCACTTAACCTCCTGGCATTGTAACAACAGCCTAAACAAATAAGTAGTTTTGCATCTCATTGTTTTAATTAAAAGCCCTACAAAAACAGCGGATGGAATTCAGAAACCACCCTCGGCCAACAAGAAGAGAGAACACTCCCCTTGGGCTTGCAGTTTTTTGATACAATGGAAATAAATCTCAAGTAACGTACCATAACACGACAAGGGAATGGCTTCTTCTTACAAATACTCATTTGAAACTGTGCCCAGGCCCCAAGCATGCTAAGATCTATTTCTTGCAACAGTGTTCCAGCAAAACTGATTACTAATTCCAAAACTCAAATTAAAATTAACAGAGCTTGAAGGCTGGGTCTGACATGCATTCCCTCTTTTCTGACAGAGAACAAGAGTTTTTAGCACGTGTGTGTGTGTGTTTAATTACGTTGTTTAACATATCAGGATTAAATTAGCAACCAGACTGAAGAAAATAATACACTTAACTACTCTTCTCTTGCAGGAATAACTTCATCAGCACTGTGTCTGGGGGCAAATGAGTTCTATAACAATCCATGCTCCTGTGCAGGTAGCCCATGGGGCAGGCATACCTGGCTATCACTGTCCTGCCAGCACCAAAAAACTCTAATGGCCACTTCTTTTGGAGCAGCATCCTGAACCCTGGCCCCACCTCTCCTGCTCAGCTGTCATGGGTCCATCAGCAACAGAAAAGATCACAAAAGCTGTTAAAGCAGAATATTACCTGCTTTGCTGGGGAGCTTCTTACTGTTGCTGAACCCATGAACCAGAAAGACTTACAAGGGACAGAGTTATAATGGAATGGGTATTGGAGGCATTGCCCTTGGACTGTTCCCTGCCACAAAATCCAAGGAGAGAGGGAGGGATTTCAAACACTCACAAAAGTTGATTCACACATATTGTCAAACTCTAAAGAAAAAAAAGGGGCTGCCTCTCAACTAAGCAAGGAAATTATTATTCAGAAGGGGTTAAACAAACATTTACTTAGTCCTGGAATCTCCTTCAACATATTTACTTATCTGAAATGGAGAAGGGAATCACGCCCAACTTTGTATCTGCTGCTCTTTTTTGGTTCCTCTTCCTTCTCGGCAGAGACTCTTTCCCAGAGAAAGGGACAAAGAAGGAGGGAGAGAAGGTAAGCAGTGGAAAAGCTACTGAGAGAAGGATAAAAAGAGATGAGGTGTGACAGCTGGAAAGGATGGGAAAGAAAGAGGAGTTTCTGAGGATAGCAGATCAAAAAGGATTGGTGACTCCTGCAGAAATTATCGGGGGAACACCAAACAGACCATTTTCTGCATTGAACAGCTTAAAAGGCAGCAGTGAAGGGTTGTGTCTCCCTCCAACACTCGTTCACGAAAGATGTCAAGCCACTACAATAATCAGGTACTCAATGGTGGCAAATGCTACTGACAGCTAATTACACTTTGCTTAAAGATTTATGTCAGGGTACAGACATAATTTCTTTCAATGGCTTCTGATATTTTTCACTGTGGAGAAAGTAGAAATAGGCAATTAGAAAATGTGTCTACTTCATAGCCAAACCTTCTCTCCATTGATTTTATCAAAACATTTCCATTATATGTTGGCTTAGTTGAGTTTCTGTACTTCAGAAAGAGCAACTGAATTTTCTCAAACCCTAGAAAGAATACCAGAGAAGTCAATAAGCCAGCAGCCATTCTACACCTGTTCCCTCTCGAACACTCTAAACTCCTAAGCTATGTTTCATCTCCCTGTAATACTCAATATATGCTACAGTTACACAAGTATTCTTTCCTCTAAGATCCCATCATTCACGTATCTGATGCATTGTAAAAACTTCAGAAACTCAGTTCCAGAATTATTTTATAATGAAGGAAAGTGTGAATTTATTAGCTCTTCTTGCATCCAAATTAAAAACAAACAAGAGTGCTGCTTTTCAGTAGCTTCCTGCAGTGACAGCAAGCACAAGAGGCAGAGCAGGGACCAGAACATGGGCATCGCAAACCCCAGATGGACAACAGCTCCTTGTACGTACAATGTGTGAAAGCCTTGAGTACCACAGAAAATCAAAACCAAAGCCAGGCACTCTGGCAACCCTCCAGGAGATTACTTTCCCAGTGGCATCTTGCACGACCTTCCGCTCCAAACAGTCTGTGAAGTACTCCCTTCTGGCTATTTATTAAGTCAATTTTCTCCTCGTTTTGCATACATAGCATTGGACAGTTCCAGATACCTTTTTTCTACCTCATTTAACAGCAGCCTACAGTAACTATAGAGTCCTCCTCATCTTAGAATCTCTACTCCCACTTGATCCAATTACTTTTGACAACTTACCGTTTTACTATGAGGCTCTTTCTAGGATGGCAAATTTGCCTTTTCTTTCCCTCCAGGTAACATTAAGGACAGGGACTCTCATTTATTCTGCCTCTCCAAGGCAAATCCCTCTCGATGTGTCTGTGGTGCTTTTCCAGCCCTATTACTCATATAACTTATATTTCACCTGCTTCATTTTGCACTAAATAAAACAGCAAAGGGATGTTTTACCTGCAGTGCCTCCGGTGTAACTCTCCAGCCAACACCAACAGAGAAACAGGCAGGCGGGCGCTATCCCTGTTCTCCTTTATAGGGCAACTTTTGCCACGCCTTAAGTAAACGTAGCCAAGTTGAAGTCAAGTTCAAGGCCAAAAGCAACCACTCTGGCTTGGGCGTAATGGTTTCATACAGATATCACACGGTGTATATATATAGGTATATACACACACACACACACTTCCATTAGCCATGCACAATCAATTGTCTGTCGACCGATGTTTGTTGACAGTTTCCTGGTTAATTGTGGCTTCAGTTGCAGTTATTCTTATAAAAGAAATAGGTTTCTTTGTACTCCCACCCTTTCACATAACCTGTTTTCCTCCCCACACCACCAGGAAATGCAGCAATCATCCTGGATCCAGGCACAGCCTGGCAGGACTCACCACAGGTTATCAGTGGTGCGTGTCATTCTTTCTGCAGCAGTAAAAGCAGCAGGTACTTTTAGGCCAATGCCTGTTAGCATTTACACTGGGCTCTTACTTAAATTCCACATCAGTTCACTTATTTGGGCAGTTCATTGTCTCCAGGCCTGCCTAAAGAAGTAGGGGCTATCCACATATTTAGAAGGGGACTGGCCTTCATTATCCTAAGCCCAAAGTCAAAGAATAAAAGAGTATCTAGCAAAAATGTGGGAATATTCATTTTCGGGAACCCAAACAGATAGCCTAAAGGGCCACTTTCCCTGTCAGCAATTCTAAGTGTATTCCTATAGCCTGTAAACGTGTCTTTGAAGAAAAGACCCTTGTTGTTCTGCTGGGCAGCAAGCTGAACAAGAGACAACCATGCACCCTTGCAATAAAGCAAACCAACAGCATCCTGGGCTGCACAAGCTGCAGCATAGGCAGCAGGTCAAGGCAAGGAATCCTTCCTCTTTGCACAGTACTTCTGAGGTGGCATCTGCAGTACTGTATCCAGTTTTGGGCTGCCCAGTGTTAAGAGGGGCACTGAAAGTGCAGCAAGTCCAGCAGAAACCCACCAGGATGGTAAGGTGGCTGGAGTACATGGTGTGAGAGAGGAGACTAAGAGAGTTTGTCCACTCAGTCAGGAGGGAGACCTAACTGCAGTCTCACACTATCCAGAAGGCAGTTACAGAGAGGGTGAAGCCAGACTTTTCTTGAAGGTGCACAGCAAGATGGGCAGAGGCAACAGACATGAGAAGCAGCAATCAAAATTACATGGGGTTGGAGAAAAAAACATTCTTTAGAATGGTTCAGCCCAGGCACAAATGCCCAGAGAGCCTGGAGCATCTCCGCCCTTGGAGGTACTCACTTGGACAAGGATATAAGCAACATCATCTAACTCAGAAGTCAACCTCAAAGATCCAAGAAATTACCCTCTCTTTTTCGAGCTATCACAGCTTGTTCATCAAAAGAAAAGTTACTCTGCAGGGAAGGTTTGTGAAGTTTATCTTGGGCATTAACAAAAAAACTTACCAATGCATAGTTCTTTACTTACTCAAGGTAATCATACAATCACCTGGGCTCAGGAATTTCCTCAGAACAAGACTTTCTGCTTGGGCTGCAGTCTGAGTTGGGATGCTAGCAGTTCGCACAGCAGCTGCTCCCTAGGAGCTATGGGAGATGAGAACATAAAAGAGCTCATGAAAAAGACAGTTCAGCTTCTTCATCAATGTTTAGTATAGCTCTGTGGGTCTAAAAGCAGTGTACTACACCCTGCCTGCTCACATTTTAGGGCTTTCATTTCCTCATGAGATCCCAACATTTAGCAAACTCTAATAGGAAATACATCCATGTAAATTAGAGCAAAACCTGCCCCAGAGAGCAAAACAGGTGCAGTTTTCCTTTAAGAGCTGTTTTCCATAACCACTACATAAATAAAAGCTGATTGCACCAGAAGCAGGGAGCAAAGATTTCCTTCATTGCAGGAAAGGAGCTCTGAGGTGATAAATGCCAGTGCTGCTGGCTCATCTGACAGCACGCGTGCTGTTAATGGCCTCCTCTCTGGGGAAACGGCAGGTATATTCCCCTCCAGGTATTGGTGATTCATTGTCTGGAACTGATATCTCTGCTTAAATGGGGGATTAACATGATTTAAGAAATATTCATTGCAAAGTTGATTAGAAAGCACCATCACCAACCTGGCAGGAGATTTCAGTTATTGCAGCATGAACCCATTTTGAGATTGTCAGCTTTTCTGCAGAAGGCTGTATTGATGTGTCCATTTTCACAGTGGCTCCAGAGGAGGAAACCCAGAAGGCTGAGGGATTTATGTGCAGTAATGAGCCTTTGGATTATTTGCTATCCTAAGTGTCAGTGGAATCCTGCAAGAAAAAAAAAAAAGAAAAAAGAAAAAAAAGACTAATTTCAGTAAAAAGCACAGGGCTGTGCATTGGGAGAGCAGGGGTGTTTTCTGCCAGTGGTACCCTCTGACATTGTGGCAGGTGCAACATTGCCCTGGCTTGAGGTTTCCTTTTGCAGAGCAGGGAAATTAATTCACCTTAGAGCAGCTGTGTAGTTTAATCCACTCATGAGCAAAAGATGCAAAGGGATCACTGGAAACTCAAAACTACTTCTGCACTGTAAGTTACCACCTCAGGACTGTTAAAAGCACAAATAAAGGAGGGCCCCCACGCTTAGGACCAAGAGCTGCAATGCGTTCCTTCCTCTGGTCCAGAGGGTACCGGCACCAAAGGGCAGATACAATGAAGTTCTGTTAATTCCAGGTTTTCCGTGAAGTTTGAATGGCTTGTGTGGTCTCAGCTGGCACCACAGGTTTTTGGCATCACATATTTTTGGAATTTAAAGAACCTTTATTCCTCTCTGCCCTGGAGTAAAAATACACACAAAAAATGCACAACACAGGGGTTCTTTTAAAAGCAATTTTAAGCTAAACATATATATCTTCTCTTTTCCTGGTTTTCCTGAGGGTAGACTCTAGTTCTGCATAACTATCATGGTTTAACCCCAACTAGCAGCACACAGCCACTCACTCACTCTCCCACCTCTGGGATCAGGAAGAGAATCAGAAGAGTAACCGTGAGAAAACTCCTAGGCTGAGCTAAAGACACTTTGCTAGGTAAAGCAATGTGTGCACAAGCCAGGCAAAACAAGGAATTAATCCACTGTTTCCCATGAGCAGGCAGGTGTTCTGCCATTTTCAGAGAAGCAGGACTCTATCACACATCACAGTTACTGGGAAAAACTAACTCCAAACGTCCCTCCCTTCCTCCTTCTTCCATGTTGAGCATGATTGCCATATGGTATGGAATATCCCTTTGGTCAGTGGGGGTCAGCTGTCCCGGCCGTGTCCCCTCCCAGCTCCTTGTGCACCTCCAGCCCACTCGCTGGTGGGATTGGGTGAGGAGAAGAAAAGGCCTTGACTCTGTGCAAGCACTGCTCAGCAGTGACTAAAACATCTCTGTATTATCAACCCTGTCTTCAGCACAAATCCAGCATAGCCCCATACCAGCTGCTGTAAAGAAAGTTAACTCTAGGCCAGCTAAAACCAGCACAGTAGCCAGCAGCATCTCTGAAGCAGCAAGTTTTGTATCATCTTTCAAGGGTGTGTGGGGAGGAACTGCATAATTATGCCCAAGTACTAGTGGAAGCCTTGGCCTTAAGAAAGGGGACTCTCCTCACTCCACCCACAGAGCTTCTGTGATGAAGCATTAAGACTGTTATTTTTTGCAATGTTTCGGACACATGCCTTAATTTCTTACTTCCGCTGCTTTTACCCCTGTGAAGATCACACTCTTTTTAGCGGAAATACTCCTAATTTACACCATGGTAAACAAAAGTAACAGGCTGGGAAATTGTCCAGCACAACTGTGTTTTGTTAAAAGAGGAATCTTCCTTCAGTCATTGTCACATCTGCTGCAATAATTCGGTGTCCCACTATTTTTGTATTATGGGACTAATGGAAGAATACTATCAATCCATTTCATTTCCTCATTCAGAATTTTGTATATAGGTCAAGTGTTACCATTTATTTGCTTCTCTTACACAAGATGAAGGGAAGCTATAAATATATTATTCATAAACAATCTTCTTTGCTTGGTGCTTATGCACTCCTATTTCTGGCACGACCTGCCCTTCCAAAGCACAACTTTTATGATTGTATAAACTATCAGGCAAATAACAAAGTCCTTCTTCAGCATCTGTTTTTACCCAGTCCTCACCCACGAGCTGCCCCTCAGTGCAAATTCGCCACGAGCTGTAGCACTTTTGCTGTATTCACATATGAATCATTTTGCTCATAAATGAAGTACAACTGTTGCCTGAGTGAAATGTGGCAGCTGCTTAACAGTACATAATGAATCCACATAGCTAGGTCCTACTGCCACTTGAGGGAGGGGGGATTTGTTGTGAAAAATAAATCTCTCCAGAGCCCTATTTTCAAAAGAAATATCCACCGACTTCAGAACTACAGTGGGAATTCTTCAAGAATAAAAATAAAAATAAAAAAACAGGCAGCCTGCTACTGACACCCATATTAGCACTAGCATTTCCCAGTGGAATATTTTTCCTTCAGAAAAATGCAATTCTGTCAAACATGAAAGCCACTAACAATGAATTTTCACCATGAGAAAGACACAATACATTTCAATAATGCCACTGGGCTCCATTCCGATTTTGCATTAGTTGCATTTTTTGCTTATGAAAAACCCATCACTTCAGGATCCTCTCTGTATTATCCAAAAGGTTTAACATTGCAATGTAAAAAAGATTTCAAGTGTTATTGCAATAGCTCACTGCATTTGGTCTGACATTATTTTTCAGAATGTGGTTTCCCAGGAAATTCTGCAGTTTGTTTTTGGTTTGAATGAGGAACAGAATACAAAAGCATTTTGAATGTACTCAACATCTACTGAAGTTTGGCCCCACAGCAGCTAGCACTGAAACTCTCTTTGAGAATGAGTCCATCCCATCATCAAGAGTGACATCAAAGCATATTTTAAACAGAGCTGTCATGACATTGTCCTGGCAAGTGACAAGGACACCGTTTCATCTGGTCACAGCACTGCCATTTTGCTTTACCAAACTTTGCTAGCATCTGCTCAGGAAGGTAAGTAAGGAAGGAGCACTTTTACCCCTCTCTCAATGTCCCCTATCCAACTCTTCAAAACAGTTACTGGGCACCATGAAATGCCAGAGATAAACCTTTGTGGAGGGCACATCAAAATGAAATTCTTGTTTTCACCAGCACATTAGTCCTTGTTTGGCATTTCAGCATCCAGCCTTGTTAACACTCTGTGGGTATGAGAAAATTTATTTTACGCTTTTTTGTTTTGTTTTTGTCTCCGTGTGAACAGATTGCAACAGCCTCACATTTGTTTGTTTTCCAGAAACATTCCCGCCATCCTCTCATGAAGAATCCTTGGCCTGCAGATCATTCAGTAGTAAAAACATTTGCAGTTCACAGTCCTCACCTCAGCCTTTGCTGACTAGTGACATATACTGCACAGTACGGTTTCTTCTTCCTTGACATCCTGCCATTTGTAAGGTGCCAACAAGGGTACATTGCTGGTATTCCAGTCAGATAGGCAACTTGCTGTCCACCTTTTTCCCTTGCTCCCACAAGACATCCAACACCTAGAGAAATGAAGGGCTGCCACTTGAGACAAGCCAGAAAGCTGCTGTGGTACTCCATGTTCTGCAGCATATACTCAAAAACTGAAAATGGAGTTACTATCCAAATCAGGACAAGGGAAGAAGAGGGATTTGAAGCTAATTATGGCAAACCCTAAAGATGTCACAGTGGAATTAAGACCATGCGGTGGCTGGAAGTCACAGACATAACTTCCTAGACTTGTCCTAGCTTCTCCACCATGCAGTAAAGGTGCTGTATGCTGACAGTGCTGGTCATTGTTTGAATATATTGGTTCCAAGAAAAGCAACTAATGGGATAGAAGGAGAAATTATTGAATTAATTTCTCAGACTAACAATCCCATCATCAAATTCCTGGAAATTTAAAAGATTAAAAAAAACAGCCATCAGATATTTTTGGTAACTCTGGATTCATCTACCCTTGATCCAACACAAGTGACCTCATCTGAAGCAATAATACCCAAAAACACATAGCTGCAAGGTACGTAGCAGTTTAGAAAGAAAGACTGTCTTGAAAGAGGATGGTGAACATGCCTAAAGTCAGAAACCTGATAGTAAAAAATAATGTTCATCTCAGTTACCATGCTAGGAAAGAGAGGTATAGGTCTTTCTGCCTTTAGGACAAGACAGCAGGCAGCTCTCCTTACAGTCCCAGGGAACACGGGTGTAAGGCTCTCAGGATCATGCTGTGCTTCCCTGGAATACACAGGGTGCCTAAAACAGGTGTTCATAGCATTTGGATAAATGCCCCACTGCAGCCTGGAGTTACCATCCAGTGCACTCAATAACTAACACTCCACACTTCCTCTCACACATGCTGAGACCACAGTCACTCCCATTCCACAGTGTCTCCTGCTCAACTAAGATGAACCACAGCACAGGACGGAATGTGGCTTCTGACATTGCCCTGCATTAAGCTGCTGCTAGAGCCTTCTCTGAAAAAAAAAGCAATCCACACTTTTTACCCCACTCACTAGAGACCCATTTGGTCTCTCTCAAAGTATTATTTTGGCCAAGAGAAGAGTCATCTCACAGGTTTTGTAACAGAATCAGCATTTGCCAACAACACAGCATTGGAGAGTTAAAAAAAAATTGCAACCTAAAACATTACCAGCCTAAGTTTTCTCATCCTGATGAGAAAAATGCAAGCCCTAATGCCAGATACATTAGAGCTTGCTCATCTGACTGACAGCAAGTAAAAAGCAGAACACTGCCCATAAAAAAAGCAGCTCAGCTTAATCTTGAGGCTATACCTATTCAGCTCAAACCAAAGGAGAATATGACCTTATTTGAAAGGCATAGGGAGGGTGGCAAATCCATAGAGAAAAGCTCCAGACAGAAGTGATTTCCTCAAGTAATTGAGACAGTCTTGCAGCTGAGGCCTGCAGTCAAGAGAGGAAAAGAGCAGCGAGATGATTTTGCACAGAAAGACTTGAGGAATTTACTTGGATGAACTTTTAATACCTGGACTGTATTTGTTCCTTTGCAGTATGGCTCTGATGGGTGCTCTAGTGCCTAGGGCACACGAAAGACACACTGAAAGAGAAGCAAAAACCAAGTGGTGAAGGTCTAGGGAACAAATGGAGAATTTAAGGCACAGAGCCCAAGGTGCCCTCCCTGGGCATCATCCTGAGCAGCACAGCATCAGGACTCAGCCTGGGTTCAAACAGACAAATGCCTGATGGCGAAAAGTGTCCTCCCCAAATTCTGCTTCCCAAGAACTGCGAAGGGCCAGCTGTCACTTGCATGGACAAGTAGACCAGCACATGTCACTGCAGCACCCTTGAAAAGAAAGAGTTTGTGTGTTCTGCTCTCATTTTCCACCTTGTTGCCACACGCCTGCATTATGCAGGCACGCTGGCTGGCACATCATTTCCCAGGCTGACCCTTTACTGTAACCTCTTTCCCCACACTGTGCTGGCAGCAGGCTCCCATTATGTGCATGAGCAGCTTCAGAGCAGCTCCAGCCCTGAGCTCTTTTTCCAGAATGAAAGGCTCCTCTCAGAGCTGCACAGCATGCTTTGATAACACAGGTCTGCTCTCTTGCCTCTGCTCTATCAGTACATGGTAAAATGAGTATTGGTACTATATCTGAGCTATTAATTAAATACCTTAAATAGCTAGATAAGGCACTTGGTTAGGGCTCAGTGCCACGTAGGGAGAGTGAGATGCCAGTACAGAGAACAGCATATGGTCCCTAGTGAATGTTTCTGTCACTTTTCATTGACATTTCAACTAATGTTCTTCTCTGATTATCTGTATTCTACAATGCATTAAGGAAGCACATCAGAGATTGCCTTTAACTTTTCCAGCCAAACTGCACTATATTTCTAAACACTTCCTTCTTTTTGGGGGAGGAGGAAGGGAAGCAGTAAGCACTATAAAACTTCTATGGTCAAGCACAGGAGGCTATGGGTAACAGTCATGAACCAGGATGGAAACAGGGCCAAAATACAGAACAAAAATAAATAGAAGGGCAAAGTCTCAGGTACTTTACAGAGGATCACTTCTATGAAAATTATTCCATCCGGTAAAAAAGTGTTAAATGCAAGGTAATGCCTGACAAGGAAGAGGAGCACTGGGAGTAGACAAGGCTCAGCAAGACTGGCTGCAGGGTGAGACAGCCTTGGAAATGGTTGCTTCCCATTGAGGTGAGAAAAACTGGTACAATACCACGCTGGGAAGCACCCAGCAGAGTCTGAAAATAAACTGGAAAAGAACATGATACCGCCCCCATTCCTGGTGCATTAGTTTTAATTCTTTTTGAAACAGAACACGTTAATTTTAAATCTGGTGATCTTATTAGAAAATCACAGACCAAATCACTAATCTCACTATACCAGAATTAATATAAGAAAGGGTTTAATACGGAGTCAGAGCTGGATGAGAAGCTCTCACATCCTCTCCAGCCCACTTGATGAGGAAGATTTCATCCCTCTCCCAGACATCTGATTTCCTCCAGCTACTCTGATGCTGGTGAGCCATGCAGAGATACAGAAAGGGAGTGAGAATAGAGCAGAGCTCAGTGAATCAGCTCTCCTGACTCACTAATAGAAAAGGCAATACGAATCTAGCAACTCCCAAGAACAAATCAGGAACCTCGAATGCCATGATGAACCATCAAAAGTTTTCTCTCCGAAGCAAGAAGATGAGGCACCTTGAACTTAAAAACAAAGTGCTGGGGCCTCTATGCACTGTCATATTTTTTTTTTTTTACTAATATGAGAAAAGACTTCAAGGCGCTACTGAATCAAGTCCCTCGTTTACTGCATCCAGGAGAAAACTTTGTATGAGCAAGTGGGTGATGTGCTGAAATGAAGACTAAGCTTTTTCTCTCCTGCAGTCTGAATTTCAATTACTGTGCTTGTTGCAGAGTACTGAGACCAGGCCTCAGCAGCCATTAGCTGGAGAATCACACTGTAATGTGTTTGACCCAATATATGCCCTAGTGAGTGACAGAGAATGGTATTGAGGAGGAAATACTGCAGGCTGTGATGGATCAGATTCCTAGGACAAAGAATTACTTTCCTCTTCTCCACTCCCTTTATATCCTCCTGCCAAAGCACTGGGGATGGTCCTATTAACTATGGGCTACAGAGAGCATTGCAGCATCTTAGGACGAAATCACAAAGATGGGTTTCATACTAAATAACTGGACTGTCAGAGAGAGAGAGAGGGAGAGGGAAAAGAGATCACTGCATTGCTGGGAGACAAAAACTGAAAAATACCCTTGCTTCTTTAGGGCCACAGATTTATTCTTGGTGTACAGTGCCTCACACGGTAAGACTTTGATCCCTGACTGGATCTTCAAAGACTTCTGTAATCCGAACAGTGAGAACAAACAATTACTTCATGTCAGAATGATGAATGATTAAAACATTTTACTGCGTTTAACAATTGAGTATACAAAAACACAAGGAAGTTTCAGATTAGTTAATCTTCAATTTTTATTTTTATCTGACTTCATAAATCTCTGGACATTTTGTTAATAAGTACAGTTATGAGCTGTGGAAAAGCCAAGTGATTATAATAAAAATTAAGTTCTATGAAGATTTCAATGCCTTTGTCCTACTTGCTGTGTTACTAGGCTTACAACAGAGACCACAGAGCTCCAGTGAGGATACACTGTCACTTTTAACTCACCCTCCTTTCAAATCCATACTCTGCACCACTTTTGCCACAACCACTGGTGGCAATTTAGAGGCAGGTTGGACCCTAATCCTTCAACACTGAGCAGTAAGAGAACAGCAAGAGATCAACACCTCAGTGGACAGGGCTGTAGTTGGTGTCTGGGACTGCCAGGACTGTTCCCCACCATTTGTCACCTTGGCACTGCAAGGATATTGAGCTGTGTGCTTTATACCCCTCTTTGTTTTTTTCAACTCCAGAGAGAAAATTTTACTGATGAAACATTCACAGAGAGACAATCTAAAGCAAAATCAGAAACCATTTAGTTGGAAAATTAATTCCTATTTATAAATCAAGAGCCTACCTCAGAAATATACCTGAAAATCTTGTTCCTCTAACCAGGGACTAGCTCAAAGCCTGGATTTCCAAATAAAACCATGCACAAGTGCCTGCTGGCTTCACGGTCTAACCCAAAGGCCACTGACTTTGACAGAACAACTCAACAACTTCAGTGTACCCTGGAGAACATTTTTTGGGACAAGGCAGCAGCATTCTAGCCCTGCCTGGGGTCAATAGCCACAGCATGAATAAGCCACAAACACCAAGGTTTCATCCCTAGTCTTAAATACCAGAGGAGACACCAGTGGCCTAAGTCTGGCCTTAGGGCCAAAAAGCATGTGCCCATCCCAGGAACTTATTTTCTGCCCTAAAGAAGGCAGTCTGATCCAGGCTGGCAAGAGATCAGCATATGAAAACTGCCATCTGGTGAATAATAGTGCTTCTTTGCTGGCCAGCAAAACCAATCTTTTTCAGTTAATTTCAAACCTGAAGAAAAGCCCATATACCTGAACCTTTTCCTGTTTCCTTTCGCTAGCATCTATATTGATAATTCTAACACAAAACACTACATCTCCCTGCCCTTACACCTGCATCTGTGCAAACCCATTTGTTAAAATATACGTCAAAAGTGCTTGAAAAGTAAATATTTGCAGTGACCAGGTCTGCTGACTCTACCTGCTGACTATTGCCTGGGGTTGAGTTCCTCATGGGCAGCAAGTTGGGTGTCACCAAAGCACAGGAACAAAACCTATTGACCTATTGTTGTTGTCATCATCTGAGGTTGGTGTTAGACCCAGAGCTGTGGTGCCCAATGAAAAATTACAGCCAATGCAACACCCCACAAACACTGGGCTTCGGTCCGAGCTCAGATTTGGCTCGCACATGCATCTGTTTATTCTTGGTTGAGTAAATGACTTGCAAACACCTCCAATCAGCCCTGTGGCCGAGGGAGCAGAAAGGGCAGGGCCACTGGGTGTTCTGCCCCAAACTCACACCCCAGCACCTTTGATTTCGCAGAAAGTTACTCCAGGTCTAAACTTCACCCTTGCACACACCTAGGCATCTCCCATTGATTTTTCTATCTCTTCCCCCAGTGACCCAGAGAACTTATCACCAGGTGGCAGTCAGAAGGTGCCTTTCATAATGCCAGGGTAGTTCAGAAAGGCTGTGTACATCCTTGTTTGAAAAATAGCTCACTGGGCTATTATTCAAGGGAAGTGGCTTATAATGTCCCTGTTGTTCTTCTGAGAAATTATCTTTCCTCTTTTTCAAAGGCTTTTGCGTTGGTTTGTTGTTTTGTTGTTGTGTTTTTTTCCCCCCCAGGTTACTGTTAACTTCATGTTACTTTCCACAAATGCGGTCTAAATAATTTTTCTGGCAATAATGTATTCAAAAATATATTCTGAGCAAACATTTCAGTCGCAGAAAATAGTCACAGCAAATAGATTGCACATTGTGTAGTGCTAGTCACTGAAAATAGACCAAATGTCTATCATTTGGGTGAAAACACACAGAATTTTCACATTAACAGACTAGTGCAGTGTCCAGCCTGTAGCTAATGAAATGCAGAAAGCTTTGCTAGGAACAGTCCTTATTAGAGAAGCTGTTCATACTAAAACAAATCATCCACTCTCACCTGTGTCTTTTTCTGGTGAAATGGAAGAAATAACATGACACATGCTGATAACTTTGCTCAGGGTGTTTTTGCAAGATTCTCAAACACGGCAAGGAAACACACAGATCAAAAAGCTATCCCTGTCAAAAGAAGCTGGGGAAAGTTCACTGCTATCACTTGTCAATAAGCAGCCCACAGCTGTTCCTTTGCAACTCTGGATAATATTCTTAAGGCATAGGCCAACTCCTAAGGATTTTAATGACATGTTATTTTTAGTAGTACAAAACATTTTAAGGTCACACTCATTTTAGTCACAAAATAGAAACACATCAAGTATCTCAATACATTCAGACCAGCTAATCAACACAGCAGCATGGCTAGGATTTTGAATCTCAAATACCGTACTTTGAGCTGCTCACAGACTGAAAAATTCATAAATCAGAAATGACTAATGGTCGTATTCAGCAAATAATTTCAGACATTGAATGCATTTAAGAAGCCCTCAATCTGTCCATGGGAAGATCAGAATTGATAAGAAGAGGTAACTTTGCCTGTCCTTCTCTGACAAATGAGTTACTCACAGGAAGCCCCATTCGTTTGGCTCCCAAGACACCAGTTCTGAGGAGTTGGGCAAGCCTGTGTCCAGCTCAGGGCATGCTCTTGGCATTAATAGCAGTCACCCTGCAGAAACCCTCAGGAAAAAAGTCTGCAGAAGTTATCATATTTATTAAAAACAAAACAAAACAAAAAAAATATCCCTGTCAGTCCATCTCCTGTGTTGGCTCAATCCATCACGAAAAGAAACATCTGCTCCTGCAGTGGCTGGCTGATCTCTCCACTGAACTGCATGCATGATTGTGGCAAAGCATCATGGGGGTTTAAAATTAAATTTGCTATAAGACAGAAACCGGGCTGACCTACAGCAGCAGCTCTGAAGCCACAGATGCCCAATTAAGAGCTAACCATCAGGCAGTGGCACTGCAGGGTAACCCCGAACCCTCCCTCCTGCTCCCTGGCTGCAGAAGGGCTTCCACTTGGGTGTCCCTCCCACTCCTTCCCTAGACCAGGCTGGGAAGAGGTGCTGCAGACACTAGGGCAAAGAAGCCCCTTTACTTCCCTGGCTCTGTTGCTCCTCCTCCTGCTGCTCCCCCAAATCACTCAACAGGGAGAAACCCAAAATCCAGATATCACCAGCTCATTTTCCTGGCTCTCTAGAAGGAACTGCCAAGGGAGGAAGGTAGGCCTGGGCTCCCTTGCCACAGGACAGCTCAGCAGTTGGGAATCCTCTTATGGCTTTCCCTGTGGCTGCACTCCCAACAGCCCCTGCGAACTGCCATGCCCCGTATCCCTTCCTGGAGACAGAAAGCAGCTTTCTGTTTACCCACCAATGTCTGTCTCCTGTGTGAGACCACACACAAGCTAGAACACAGGTGAATGTGCACATTTAAATCCTACACATGCACAGAGCAAACAGGAAAGCTCTCTCTTCGAGAGAGGGAGATTTGCTGTGCAAGAACATGGGGGAGCTGAAACATGCCAAGAAAAGAAGGACCACAGAACAACCACCAATGCCAGATCTGAACACCTTATTCCATGCTGAAGCACATGCCAGATCCACTCGCTTTCTCCCCTTCAGCAGAGATCTAATTAAAATGAAGAGAAGCTGTCACTCATGGCCAGTGGATCAGCCCCAGCCAGCCGTGCAGTTCGATGCTTGGCATAGACTTTACTGTCAGATACTCTAATCAGCTGAGCTGTTTTGCAGACTCTTTTTTTTTTTTCCATTTTGGGGTTGTTTTGTTCAGAGCTTTGCTCCACCAGCTGAGTTCTGCCGAGCTCCTGGGCAAATCACTCACATCACAGTCAGGGCATGCCACAGACAGAGGGTTTTCATTGGAGTTCGATGTAATTGCTAGCATTTATCACTTTAATGGCCTAATGAAGGTGAGATGTAATTAGAAAGGGTGTCAACTGGAATATGGAGTTTGTTTTACAATTATCTATACAGCGGGCAACCACTGGCACAGAACAGTGCAGTTTAAAAAGCTGGTAATATGTGGCATAAATGTTCATCACTGGGTGACTTAAAGTGACCTAAAGCTGCGTTCAGTAATTGCTGCCTTTCTTCCTAAGTGCTTGAAACAAACATGAAAAGGTTGAACCCTCCCAAGGCAGCTTTTCCAACCAATGGAGATGCTTTATGTCCATGCAACTGAGCCAATATAACTGTCACCTCAACATCATTCTCACTTGCAGAGTGATCAGCACTGATTTTGCTTGAGTGATTTTTGTCTGTGTAAGCAAACTCAAATGATTGCAACAATAATAAGAACTCCCAGAAGGGCCATTGCCATTGCAAAAAAAAAAGAAAAAAAAAGGCACACAACCTTCTCAGCACACACAGAAACACACACAGACACACAAAATTAAAACAAAAAATCACTGAGAATTAAAAGCAATCAGGAAGTTGTATTTCTCTCTGTTTTACTCAAAATAAGTGTTCAAGTGAGTTTTATGCATTTGGCAGAATGGCTGACCCTTATTTAAGACAGAATGTCTTAAGCACAAAGAACACTTCTCCTGGATAACGATCTCCTACTGCTAAATAGACACCAGGGTTTGTTGCTTGATGGATATTGTGCAGTAAAGTAATGATGGCTGATGGTGCTGTTAGCAGACAGCTTAATACCGAGTGGGAAACTTGAGATTCAGACAGTCAGAAGCCTCCTGAGCCCAACAACCACAGCACAAAGTATGACTCTCTTCAAAGAGCTAGTCTTGTTTCTGAATAAGAAAGTGTAGTTTTAATTTGTGTAATCTCTTGAGGCCTGGTCACATTACTGGAAGAGTAATTACTTCGGAGAAACAAGCCCTTCCCTCTCTCTACAGAATGGAAGTGCAGACTTTGGTACTCAGCTAATATCATGAGTGTACCTAGTCACCATAGCTTTCTCCAGATGTTATAAATGCAGGTTTAATAACCTGTTGTACTGACATCCTTATGACATTATCTTAAATGGATTTAATTTAGTGCAGAAGACTGACAGGAAGTAACGTTGAAAATTTTATCTCAAAAAACCGAAAACAGTGAAGATGTAGCCTGCAGCTGTAACACTTTTGGCTGTGCCCAGCCCTGCTGTAAGACAAAAGCAGAGGGTCTCATGGCTGCCTATGAGATGATTCCATCCAGTTCATTCTAACAGGGTTCCTCCAGGTCTTATAAACCCACAACTGCAAATGCAGCCATGAGTTAGATAGGGGTAGATTCCCAAAACACTCCCAGATGACACTGCTGTCATTAGTCCACCAATTAACATTTCACCAGATGGTAGGAAGCACAGATCTTCCAGAAGCATCATCCTAATAGCTATGAACTGAACCCCTTTCTGCATTAGGTAACCAGCTCCTGTGATTTTGAAGAG
>JAWWLV010000121.1:8589085-8638201 GCA_035041135.1 Platyrinchus mystaceus | reverse complement strand
CTTAACCAAGCATCAGTCTGCCTCCTGATACACAGTCCCAGCCTGGTCTTCAATTCCCAGCCTAAATGACGTGCATATCACTTCCAGGTGGCACTCAGTGTCATGGTGACATGTAAATTGAGTTTACGAAGCTCCTTAAAATTCAAGTCAAGACCTGATTCCAGCTTTTCTGTACTTAGTGTAGCCATCTGAAGCTCCACAGAGAGGACATAAAAAATGACCATTTCAGAGAAGCACCATGTTGCAGTCACCTTGCATGGTTTTAGGTGTCCTCACAAAGAAGGAGTAGTAGCTCAGGTACTCCCTTTCTTGTGGTCGGGTGAACACAGCTCTTTGACATCCTCAGAAGAAAGCCCTTCTGCTTACAGTTACAATTACAGCAGACAACGGACTTGTTATTTGGGGATTGTGTATTTATTTTCCATATGGACATCCCATACATGAGAATCAGCATAGGGTGCCCCAACAGGTGGGATCCTGCTATAATGTAGAGGCCATATGATGACAGTGATGGCTCAGAAAAAGTGATGCTGCTAATTGCAGCAATTAAACAGTAATGACATAATTAATGCAAAAATTATGCATGGCTTGAATCCAAGGTATTGGAGTGCAAGAGGTATTCATCATACCTAGATGAAAATCAGTCCTGTTGAGATGATATCATATCTGCTTTTATGACTTGATCAGGGATAATGGTTATGGGGAATTCAGGGAACAGTGACAGACTATGTTCAGCAGTAGAAGTAGCTGATGGGAATGCAATGAAACACAAAAGACTTTAAATTTGATTGGACAAATTGAGCACTGAAAGTGAGGAGAACTGAAAGAGTCTTGCTATAGCAAGACCCTCCAGATCCATGCCTCAGACAAAAAGATATGTGGCCTCACTCAGCCAGATGTAAAGACTGTCTTCAGTTGCAAATATATTCAAATGGACACTGGGTACGTTCCTTTTCAAATACATGGCAAGAATCCAGAACAGAGAAGTCAACTGGTTCATTTTTCTCTTTACAAAGCAACTTTTCATGAAGAGCAGGTTTAAAGATCAGCATTAACTCTGCATAATCCACATCCTGCAATTCCAATCTAGTATGTTCACAAATCCCTAACTGAGAAAAGAAAGAAGTTAATTGATGTGACGAAATTTGTATAATATCGCTTAAACTTCAGAAATCAGGTATTCCCATATAGCTGGTATAAAAAGGGTAAAACTTAAAAGTAGTCTGGCATGTTTGCTCCATGCCTGCCCAAGCTCTCAGGTCCTTCTGCAGTTTAGCTTCTAAATTTTTGAAAATCTACTTTGTCATATTTCAAGGTGTGTCCCAACAGGGCCACTAGGAGGACACATTAAAAATATGGCTGAAAAGGCCTCATAAACTGCAAAGGCAAGATTTTTTTGGTGATGTTGAAAGCCAGTTGTGGCAGCCCACAAATGTAGAGAGTCACATCAGTCAGATGGCTGCACCCAGCAACTCTTTCCCACTTTTAGACCAAAAGACTATTGCTGGGATTGCTATTTGATTGTGCAGCAACAGCAGAACTGTGAAACAGTATGAGTTGTTTAGCCATGCTACAGGTTGAGAGCACTGTATGTTTGTTGGTCATGAAACACTCTGGATTTGTGAAGCTAGACTGAAAATGTGGTCAGCCACAAGTTTCCCACAAATCCAGCTTAAAATATTACTACATTAAGTGGTAGTTTACTTGAGCTATATTATTTATGCTTCCATATTGGGTACCTTAATGTGGCGATAAATAAACTCAAAATGTTTGCTGTGTATTACCATACATTTTACGGATTGATTCTTCCTATGGACAAGGGCATTGGCCTCAAGGAAAAAGGAAGGACTCAGTAATGTCCAGGCTGAAAGTCCACAGTACATATTAAAAAATCTAGTTGCTTGTGCAGAGTTTTCTTGTGTGTTTTTTGTACCATGGCCCACAAGCATTCGCTTTGAACCAACCCCTCTGTGCTGAACCTAGAATCCTTTCTCTGGTTTCTTACCAAGTCACTGGAGTGGAGTCACCAAGGAGTTTTGAGAGTCAGAATTAGCATATGGTGTACAGCTTTGTCCTCCAGTAGCTTCAAACACTTTGGGTCATTAGTCTCTAGCTAGACACAGAAAGCCCTGAGGTCCAGTAAAGTGGACCTAGTATTTGTGTTCATGCAAGCATACACTATATTGGCCATTTGGCTTTATGAACATACCTTGTTTGGTGTCTAAGGAGGAGTAATGGTTTTCCATTTAGACTGTGGAGTCTTCTGCTTAATAATAAATACACTCCTGACATTGTTAAATGATAGCCTGCTTCTAATAAACCCCATGCTGATCCCTGTGTTGCTTAGAGTAGGTAATTCATCTTCCTGGGCTGTTAAAACTTTAGCTGGGATTATAGAGATGACATGAATCAGACACGATCAGCATGTCCCCTGCTGGTTTGCTCATTTTCTCCCCATAACAAAATGCTGGCTAGTTTTCTCTTTGCATTGCAGATCTTGTTATTAGTTGATTTCATTATTAATTGCTCCTAAGCCTTGGGAGGCCTTTTCAAAGCACATACATAAGGGATCCACATAGTCTACAGCAAAACACCACTGTACTTTCATGCTCACACTTCTCCCAGGGTACTTGATATCAAGTTGTAATCCCTTCATGTTAGTAAAGAGCCTGGAGCCACACTCTGAATACACAAGAATTAACCGAGTGCTCCAATTTTTTCCTTGATTTGCTACCAGAAAGAAAAAAAGAGGGGAAAAAAAAGGAGAAAAAAAAAAAATCTTATTATCCTCAAATCTAATTACAGCCTCAATAGTTCCTGAGGATTTGGCTTTATGAAGTGGTTCACAAAACCTTCCTTGTCATTATGCCCACTAACACCCTTTGGTCTCATGCACTGATAAGGGGTTGTTTGAGTAATTTTAAATTAGCTGATAATATGCTGACAAGTAGACTGCAGGATGCACCAGGCAGCCAAGTGCCCTAGAAAGAGCAGCCTCCAAGAAACAACTTGAGACTGCCTGAACAGACCTGGCTTCCTGCTCCATCGGGGTTCTGCCAAAGGTGAATGGGCTGATAGAGCCTCCACAGCCTGGGGAGACAGAATCATAGAATCAGCCCGGTTGGAAAGGACCTCTGAGATCATCAAGTCCAACCCTTGATCCAACACCACCGTGGTCACTAGACCATGGCACTGAGTGCCACATCCAGTCTCATCTTAAAAACCTCCGGGGACAGAGAATCCACCACTTCCCTGGGCAGCCCATTCCAATGCCTGATTACCCTCTCTGTAAAGGGCTTCCCAGGCCCCAGCACAGCCCTGCACACTTGAGCACACAGGACATATGACATGGAAAGCAAAGCTCTTAACTCTCCATTGCCTCACATTAAAGCAGCTCAGCACTGACCTTTTAAATCACAGACTGGATAACACACGGTCACTTCATGCCCATCCTCTCACCCACGGCCGCTACCATTATTATTTGCCACAAAAAGTTGAAGTCAGATAAGGGACGTGTTCTTTTTCCTCCCCCAATCCAGATACTTCTTACAAAATCCAGTGGAGGCACCATGATTTTTTTCTTTCTCTTCTGGATGCTTGTGTTCTTTGGCACCTTTTGACAACTACCATTATTTATCATGATACACGTATATGGCACCTTTCATTTCCACAACTGCATTCAGTCAAAACAACAGAAGATTTGCTTTCTGCCATCAGAGGCAACAAGCTCAGCTGCGAATGTCATCCTGTTCCCGGCAGAACCACCAGTGCCTGCTCCAGGCCTGGTTAGTCAGGGTCTTCTTCCCTGTCATCTCATGGACAACCTGACTTGGCATCTATTGCTAGTAGTCCATCTGCTCCTATTTGGGGAAACTTATCAGTGTTCTTGAGCCAAACCAACATTCCTGCCAAGGGAAAACAGCAATGCAGGACGCACAAACCATACCCAGTCTTACAATAACTGGAGCTGACAACCTTATACTTAGGAAAGAGAGGGGGTGATTCTAGCCTGGAGTTGGACTGCAAATGCACCTATATCTTCAATGCCACACTAGTATCTCAAGCCCTGATTCCTCTTCAATATCCTACAGATTAGATCCTAGTATACATCAGGAAAGCCTATAACAAAAACCCAACAGATGGGAAGAAGGGAGGAAGGGAAAAGTGGTGGTTTTGTTGTGGGTTTTTTTTTTTTAACCTTGCTGCTTTTCACTTTAAATCATATTTTCTCTTTTGGTCTTTCTGTAGGTTGGCTGCCACCATACCTAAACAAACTGGCCCAGTGCAGGACCAGACTGGAAGGACAGAATCAGACAAAGGAAGAGAGAAGATACAAGACTGTGGTGGGTTGACCTTGGCTGGACACCAGGTACCCACCAAGCCACTCTTATCACTCCCCCTTCCCAGCTGGACAGGGGAGAGAAAAATAAGATGGAAAACAACTTGCGGGTTAAAGCAGATTACTAAGGCAAAAGTTTGCACATGCACAAGCAAAGAGAAAAGAAATAGGTTTTTTCTCTACTTCTGATCAGCAAGCCATACCTGGCCACTTCCCAGGAAGCAGGGTTTCAGCATCTGTGGCGGTTGCTCCAAAGGCAAACATTGTAAATAATGAATGCCTTGTCCTCTTTTTCCTAGCTTGTATATCTCAACTGATGTCATATGGTATGCAATATCCCCCTGGTTAGTTCAGGTCAGCTGGCCTGGTTGTGTTCCCTATCCAGGATCTTACCCATTCCCAGCCTCCTGATGGTGGGGTAGAATGTTGGAGAAACAATGCTAAAGCTGTGCCTGCACTGCTTAGCAGCAGCCAAAACACTGCTGCTTTATCAACACCTTTCTAGCCACCAATGCACAGCACTGTGAGGGCTGCTATGGGAAAATGAACTCCATCTCAGCCAGACCCAATACTGAATCTATCCAAAGAGAAAAGCAAGCCACATGTGTGACCCTCCAGAGCCACCACTTACTGATTAGCAGCGCAGGTAGAATCTCACACACCAGCTGAAGGCAGCGGGAGCAACACAGCATCTTATTTAGAAGGCAAGTCCCTTAAAGCAGATAAAGCTGCCTTACTTGCCCCAGTTATGTGCTCAGGGTTACACCACCAGGCCTCACGAGTTTCTGTAATATGATTGGGAAGTATGATACACCTGTCCTAAATTAGGGTAGATAGGTTTATCTCATTTCAGAGCTAACTCACGGATGGGTAGAGATCAGATCAGCTGTAAGAAATTCTTTTTATTCTGCAACTTGTTATTCATGGTAGGGTGAAAATGGCTTCAAAGGTGATCCCGAGCACTCTGAGGGGTATCTTCTTATCTCTAATGTAGTTTATACAAACCAAATTGGTTTTTGCTTCAAACATCTCTCCGTAGAAGAAAATCAATTTCAGAATGCAGTGGCTGTGATCTTTCAAGCCAAGGATCCATTGCAAACATACCGAGTGTTTGGCAATGCAAAGTTGCAAAGACAGGACAAGTAATGCCTCTTATCAACATATGTGCTGTGTCCAAATCAAGGTTACACGTCCAAGGCACTAAATAAGCCATTGCCACTCTAATAACAGTTGCATTAACAGAAGCAAAAGTATGTTGTGACCAGATAAGCAAATTTCTTTTAACCCCTACAGCAGTGTGGGGCAGTCATTTCAAGCACTGGATCATTTATCAGTCAAAATAAACACTCCTCAAAGTGTAGGGTGCTGACCCGAGATCCACCCAGGCCCTCTGCATCCCTGGAAGCAAGTGTTTTCATGCTCAGATGACATGTAATGCCCTTGGCTTACTCCTTAGTTTCACCTGATCTGCTGCAGCAGCCTCACACCTCCTCAACTTATTGTGCATCTTGTGAACCCACCCAC
Organism: Platyrinchus mystaceus; assembly: GCA_035041135.1. Taxonomy (NCBI): domain Eukaryota; kingdom Metazoa; phylum Chordata; class Aves; order Passeriformes; family Tyrannidae; genus Platyrinchus; species Platyrinchus mystaceus. The sequence continues at coordinate 8,632,338 of JAWWLV010000121.1, read as the reverse complement.
CTTGCCCTCCATCAGTTCAAGTGTCAGTCAGACTACCTGCCCATGCTTCCCACCACTGCCAAACCTCCAGGAAAACTCCTGTTCACCTTACCTTGTGCACAGCCCTCCCCAGATCAACCTCCCATGGATTAGTAAGGAGGTGAAAGCAGACTCTGGATGAGGATTTGGAGCATTCTCTTCCAACACCGCATGCTCTTTTGCTTCTCGTGAGATATCAGTGCTGTGTGTCCTTGTTGTCAGTGGCCTCGGGCACTGACAACAAGTCCAGTAAAATTTGTAATCACTATCTAAATTGTGTTGGCTTAGGCCAAGAGGGTCAGAGCTAATGTTAGCAACACCCTTGGATCTGGTTGTGACTACATGTATACTTTGGATCTGATTCTCTGTAAGAGAACGTTGGATGGATGTCCATGGGGGTGATCCAGGAATTGTCAGCAGGAGCAGAATACATGAAAACTCCTCAAAATGCTTCTAACACTGATTCCTCTGAAAACATTTCAAATGCAAGAACACCAGTGCAGCACCAGGATGCTGATCTTTAGAATAGGCTCAGACAACTTCTCAGAAGCTGAGAGAAGGAGGCACTGTCTGCTGCAGGGACACACACAGACATGTGGATCACTAGGCCATGGCCAGAGTTAATTAGGACCATGTAGTGCATGTTTAATACTTGATAGAAGTATGGCTTCTCTGAAGGACCACAGGAGGACTGCAGAGGCACATGGTCTTAGTAAGAAAACTGAGGATTAGGCAGACTGTGCTCTGGTGCTGTTATAAACCTGAACCTTTCAGCCTGGGAACAGTTCTAATTTTGCAATATCTTTCTTTTATAGCATGTATCAGGTTACATACAAGCTATCAACATTCCTTCTCCTTTTTTTCCTCCTTGGTTGGTTGGTTTTACAACTGAATTTAACCCTGTGCAGTAGCAATATCTTGTCAGGATATTTCCTTCATATAAATCACAGGAAAATGAGAGACATTATTCATTGTGATGGACAGTTGATAGATAATTACTAGATGAGTGCTTATGCAAAACCCAGCCTTGAAACTCAGTCATGTTTTCTTTTGTACATCACACTCAACCAGCTTAGATTTCTTCAGAGCCCAAGTAATACCAGAGAAAGAAACCCAGCCCCCTACACTACAAAAGCAGCATTCTTTTACCTGCAAATTTACATGTTGCTTTTCATCAGCTCTAAACTAAAATGCAGCTCAACTTGAAACTTAATTAGACTCAGTTGGAGAGGTGGTAGCTTGCAACAGGTTTTTATTCTTACAGGTTTCTGAAGGCACTTCCAGCGAGTAACAGAACAGTGGACATTTAGAAAACATCCATAAATCTGAGAAAATTCCACTTAAGTCTCAACATAAGCTGGACACTCATACTAGGTTTAGATGACTCTTCGGCCATCTAAAGCAGCTGCACATTAAAACTGGAGCTGGACTGATCATGCAAAATTAACTTAGCCAGCACATTAATGAGCTACAGTTTCTTCTGCTGCCTGTGTGCAGTCTGCTTGACTTTCCTTCCTGTACCACTTCTACCAACAATCCTAGCTCATAGCTCTTCACTAAAGCTTTTAAGATTTTAAATTTGAGCAGCACAGATCCTATTGCAGAGTTGTGATCAGAGCCTGAGCCGTGAATCCTGATACACTACAGACCCTGGTTGGCTTAGGGCAGTGTGGTGGGTTGACCTTGTCTGGCAAGCCCCTACCCAGACACTCCCTCACTCCCTGCCAAATGGGATGGGAGAAAGAATCAGAAGGGCAAAAGTGGAAAAAAAAAAATTGTGGGTAAAGATAGTCTAATAAGTGAAGGAAAATGAAAGAAAATGAAAACAACCAAGTGATGCAAAGGCGGTCACTCACCACTTGCAGACTGATGCCTAGTCAGGTCTCTAAGCAACACCTCCCAAAGCAAAACTCCCCCCAGTTTTATTGCTGAGTGTCACATTATTTGGTATGATATGTGTCTTTGGTCAGTTTGGGTCAGCTGTCCCAGCTGTGTTGCCTCCCAACCCTCTTCCCCAACCCTAGCCTAGTGAGAGGTGACAGCCTTGACACTGTGCAGGCATAGCAATAACTAAAACATTGTGGTGTGTTATCAAACTAAAATATTGTGGTGTGTTATCAACTGGTGACTGTTTTGGTCACCAGTCTAAAACACAGAATATTACAGGCTGTTATGAAGAAAATTAACTGTATCTGAATCAGACCCTCTTCAGGCAGATAAAAAGGGTTCATGGAGCTACTAGGTCCAGAGACTGCCAGTTCAGTACTGCTGGAATTGCATGCAACAAAAACTAATCCTTGGCTTTCTCTCTGTTCAAAACATTCAGTCTTCACTAAAAGTTCAGCAAACTGTGGCAGGGAAATGAAGTAAGCTATCCCAAGTCAATCCTAGAAGCAGAAGAAGGGATTAGCAGTCAGGGCTGCTGCTTGTCTTGAACCACCAGTCTTCATCCATCAGCCCTATTTCCCTGTTGCATTGCTGGATAATCAAAATCTGTGAATTCAGTTTCCATCTCTTTATTATTAAATTACTACCTCGCCATGTTGTAACCTGAGGTTCCAAGCACTGATGATTTTTGTTGTTATCTCATGGTACTTACTGGTACAGAGAGAAGAGCACAAAATACCTGGAAATCACATAAGCAGCAACATAAGGACTGCAAGACTTCTCCAGCCCAACTAAAACCAGATAGATTTGTTCTCAGTGCAACATGGATCTCCTTCATAAGGGAAGGGGAGGTGCTTTTTTGAGCTTTTGTTTGGGTTTTTTTTGGTGGGTTTGTTTTTTTTAACAGCCTTAGTTGGCTCTTTAAAAGCCAGTGTTCCTGTTCTGAATCTGATTTTCCCAAGGCACAAGAAGAGACTTACCTGGAGATCAGAAAGGCTGTCACAAAGCTCAACAGCCAGGATTAGAATCATATTTTCTACTTTATCTTATTTTCTTTCAAAGCAGTGCAAAATGTTACCAAAAAGCATTACTACCAAATGACATTAGGGCTTAAGAAGTATTGGCATGGGAGCCCATCTAGATACCTATCAGTCACATTTATCTGTTCACAGCATGATAATAAAGGCCTACACAAGGAACAAATACAAAGCAAAAATCTGTCTTCAGTCTATTTTAATAAGTGAAATAAACCTAAAGGTACAAGTTGGATTTAAGCAGCAGTTAACCTTTCCCCTGACATGATGCGAGGTCTCCTTGCAGGGATATTAAGCAGATCTGCTAAATGCCATAGTGGGGCTGACAGTGGAGACTGCCAGAGCATCGCCAGCTTATAGAAACCTTCCCAGGAGTTACGCTGATACTCTCAGGCTTCTCCGAAAACATTGCTGATCCATAGGGATAATCTCATTTCTTGGACCATGAAATAAGTTGTAGCCTAAGGGTAACAGCTGATATATGTGTGAGACACAATCATCAGCTTGCCAAGTGGCTGCTTTACCCAGGTTTGTTAGGTGGCTTTTGGGCCTGCAAGAGACTCAGCTGAACTTTGTGGCTACTCTCCAGTAGGGGACACCATTCCTGATGTCACCCTGCCCCCGCCTGCCTTCCATTGACCCCAAACATGTTCAAAGTGATCACCTTAGTGCATGTTTTGGAATAGGGGGGATTTGGCATAGCATTTGTGTTTTGCAAAACGCAAGAGAGCTTAAAAGATGGTCAAACAATTCCTTCCTAGAATACATCCCTGCAGGTCCCACGGGTCCCTGTGCTCAAGCACACACCCATGTAGTGAGGTAGCTGTTTCTGCTAAGGCAAAGAGCATTACCTGTTTAGAGAGCTTTGGCTGTCAGCAGAACGGGTATTTTCAGCTTTGCTGGAAAACAGTAAAGCTAGACAGGTCTGAGGTCCTGCTCAGTGTACCTGGCAAGGTGCTGAACTACAAAAATAATGCCAAGATTTTCAGAATTGAAGTGCCAGCAGCTGGGCAGTCCCAGGCTGCAGGCACAGTACAGGTGTGAACCTGTTAAGCTTCAAGCTCCTGGGAGCTTCTTTCCCTTGTAAGCACTAGACTGGGAGTTACTACCACTTGCCTGTCACCACTATTGTGAGAATTAGGTTTGATATTTCCCTGTTCAATTAAATAGAAGAAGCCCAAGGTCACTGCCCTTCTTTTTGAAATGGGTCCATTCCATTTTAAGTGCTTCCCTTTGTCTCCTTTGCAAAGTGGTGGCATGGAAACAATGCCACCTCCCACTATGAAATGACAGCTTGCTCCAGCCCTTTCATAACAGAGGCCCTTGAGGCTCACACCAAGGAAGCTCAATGAGGTTAGTAATCACTGCAGCACATGAAAAGCGTTTTGCACTGCGACCTTTTGTACATACCGCTTCTGCCTCTAAAGCCAGGGAGATTTACACATATGGCTTTCTCCCAGCACTCAGGGAGGAGAAACTGAGGCAGTAAAATCCTGAAAGCCAGCAATTTATTCAAGAAGGGATGCTGAGAGCACTTGAAAGCTTAAAGCTTATGGTATTTTACTTACAGGTTGCAGCACAGGAAACAAAGGATAGGATTTTCATTAAACCCTAGCATTTTTAGAGACACAAACTATATTTTTCTTTTTCAAGTCTCATTGACAGTCCTGCGAAAGTTCTCTGAGTTTTTACTACGCAAGAACTGTGTGCACAGCTCTTGGTGATCCACTGCCTGTTACCTGTTGCTGTAGTGGCAGCTGCCCTGAAAGACAGACTAGAAACGACCTTCCAGTCTTCTATGCCTAAGACCCTTTCTGAGGTCATCTGTGCAATTCTCCTTTGGCAGTCACACCTCACTCCCACACACAGATAGCACCTACAACGACCTCTGGCAAACGACTTATCTCAAAAAGCTGTAGAAACAATTTCTGCCAGGTCTGCCTATGTTAAACGACTTTGAGAGAGAGGTACATCGTGACACAGACTTCCCTGCTCACGGTGTGATTGGGGAATCCCAAACCTTTTCTTCAGTACTTTGTATCTTGGACTACAAGATATCTGGGAAGCAAAGCCAGGTAATATTCCTTTTCCTTTCTCAGAGCAGTCTCTAATTTTAATTACCTTCACCATTCCTTCAGTAGCAGCACTTCATGGCAGTCCCCTCTTCTGCAGTTCAGAAATTGAGAAACAGAAATATGACACAATTACCTTCAATTACCAAAAATATTACTTTTATGGAATAAAAGTGAAAATTTGATTTAGTCCAGATCTGAAGCAGTGAGAGACACACAGAGAGATTATAGGGGAGTTTTCAGTGACCAATGGCCTCCAGAGAGAAGCAATAATCATGTTACTGCATTTCCTCCCAGCTTCACAGCAGTTTATATCCTTTAATCTCACACACTGAATCCTCTGTTTGCTTGGGCTTTGGAGATTCAACAAGCCCCATGTGCAGTTAGCACAAAGCAGGATTCCCCCACTACTTGCTGTTTTGATCCTGGCCACAGACATAAATGACTGCTCTGCCTCTGTATACACAACATGTACGTGGATTAGGTACAAATTCAAACGTGCAACGTGGCTCCACCCATGCTGTCTGCAGAGACAAAAACATCCACAGCAATAAAAAGTGCAAAGATAATTCAGTGTTTTCCACTTGATTCCTGGAGATATTTCTTAGCATCCCTTGGCACATCCCACCTCGTGCACCCACCTCAACCCTCAAATGCTACTGAGATGCTTGCTTTGCTCAGTCCATATTTCCCTTTGGTCTTCAAGGCTCTTCTACCTGCATTTTCAGGTGGATTAACCAATACTGTGCACACTGAAGTTCTGTACAGCCCATTGCAGGAGCCCCAGTAATCCCTCTAAAACATTTCCAGCTTGTTTTTTTGCCATCCCTTCTCTTTGAATGCATGACTGCCACCAAGCCAATACCAGCTGCGTGTCTTAGAGTCAAAACGCATTGTTCAGCTTGGAGTGCTGTGTCCCATTTTTATTTGAACGATTCTTCTTCTGTCCCACAGCACACAAGGACCCCCAATGGTTTTGCATTTGAGCTCCAGCTGGTGCATCTTGGCTGCGCGTAGAAACGTCTCAGTGCCCGTCCCTGCCGTGCACCTCCTCCAGCAGGTCAAGACATCACCATGTCCCAGCGCTGACTCATGGCTGTGCTCTCACAAGGGTTGATGACAAGCTCTTTAATACTTTCATTCGTGTCCCCAAACGTCTCAGTGTCCAAACAGAAGCGTGAGGCTATGTGTTCAATGTGTGACCCAACTTTACCCCATCGCTGAGGAGAGAGACACACGAGAGGAGAAACAAATGAACAAGCTTCCTCCCCACTATGTTTTTACTCTACCGTTCCAGCATCAAGAGGACAGTTGTCACTAAGCCTTTGTGGACTGATGCTGGGAAGTACAAGGTCCCCAAACTCACACCAAGCAGAGCACACACTGAGCATTTTTCCCATCAGAAGCACGTTCATTTAAGCTTGGCCTCTGCCTGGCTTCAGGAAGATAATATATTACTAACAGCTTTTTCCCCAGGTCACTGGTTCAAATGCCAGCTCAATGATTAACTGCAGAGAAACGTTAGCATCTGCTGCCTGACTGGCAGCCCGTGTGAACTAAATTGCCAGTTTGGGTTTGACTTCTGCAGATAAGTATCCAGATCACCACCCTCACTAATAGACATCCTTATCAACACACTCATTTAAGAGGCAAAGGGCTGAACAGGCCAGAGTCTGTACTCCCAAATAGACTGTGCTTCCCAGATGAAGACAGAACACACGGGCCATTTACTGTGCAGTAATAATATGATGAAAGAAAGGGAATTTCAAAGAAAATGGGGGAATCAGTGAAAGGGCTCACCTGCTTGTTGTCACCTTCTTTACAAGGTGACAGCAGCACCTGGGAACCAGGGAAAAGAGTGTACACAGACAAACATAGCTGTTGCTGGTGGACTTGGTGGTTGTATGTGTATGTCCATTCCTGCAGAGAGGAAGAAAAAAAACAAGGTGAGAGATCAGTGTTGACTCTTGGTATTCTTCTACCCGGAAAATCAACACTTTGGCTTGAATCCTGCCCCTTCTGAAGGCAAGCACAAACATCACTGACTTCAAGAGGCACCAGGATAGGTCACTGTTTCAAGCTTTCCCAAAACTGCAGCTGTTATTGGGGGACTGCAGGTACCAAAGAAAATATCTACAAAAGCAGTTGAAAGAAAACGGTTCATGAGACAAAAGATTCCATAGCTAGAACTGCGCTGTGGTTGGGGGGAAAAAAAGGATGGGGAAAAAAGCAAAAGAGAGGTAGAAATACTACTAACCACACAATGTGGAATCCTCTTTTTCCAGGAAAGAGCAGGAGAAATGTTTTGCAGCTGGTAGAGGGAGACGTGATACAAAGCAAATGTTTGCAACTCCCAGGATTCTGTTCCCAAATGTCACAAAAATCAGGGGTAAAGCTCAGCTTTCTGTCAAGGCAGTGGTACCAAACTCCAAAAGTTTGCTGTACTGGTTTGCTATGACCACTGCTACTTCTGTTCCTCTGGGCTGTCTTAAAGGTTTTTTCCTCATACTGCTTTTCATGTTCACCTTCTCTTACAAGCTTCTCAGCCCAAGAAATAAACTTCGGAGGAGCAGAGACTTTGTCCTCTGTGATGCTTACCAAACAACAGGGGCTCTCTGGGATTACCCTCTTTTTCACTACTGGATGTTTTACTTGGGAAAAAAAAGGGAAATAGCTGATAGTTTGACCAGGATTTCTAAATGTGCAAGACAAAGCATCAGGCATGTACAGATACACAGCCCAGGAGTATTTCACAGAAGTTTACTCCAATGTTTATTCCAATTGAAATTTCCTATCATTTACCAGTGTCCATATTACCCAAAAGCAGCTCCTGAGAGAATCCCAAGCCAGGGATGTTTCTCCTTGCTATCCATGTGTGTACACAAACAGACAAGAGCTGGTTTGGCTGACTGGCAACAGCAAACCAGGCTTTCACATAACTCTGGAGAGGGACTTCTGGAACAAGTGGTTTGCTTATAACTTTGTATGAGCATCAACTTTAGAAAGAGCAGGGCTAAAAGGGTTTTCTGAGGGCCACTAGCCAGGGTGCAAAGCAGGGTCAACTCCTGCTGTGTAAATGGCTCTGAGCAGTCAGGTGAGCAGCAGTGGGAGCAAGTGGAAAGCAGGTTTCTGAACTGTGGCAGGGCAGGTGAGCAGGACTGGAGGACAAAGAGGAGATGAGCAGGATGTGAGGACAAAGAGCAGGCTGGCTTCACTATCACAGGGTAATAACCCTGCTGGAGAGAACAAGGCCAGGGAGCAAGAGGGTTTCTGCAACAGCCCCCAGCAGCCAAGGCAGACGCTTTGATAGGGTACAGGCAATGAAAACTTGAAGCCTGCTATGAAAGAAAAGGTGCAGAGAGAAAGCAAAACAGTTGAGAGCTCAGATATGGAGAGTCAAAGCTCCGTGAGAAGTGATGTGAGCAGCAGTGTTGGCAATGGAGGGGAAGGCAGAGCTCAAACATACAGCTATTAGGCTGGGGCTGGAAAAATGAAGGGTAAAAGATGCTCCTGGGAGACTTCAACCCTTTCTGAGTGCTGGAGGGGAATGTGAAGAATGGCTGCCCTGCTCTCAGAGCTGGGATGCCTGCAGCTCCCCTGACTTTGAAAGGTGGAGGTTTTCGGTTGCACTAGCATGAATTATTAGAGCAGGGAAACGCTTCCAGTCCTTTGGTATTTGTCACCGTCAGCAGCTCTAACTCCTCTCCTCAACTTCAAAACAGACAGCTACAGGCATTTAACTCCTGGGAACATAAATCCCACTTTGATTCAGGTTCTTAGCCACCTGGAAGGGAAAACATGTTTTTGCACAGCAGACCCAGCTCCACAAGGACTTTATACTGTGATCCTCACACCCTGTGCTTTCTTAGCCCACTACTCCCCAGCAGCTCATGGAAATCAAGCTCGGCTTTCTGAACAGCCTGCTCACAGGTTTCTCAGTGAGAGCTGCCCAGGATTTGGGCACATAACAAGCATTCACTTTCAAAGCTGTAATCTGCACCCAAAGGGCCTTCTGGCAACTAGTTCTTCTTCGTCATATGGAGCAGAGTTTACCTGATCCTACAGTGAACATATTCCAGACATCCCAACCATGCATGCTGTCAGCTGCTGTGTAAACCACCAGCCTGGGAAATCAGGTGCCAAATTACTCCTGCATCTGTGAAGAACCAAACCCTACGGGGCAAGCTCCAACATCTGTTCTTGGCGCCCACGCTACTACAAGCTGCTTTCAAAACCTGCTTTACATTTTTAACCAGTTGTTCATCATTTTAGCTCAGGACAGGGCTGGAGCTGCACCGATGAGGCTCCTCAGCAGCAGCTATTTGATCCTGGACTTGTGTTTCTGTTGGAGCCCCCAATTAACAACGCCCATGGGAATTTTTTTTTTTTTTTTTTTTTTTTGCTTTGATGTCTTAACCTCCTTGCTTCACTGAGGTATCTCATGAAGGACTGCTCCTCACAGACGTTCTCCATGCTTTTTTTCCAGGTCAGGCTCTGTTCAAGCCTTCCCAATATTCACATCCTCTCAAGGCAGGACCATTCTCTCATTCAGCAATAGTCTGTGGGATAGAAAGGATGGTGGCAACCATCTTTCCTAAGCTTTGTTCATCATAAGAAGTGAGGACTCCAGAGCTAGATGTATGCATCAGTTCGACAGCTGACATTGGATCCTACCCTCTTGCCCCCAGGCTGTCCTTCTACTGTCTTTATCTCAACTGACAGATTTTCACACAGCTCATCTATTTTGGCAGAATGGTTCTTTATGAAAACCAGTCCTGTTGAAAATGTTTTATCCAGCTCTAATCATGTCTTGTCCCCTTTCAGCCCTAGATGAAAGCCAGAGAAAATGATGCAGAAAATGAAGAAATTTGGGGGGGTAAGGAGGGGAGGAGTCAGTTGAACACCACAGAATCCATGAAGGGCTTCGAGTTCAAATGCATGCAAATAGCCATGTAAATTTTTATCTTACCTCATCTCTTTCCTTATTTGTAGCAGTTGGGATTAAAATTTCTGCCTTTTTTTTTTTTTTTTTTTTTTCCATGAGAAACTACTTTATCTCCTAAAGCCTGACACACTTAGCACTGACACGGCCAGCACAGCAGTAACAACAGCAGAGCTTCACACCATGGAGGTTGTGGTGGACAGTGCAGCCCATGGTACCCCTAAGGAGATCTCTAAGGAGCTAGCATGGCTTCAGGGCTGCAGACAGGCCTGAAGAGCCCCATCAGGGCTTAGAGCTGATCCCAGCACCACCGAAAAACAGATATATGAGGTGAAACTGAGATCAGGATTTCCTGCCTTTTCAAAGACAAACACAAGTGGTGGTGGAGTAAGAAGGAAGAGGGTGGGCTTGGAGAACAGAGCTACCACAACCAGCAATCCCCTTCCTCCAAAGCCTCAGATAACACTAACCCCTCGTCTGAGGCTTGCGACTATTTTTCAAGGCTATAGCATCATTTGAGCAGGCACCTGTCACTGTTACTCAGCCTGATTATGAACTGAGGAAATTATTTTAAAATGTGACCTTTGGCTTGGCATAGCCTGGCTGACAGATGGAAGAAGGAGCCCCTCAGCCTAGGAAGGAGCAGTCCCATGGGAGCCCGGCATTACGTGACAGAGAGGGCTCTGCTACTGAGTAAGAGGTCAGCTGTACCCTAAAGCCAGGGTAGTAGCTAGAGAAAAATGTTTCTGAAGAAGCTGGGAACAATCTAATCCCCCAAGTATCTTTTTAAAATCACAGGGAAGGACTTTCCAAGGCACGTGACTGCATGGGTCACCTAAGAATACCGAAGTGCTCCCCTCGTCAAAAGACCCTGGGATGCAACTGGCACTTACACACACCTCAGGAGATGGAAAGAGAAGTACACAAGATGCCAAAAACAAGCTGGGTGCAGAGGTGACACTGCTACCCCTCTGCTCTGCTAGCTCAGCCTGCCTCCTGCAGCTCTGGCCAGCCTACAGTTGAGGCAGATGTGTCCATGAAGAAGAAAAGCTTTTGAGGGGAGGAGGGTCAGAAGAGAATGTTTATGGTTGAGTTGTCTCAGGAGGCACACTTAGTTTGGATAGATGCTAAATGTTCTGCAAAGTGCAGATCTAGTCAGCACACAGAGGACCTCAAGCGAACTGGGGTGAGCATCAAAGCCATATCAAGCAGATTATTAGATTGCATTTCCTGCACAGGAAGAGTCAAGGACATGCCCTTCAAATGCAATGGCAGCCACTCAGCTCCAAACCTCAGATATTTTGGGGTGTGGGGTGCAGGCCCAGGAAATGGATGCCACAGCCTTCCTACTGTTTCCTTGCTCGTCTAGAAGATGCCTGAACTTTACATTCATCTTGCAGCGACTGCTTACATGTGCATGAGTATCCAGGTCAAAGCACCTTCTGCTTTTTTTATCTGAAGTATGTCAGGTTTCCTGAAGCTGGTAATGATTTAAATAAATCCCAGAGTCAGATGCCTGTTCCAAACTCTGTGAACTAATATCAACTGACACTTGACTTGGGAAAAAAAAACCAACTACTCACATCTTCATTAGATAGTTGAGGACAAAATTATGATCAATTATTTTCCCTCAGATGCATTTCTCTTGTGAAAAACTAAATCAATCTCTTCATTTAGCAAATGAGACACAACAAAGCATACAGTACAAGGGCTCCAGTGGGCAGGAGTGCAGGCAGAGCCTGCTGTGTCCTGGGGATGAGCACTGCACAAAGATCTCTGCCAGTCAATAACTCGAGAGCCCTCTGAGAGCCATCTCAAGGGACAGAGCCTACCTTGACTGCTGCCAGACCTTTTGGAACAGAAAGGGCTGAGTAAATTGCCAGGATGAGAGAACAGAGCTCTCCTACACAAAATGAGGGGTCTTCTTGTGGCTTAGTGCCCCTTTCAGTAATTCAAGGCCAACATCAGACACCACCAGGGAGGGTTTGTGAGATCTGCTAAGGGTGTAAATCTGATTTCACCATAGAGTACTCTTCTCAATTTACTCAAACTATGGATGTAGCCAGAGGTCTCACAAATTCTTCCCCTGCACTACAGATAGAAAGAACTAAAATAAAGAGCAACTCATTGACATCTCACAGCTCCTTTGCCTCTCTCCTCGAACATGATAATGTATGATAGCTCAGATCTTCTCACACCCAGTCCAAGGACTTCATGCATGTAATGCTGGTAAAGGGGCTGGGGGAGCCTAGCAGTGAGACAGATACAGAAAGGCAATCAAAGCAAACCAAATTACTGCTACTATAATAGTGATTACAAAGAATTTGCATGGCCAGGATACTTCCATGGTACTTACTGAATGTCAGGAAAGCACAGCTTTGATAAACCTATTTTTCAAATAACGAAGCTTAGGGCAAACAAGATGTGACTTCTGTATGTTAAAAGTGAAGATTATTGCTCTATTATGGTATATCAAATGCAAATCTAAGTAGCATTCAGGACTGCTGCATAATCGATCCTACATAGCCTGGTGACTATAACACCCATGTCATCCACAAGTTCAGGTGGTCTTGTAACAATTGTGTCATTAAAATATAAGTTTCTATTCACAATAAAAGTTTAAATATGATGCTTTAATCTGAAATAGTCTCCATGGGTACAAGTAACAGAGAGTTATCTTAGAAAGACAGAAAGATAAAAGAGAAAAGTTTTTCTCTGTTCCTGTGGTGTACTGAGTATAGCCATTCTGCAATCTGTTTGTAGTGTATTTTTCTGTTCCTTGCAGAGTTAGTCCTGGATGTGCAAAAGAAATGGAGCTGCCATCCAGTGGGAAGTGTTGACCTGTTGCAAACTGCTGCAGAATCAGAATGGGAAGATGAAAAGTTTGTGGCATGAAAAATTCCAAAAATGTACTTCACAGAAATGTCAAAACAAAACGTGTTTGCTGGGAATGAAACAATCCAACTTGTTGGCATGACATTTCTCATTTTAAAATACCACATCAAACTGATATTTCAGAAAGACCAACACCATTTCATTTTGAAACGCTAGCTTGCAGCAGCATTTTTCATTCTGATTTTCCCAGATTTTTTTTAAAAACCTCCAATTCATTGAAAGTTGCAATTGTCACTGAAACATTTTTCTTTTCTTCTGCAGAGCTGGCCCTGCAAAACATGATGACCTGCTCTCGTCAGCTTGCTTTTCTTGCTGTTGGTGTGAAAAGTTCATGTAGCAGAGGAAGAAAGAAAAACAATCCTAGAACCTGGAAACCAGTGAAACCATAAGAAGTGTAACTGTGAGACACTCACAATTATATTCACTATATTTTCTGAACTGACTTATATTCAAGTAATCATTGTTGATTTTACCATGCTGCGAAACAGATATTATTTTCCTGCCTAAAGACAGGCATGCAACTGCATTGGAAAGAGATGCACATAATGACGAGCTTCATTTGCACATACAAATCAGGGGCACTTTCAGCAGTCTCCCTAGGCTGGGCCTTTTATATGCACAGCTACCTGGCTTGAATATGTAACCACGAGGCTTAAGAATGTACAGTCAAGTGGAAGCAAGCACACCATTGCCTATTAAATTATTTCACAGCAACAGTGAAGAAGCAAGTGATTGTTATCCTCCCTGTTTTATAGATGGGAACAGTGAGAGAACTTACTAACATGCCCAAAATCACAAAGGGAGGCTGAAGGAAAGGCAGGTTTTGTAGCCGTGTCTTCAGGGTCTTGCTCCAGAAAGTCTGCTGCAAGGCACATGAGCCTGCTCTTGGCTCTGATGTTTCCTGGACTATGCTTTTGAGAACACCTATTCATACAGCTTTTTCTCATCTCAGTGAGACTGAAAAAAATGAGATCATCCTCATTAAATTCTCACTAGTTTAATGGGCAATCTAATACTGAGAGAATGCAGACTATGAAGTTATAAATAACATTGCGATTCAGTGCGTTTTGAAAGAGAAAAGGCTGAAAGATGAGACAAAATTATAGTTCCCCTTTTCTTTGAGCTGTGCAGATGAGCAGAGTGTGGTGTTCCTGGCAGTAAGGGGTCAGCACAGGCTGGCACAGAGATGAGTGGTCCACACTGCACTGTGGCTCCTGCACCAATCCTTGCTGCTGCCCAGGGCTTCCCCCTCAGTCAGATGGAGTTACCAGGGTTTAACTACATGCTACCTAAGGAAAGGGTTTGTCAGAACAGGTAAATCCTCCAACAGAGATTAAGCAAACTTAAGAAATGATCTTGAGGCTGGCCCAGAGGCTTCTCTCCAGCCAGCGTCATGGGGACACACAACACATCTTACCTGTGCCTTTGCTACTGTGCCCTTGCTGCTGTTACAAGGATTTAAGCTCAGGATGGGGAGCTCTTGGTCTTCAGACTTGTGTGTCTCCAAGCAGCTCTGTCTTTGCCTGATCATCCCAGTCTGATAGAGCGATTCCTCGGGAATCCTGTGGGAACAGCATTTAAACAACAACCATACTCCCCCCACAGAGTACTCAAAGAAGGCTCAGTGGGGTAAGGTCGCACCATTTCACCTTCAGAAAGTGGGAGTGGCAAGATCTATTAGAATACAGAACCACTGAGAGCAGTATGTGGAAAGGGACGCTGCAGAAGCAGCGCTCGGAGATGGATGGCTGACCTTTATAAGAGGAAAAAATAAATAACAGTGCACAAGGCAAACAGAGGAGCAAGGAACAGACTTTGAGCAGGCTGAAGGTCAGCCTTCAGCTTACAGGAGTGGGGAAGTTTATAACAAACTGTCACAGAGCCCTGGCGTTCCCTGTGAGTGCTGCCGTGCAATGCCACATATGGCAAAAAACCCCAAGAAAACAGCTATAAATCACCATTTTCACAGTGATTCTGCACTCAGCCATTGCACCAGCAGGGTCCCTGGCAGTATCTCCAGAACTTTTCCGCCCTTTTTGGGGATGGCTACTGATAGGGACCAGGGGAATGAATGCAATGTTTCTAGAGTAATTCTGATAACTAAAAAATACCTGTGCAAAAGCAATGGTGGAAGTAGATATTAAGCAAAGCAAGGCAGAGCCATGTGAATACAAGTCATAAAATCCTAGAGTGGATGGTTTCACAACCATAGAACAGTGTGAAAGGACTGGAAATTAGGTGCTTCTTTAGTAATCGACAGACATTAAGAACTGAAACAGTCCAGCAGAGGCTATGGTGGATTTTCTGCCTTGGGATACTTTTGAAAAGAAAACTAGCTATTTCCCTATCCAACCTGTCCCACAGCATAGGCAGGAAGACACCTAATGAATCTTCGAGAGCAAATGGGAATAACTGGTGTTTTGTCCCTCACCAACCTGGCAGCAAAGAGCCACAGGGTCGATAAGACTGCTTAGAGAAAGCAGGATCACAAATTACAGGATCATAGAATACCCTGAGTTGGAAGGGACCCACAAGGATATCTGAAGTCTAACTCCTGGCCCTGCAGCATGTCACACTGTGTTTAAAGCCAGCACAAAATTTACTCTGCCCTTCTATGAAGCCCAAGGAAGGGGTGCCTGAGTCTCTGGGGCAGGGGGACATAGGGGGACGGGAGGTGAAGAGGGAAGCTCTGTGGGGCAGGAGGGAGGGGGCATCCCACTGGCCTGCTAGAGACAGGTGGAGATGGCACATCCGTACCGAAGTTCGGGATAAACGTTTTCCAGGTACCACTTGAAGCTGTGGCATTTCAACTTCTTCCGCAGCTCCACTCTGCTCTGGACACTGCAGAAAGAAAACATCATAGAGATGTAATGGAAATGAAGAAGGTGAGACCCAACACACCAAAAAGGGAGGCTGAGAGAAACCCAACAGATATGCACAGACAGCAAACACAAGAGCATCAGCAGCTCTATTTTCTGCATGAGCTTGAGTGGTTGTTTTGACATCCATCTTTTTGGGGGTCTCACTTGGTAAAATGGCAAGATGACATATTGCCATTTTAACAAGGAGTCTGAAGTTGGGCAGATAAATAGATTAATGGAAAAGTACAGTAATTTAAAAATTATTAGTAAAAAAATGTATGCTGTCTGCTATATGCAATAAGAATTACTTTAATATATTAATGTACAAGGAAATTAATACATGCTATTCGCTATAAAAAGTTAGTCTTAGTTTACAGGACTACAGGAGGCCTTGATTTCCAAGAGCACCTAAACACATTTTCAAATCAGCAGAAATTAATCTTACAGTGAAATACTTTTTTCTTTCATTAATCATGACAAAATTTCTGCTGAGGGATCATGCTGTACAGTGACATTTTCCAAACTCCAGCTCCTCCCTAGGCCAGCCTGTGGAGCTGTTATGAGCTGGCATTTACAAAGTACTTGGAAGCCTCCAGTACCTTCCTTTTGCATAGGCTAACTTCTCTACACCCTTCTATATGAAGCAGGACAGAGCTGTTACTTCATTTGGTGCTGACTGATGAGAGTAGGATATTAATTCAGTGCAAACAGGTTAGTCACCAGGACTTCAATTTATTTGTCCTGGAGACTGAAGATTAGCTGCAAGGAATTTGGGTTTGGATTTGGAACTGCCTGTGGTCCAAAGGAAACTTTCTAAGGCAAGGAGGAGCATATGTAAATGAGAAACATAACATAAATATTTACAGTCCTCCTGACAGGGAATTGTTTCTGACTGTTCACAGAATGAATGGCAAACTCCCTGCATACAAAGGACTTGCTCCTTTCCAATAAAGCATTAGCAGGCCAAACAATTGATGATTTTCCTTCCCCTCAGCTGCCAAGAACACCTCTGAACTCTCCCGCCAAACTCCACTCTGGGACCGCAAGTACTTGTACCTAATGCCAAGGGTGGGACACAGGCAAAGGTTTTCCCCCACCTGGGTGTGGTTCACTCCCTGGTATAAACCAGCACAGCATATAAACTGGCTGTTTACAGGTCTCATTGCTGCGCTCATAGCATCTGCCTGCCATTAGCATTTAATTGAGCGTTACTACAGAAACAATGCAGGCAGGTTTCCGGAGCAGAGCGACGTCACCGTGAACACCCCAACTGCAGCAGGCAGGGCACAGGAAGGGCACAGGCAGGGCACAGGCAGAGGAAGACCCTTACTTTCCATAAGGCCTCCCCTGGGCTGCGGGACGAGCTGCATAGTAGTACTGCTTGAACTCATCCATCCACACCTCCGCGGTGCGCTTGGTGTTTCTGAAGGAGGCAGCAAAAGACAAGTGAAACCAAGGAAGCCTCCAAGGTGACATTTTCCAAAATGCATCAATTGATCCATCCTGCTCTCCTCCCACCCTCAACTTGGTCTTTGGCATCACCAAAACCACCTTTGAGACAGCCCACTCTTTACTACTAGGGAAGGTACTCCTCCTCCTCCTCCTCATTGCTCCAGGAACCAAACTCATCAGGCCAAATAAAACTTGGGTGAAGAATTCACCATTTCAAACTCAGCTGGATTCTTTGTATCCACCAGATTCAGAACTGAAGGTTCTTTTAAGCATCATCTCCCAGGCAGGAGTGCCTGGTGTTTTATTTAGTGGATTGGACGGAGCTCGAAAAAGTGGTGAAAAATTTGCCAAAGATTTGCAAATATTTCCTTTGAGTCAATCCTGTATTGCACTCCTGGATTTCACTGAAGCAAACCTCAGCATTCAAAACTTAAGAGGAACCACCCCATCACAGTGCATAAATATCAGTCTTTCACATCAGCCAGGTGTCTGCACCTTTATGAACCTCAGCAAGTCTTCTGTTGACTTCAGATGGCTCTAACTCTTCTTGCAAATGGCTTTGTTGCTCCATGCCTATCTACCTATCTCTGCCCAGGCCAGCTGAGTCCTCCGGTCTCCTGCTCCAAGGCAGGCTGGTGCCTCTAAACTGTTGCTACCACGCCACTAAACTGCAGGTGCTGTGGGCAGGTTCTGGATACAGCCAAGCCCCAGGAGGCCAGAAAAGGAGACAGTCAGTATGTGAAGCCAGCACTATACTGGAGCCTGAGCTCACTCTGAAGTAGGGGCTGTGTGGAAAAAAAAAAATCAGGATCTGGCAGAAGGGTGGAGATATTTTTTGCTAACATCTCTATTTAAACAGAAGTACTACATGGCATCAGGTTGCCAGAAGCTGCTTCTCCTCTCAGTCTATACACTATAATATTAAGGCTGACAGATATCATAGGGTTAATAACATCCAAGCTCCTGATGTCTATAGGTATGTTTCTCCTGACTGCTTTTCAGTTCCTTGTTGATTCACCAGCTTCTTCCCCTCTCTCTAAGGAAATAGTTTAAGTACTCTTGCTCAAGAGATGACTGAATCAGTGTCTACATCTGTACCTAACCTTCCCCAAAGTGCAGGTTTCTTTTGTTTGGCTTCCTGATCTCATCTGGGTTTACAAGAAACACGGGGATAAATGATGAGGCTCACACCTCCATGATACAGGCATCCCCTAGGTCCCCAGAGGCCTGTGCCTGAGAAGCAGCCAGAAGAGCTGTACCCATTCAAGCTCTCCTTGCTCCTCCTGCAGGTGATGCAACGCAGACAGTCTTTTCACTCAGGTTTGCAGTGACTTTGACGGTGGAGATTTTGCCACATCCCAGCCTCTTCTGTATGAATCTTATTTTAATACTAAAAGCGAGAGCCCTCCTCATGACTCTCAAACTCATGCTCTCCTTGATGCCAGCAATGCCCTGTGCCCCTCACCACCCTCTATTCAAAGCAAGGCGACAAGGTCCCCTTCCTGCCCCACACACTGCATGGCTGGAAATCATGAATTAGGTGTAACTGAGAGGTGTAATTTGCCCTCCTCCAGCTCATTGTCTCATGTAAAGGATGGCAAAGCTGCAGAGAGCCTGGGTCTTCACAAATGCTGTTGGCTCTTTCTAACACTGGGAAGCCTGCACTAAAAGCAATGCCTGGTGTGTAAGCACTCACAACTGCAGGTTAGCTGAGAAACAACCTTGCATTTAGTATAAGTGCCCCTGGCGTTTGTCATTTACTTAAGCAACAACCTTCAGCCTCTAAAAACAGAGGATATCCTTCCCCACCTCACTAGCTGCTCCCATCAACGTTCCCATGCCTATTCTCACTTCTGGATTGCCTTCTTCCTTGCCTGCTGTTTTCAGGATCTTAGCCCATTTCAGCCAGCCATTTCAGTACCTGATTCAGCCTATGTTCCTGTATTTGAGGAGAGGTCTCCTTCAGCTGGCAGCTGTTCCAATGTCCATGCCAGCAGGGTGCAGCCCATTGGTGCCTCTGCTCAAGACAGCACCAGTCCAGAGGCACAGCCACCCACTCCAGCAAGATGCTTGGCTCCCCTCTTGGAGAGACCTTGGGAACCAAATTTTCTGTTTCAAAGGTCACTGGGTACTGACAGACATTGCTGGCAGCCTGATTTCAGGTCATTATAAATGTGTCCTGATGACCTCAAGGTCTAAACCATTTGCTGTTCTAGTACCTAGTGGTGAGGGATGCGCTGTGACCATTCCTCCATTTCTGTGCTGATGAAAGGTACCATATAAATGTCCTGCTTTGTCATTTTCTGAACACTAAGAAATCCGGTGGGACAGTTGTACTAATGTGCATGTTCTTTGGCTCAGGAAATTCCTACCCAAGGATAACTCAGAGTTTTCTAAACAAACTTTCCTCCCTGTCTTCTTTCCTCCCCGTCTTCTTTCCTCCCCCCTCCCTACAAGACAGCTCCTCATTCTGTTTCACAAAAAAACCAGAGCCACTTACTTAATGTATGTATTGGCATTTCCCTCTGGAAAGACGTATGGATGTTTCTTCCGGAAGACATGCCCAACACGGCTGCAGGGGATGATTTCCAGGCTCCCTCCACACATCCACACACGGAAAGAGATTTCTACAAGAGAAGCAGCTTCAGCATTTTGTCTTTTTGTCCTAGAGCAGTCTGGATCCTAGCATTAGCTCTCACTTCATCCCCTGCCACATTAAACTGGGGTAAATCAATTACCAGAGGGGTTCTCCTAGGCACAACTGCCTTAAAAGTGCATTTCAAAGCTTCTTGCAAGCTGTTTGAAGTCAGTGCACTTGAAACCCGCCTCTAGCACAGCAGGTGCTATCACAATGGCAAGCGTGAGACAGTAAGCAGGTCCCTTTTCATGCAGCCCCGCTTACATTGCAGAATCATCTTGCCAGTTTTGTGCTCCCCTAATTACTTCTGCACTGCCTATTTTAGAGTCACTTCCCTCCAAAGGGCTGTCAAGTTCACCACGAGAGGCTATGAATTCTCTTTATTAATGACTAGAACTGTCATTTTCTTTATGAATCCAGCATTGATTCTGGAAACTGAACAGAAAGCTGTGCATCCATCGCCTGTCCCAAAATGGACTAGAGCTTACCCTGCCCAGGTACTCTGGGCCATCGGTGCCAATGTTGAGGTCCAATATGGCACACACCCTCACACAAGCAAAGGTCAGTGGTGGGAGGGATTGTCTCAAAAGTCTGGATAAGCTGTCAGTATGGGAAATGACTCCCAGTCACTCCAAGCCACTCACTGGCTGGCCCATAGGGCCCTTCTCAAAGAAAATGAGCCTGTGGCACAGTTGACACCTGAAGTCATAGAGCTCTTGGCAGGGAGCTGGATGAGGTAGGACGGGTGAACAGAATGGCTGATCTAATGGGCCCATCTGGTCCTAATGTTTATGAAGCTATGAATCTGCAGCTCTATTGTCAGGAAGTCATGCTCAGACAGAACGAGCATGGAGAAGAAATAAAATTAAAACGAAAAGGCTTCTGCAGTTCTTTGAATCCTATTTTATCATCTGTTGACAGTATAGAGCTATAGGTACCATGTATCTACTCCAAATTCATTTTCACCCCCCCATTTAACTACAGAATTAAGCCAGGAGGACACCCATCGTCTTTGCCAGCTTGTGCTCCCAGCAGTCCCCTCACATATGCCAACACAAAGATGACTTGTCCCCAGGTCAGATGCTGGCAAGACAAGCACCTGTGGCAGGCAGGCCAATTGGGCAGTGTGGACAGGCCTCCTCCTCTTCCAACTGCAGGCACTGCTGGCCCACAAAGCTGCCATCCCTCCAAAAACAACTCACAGTTTCAGGGAGCAAAGGTGAATTGGAGTATGGACCCCCAAAGCCTTCTCAGCACACATGGCTTAGACCCAAGTTGCATGTTGCTGCAGAGGTGGAAGCCAGGTTCATGCTGCTCCCATCCCACTCCCAACACACCCGCCTGCTCCTCAGCTGATGGAAATGGGAGGCTGACGCAGCTGCAAAGCGTTGGTGCGTGGGCCCAAAATTCAAGGCTTGATCCCATCCCTAACAGCTGGCCCTGGGAGCAGCGGCAAACAACGGCAGGGGTGGGAAAGCACAGCAGGGAGGAGTACTCCTTTCCAGAAATTCCCTGCCCTTCCTTTCACTGCTGTGTTTACATGCAAGAACTGCAACAGCAGCTGGAGCCTCACCACTTTCCCCAGTGCTGGGTATTAACAGGTCAATAAAACGTGCCTTTGTGTCATGTCCCGGTGCTGTATTGAGAGCAACCTTAATCACAGCTGCAGGGAAATGAGATTACGGCAGGATATGGGCACTCTAAGCTGCTGTGCTCAGTTTCCCTTGCATGTGGTTGTTGCTCTCATTTGTCCATGTGTCACAGCGCTGGCCACCCTGCCAGTGCTGCCGTGTAAGTTAGAAGGGTGCCCGATAAAAGGGGACAACCAGACTGCTGTACGAGCAGCTGTACACCACAGCATGGCTACTGCATCATGCATTCCCTTCCTCTGGTCCTTCTGCTCAGCCTAGGAGAAGAGCAGCTCCCTGAAGTGCTACAAGGCAAAGACTTGCACCACTCAGTCCTCGCCTGCTCTTAATTTAAAGCCTAATGAAGACGTGATCTCTGTGCACTGCAAACTGGACTAAGGACACAGTGCTGGGGAGGCAGGAGATGGTGAGGACTCGGAATTCCCTGCTTCAGACCAGTTGCACCCTGCAGACCCTGCTCTAGGCCCAGCAGAAACAATTAAAGCACAGGTTTCCTTCAGTAGGGATGACCCAGGAGTCATCCATGGCAGCTAACAAACAGGGTCTCCAGACAGGTAGCCAAGAGCTAAGTGCCTCAAGAGAAGGTAAACTGAGGCACCAGCTAAAGCCTGGCACAGGGTCAACTCAGAGGAGCCAGGGGAGCAGGAAATGACAGTGTGCATCACTTGACCCTCAAGAAATGTTGCCAGTGCAAGTGGCCCCTCCAAGCGACCCCCCAGGAGGGATGTGGGCAGTACACATTGGGGTGTGCTGGACTTGGCCTTCACTTGGCAAAATACCTTTAGCACTTCTTGCTGGCGTGCAAATCCTATCTGCCATTACTCATCTAGAGGGAATTAAGTACATCTAAGAAGCAAAACATCTACAATGTCTTCCTTCCAACACAAACAGACTCATTTTTGTTTTGCCTGAAGTCTCCAGCCCCCTCTAGTTGCACAGTCAATAAAGCAGCAGTGATGCTTCTCAGGACCGGAGCCCTGCATCCCCTCAGGACTAAGCTACCAGGAAAAGCATGGTTCACTGGAAGTGCCCAAAATGAGAAGCTGCTTAGTCAGCTCCTGCTCTCCATCACCTGCCTAGAACTGACTGGGCCCAGGAAGGTCTCAGCTGCCCTTACTTATGTGCAAAGGAGAGATGGGACACACTGCCCTTGACCACCATGCCTGCAGGAGATGCAGCTGTGAGCTGAGCACACTTTTGCTCTCAAGGCAATGGGCAAGAGAGGATCTGCCCTGCTACTATGCAGAACTGCACTTTTTTGTTGCAAAGTTAACCTGCCTGGCTTTCCTTTGTCACACTCTGCAGCACAGCCAGTGTACATTCAGCTGGGACCAGCCTTCTGGGGCATAGCACCAGTGAGGGAAACCTTGTGCTCTGCTCCGTAGGATGGGCCATAACCATATGTAAGGAGCACAATGCCTGCCATTACAGGGCATTGGACAAGCTACCAGGATGGAACTTCCCCTGAGGGCAGGCTATCCTGTCACTGTTCATCTCCCAGGAGCAGCTTGGGCTGGCTGCTGTCAGAGGCAAATGACAACCAGCGACAGCAGCTCAGACACAGCATGACAGTCCTTCTTCCCCTCTCTTCCTGTCTAGTTCCCTTCTTTGTTTGGGCTATTGATTCAGCAGGGGAGGCAGGAAGGCTGTCACTCCCCTCTTTGGTTTCCCCAGAGCCACCCGACTCAGACACTCTGGGTCAGTTTGGTGGCAAGATACCCACCCACAGAGAGAGAGAGCATGAAGGAGTGAGGTCCTACTGCACAACAAGATATAACTAAATAAAATATATCTAGGGGGAAAAGGCATTTGAAGCAAACAACAGTGCCAGGCAGTGAATGGATTACTGCAAGGTGGCAGCATCTGTTCCCCTGGATGACTGACAGCATTGCTGTATGTGTTAAGACACAAGATCCTTCCTTCCTGGCTAGCCATACTCCCCAGGGGTGCAAGCTATTAAAGCCAGGTTCTGATCTGTCTCACTGACATCGAACGCCTCCCTCTTCTTTCCTGGATACAGCTACAGCTTCAAAGAGAGAACAGCCCAACCTGATCCAGCTCTGCCTGACAAGGAGGACAAGGGACAGGCTGTTACCTCTTTCATGTGCCCTCTCAAGTTTGCATGCAGGAGATTTCTTAATGTCCATCCTGTTCCGTGATAAGGGGCAGAGGTGACTGAATTTAGATCAGCTCTTAATCCATTAATTTTGGTGCATGAAAACTGATAGTGTCACGGAGAGCCTGGCAGCACTCAGCCAGTCAGTGACACAGGAATGGATAAGCAGTTGCGTTAATTTGCCACCTGTTTGTAGCATGCTGAGGTAGCTACTGTTCCAGGTGCTCTGCAAATTCAAGGAGGCACTGATGTCTCAGTTCACAGTTTCAAAATGGAATTGGCAATGGAATAAGACACATCTTTGCTTTATTAAGGGGAAAATAACATAAGGAAAGAATATGAGGGTAACACCAAAGCTGAACACTCCGTGGCTTAGGGTATTTACCTACAGAACATCAAAGCAGCATGGAAGACAGGCAGTCCTGAGTCCCAACAATTGCTCACCTCCCATCATTACCATCAACAATATGGTTGTTGGATCCCTTACACTGCTGAGACCATAATCTATGAATGTAAGTGAGAGAAACTATCCAGAGCATTCAAAGCAAAGTCCAAAATGACCTTGTATCCGTCTGGCATGAGTCAGAAAGAGAAACCAATACAGCAAGGCACAGAAGGAACAAGAATGACTCACCAAAGTTCTCCCCACCCCAGATGTCCATGGCACTGTCATATTTCCCCAGGTGGTTGAACCAGGCTTTGTCAATCACAAACAGCCCTCCAGCAATGATGGGTGTCCTGCAGAATGGGTAAGGAAGAGAGGACACACTTTCAAACACTGCCTGAGCATCTGGATGCACAGAAGCAGCCCTTCCCTTTGCCTCCTTTTCCATCACTGGGACATGACCTATGTACTTCCTTCTCACCAAAAAAAAGGACAGCGTACTTCAAAATGCATCTGAGCCTTTCTTTCTGTTGCCTTGGTATTTTGCTGTCAGTCACAAATTGCCTGTCACTTAATGACTGGCTAATGCACCCGTTAGTACAACTCCTACAGGCCCAAAGTTCACAGCCCTGATTGTAGGCTTCAGCATCCAAAATGCACTTAGCACTTGGGGGGTTATTCACTCAGACCGGCTTTTTGCCTGGAGCCAGCCTATTAAGAGCACCATTCCACTGGGGAGAGGAAGGCAGAGCCAATTCAGAAGGGCTTTTTAAAAGCCGTCACTAGCTGTGTGATCTTTATTTCAAAACAGGATTATTTTTCAGACTTTGGATTAGCTAAGAAAACTGCACAGAGAAGGTCCATGGAGGAGGGGAGGGCAGACCCAGAAGACAGCTTGAGGAGAATCACTGTTTGCTAGCACAAGTCTCCTCCACGCCTCACACCCCAGCACTTCATGGATGGGGCTGCAGACACCAGCACCAGGCTTGCTGCCAGGAGAGATTTTCAGCAGAGCGAAGAACTCCCTCCATCCCACGGCATGAGGACAGATGGCTTCTCTCCTCTTCAGTTTTGCTGTCTCTCCTGCACTCCCTATTTCTGAGGAGTCTTCAGTGAGGTCCAGACAAGCAGCACTGATCTGGAAAGGCTGGCCTAGACACCATGTTATCATGTGGGCCAAGGGCACTGCTTTATTTTTAAGTGAGAGCTGAGCTGAGAGAAGTAGTAGTCTACAGCACTGGGCTTTTTCCTTAACCACAACCCTTAGCACTACTAAAACACCAACAATCATAAATATATCCCTTCTACCTTTGTGGCACTCTCAGCTTTAGTGCTGGGGGTGAAGCTGTACCGCAAAACCCAGGGTAGCTAGAAGCTTGCTATAGGTATTAGAAGTTCAGAACTGTCCTGGAAGAAGCAGCACACTGCTGTGGTGCATGGGGACACATGAGGTCAGAGGAGAAGCCTGTCCTGCCCCACAGATGCCTCCTACCCCTTCTTGACTTACTTAATGGGTTCGGTGGGATCAAGTCTTTTGGCTTTCTGCTCCGGGGAAAGCTGCTCCCATTTGAAATGCAAACTCCAGTCGAAACCTAAAACCAAAGTAGAGAAGTCCCATGGGGACATTAGAAATTGGTATGAATTGGGAGGCAATGCAGGATGCAGAAGCTGTGTTTGATGAAGCATTTTCCCCACTTTGAAATGACTTAAGCCACAGAGATGCAGCTCTTGGGAGAAGAATCCAATCACTAACATATTTTACTACTACGTATGAACAAGAAACAACACACTGCATTACAATTGCAAAGTCAAGCACTCCAAAGGCAGGAAAAGTCGGAATTAAAGCTGCTGCTGAAACCCTACTTAGTCCCCTTGTGCACACAGACACACGCTCTGACGGATACTGCATGCTACAAATAGCACAGGCATACTAATAAGCGCTACAGTTGTATCCTTCATTTATTGCCTAGACATCCCCCATCTCCTCCTGTCACTTTCAGTGCTGCCCAAGGGTGGCTTTGACATGACCCTTCTTTCCTGCCTGACTGTCTTATCCACTGTAGCAAACACCATTCCTCACGCCACGCTCACCTGTCCCTAGAATAGCCGGGAAACAGCCAGTGGGGAGCACTGAACAGCGCTAATGCGCCTTTTTTGTGAGGCAGCAGGAGCCAGAGGTGTGGTGCAAAGCCACCATCTCCTCAGGCCAGTGCATGTTCACACCACTGACGGACACCAACAGGGCATGCATGACTCTGGGACTTACCTCCTCTGAGGTCTGAGGAAGCTGCCACATAAGCAAAAGTGTCCAAGTTGATGATGTCAATAACGGGGCTGACCACTCGGGTGGGATCCTGGAAAGCAGGACCGAAAAGACCTATGACTTCAGATGACACCACTCAAACTGGTCGAAGGATTCTCCAAACTGCTGCAGACATCAGGTGGCTGGAAATGTTGGTGTCATTCAGGTTTGTCAGGGATCAGTGCCCATCACTACCTCCTCCTCCTCAGCCATCACATCAATTCAACCAAGGAATTAATGGCTGCAGCACCAAGTGGCAGAAGTACTGCTGGGAGCCAGGGGCATGTCAGCAAGAGAGGCTGGAAAGGCAGGCACTGTCTGTCCTGGGAAAGAGGGCTGTGTGCTGCTGGGCTGCTGAGCTGGCATCTCCCACCAGCTGGGGCTTCACCCGCAGTCTCGCCCTCCACAGGCTGAAGGCCTGGATGCAAAGCACCTCCTGCCTTTTGCAAATTCACCAATGTATTCCCCTTTCACCTCACTTTTAACCAGATTTCAGAAATCAAGTGACAAACAGGCAATTGAAATGACAGAGGAAAAACACAGCTCAAATACAGTTATTTTTTTCAATGCACAAACTATGGCAATACAGTTAAGAGTTTTGCCAAAGGTGTGAAAGGGTTAAAAAAAGAAGACCTGATTTATTTAAAATAGTTGGTGGTGATTTAATTAACATCTTGTTATGGGCAAAGAGATTATACAAACAGTTATGAACAAAAATATCTACAGGAGGAAGAGACTCTGACAGCTTTGACTGGTCTCTTATCTCCCTTTTCCTTTTCAAAAATCCCAAACTCCAATTATAGCTCAAACTTCAAGGTTTTACCCTCACTAGATCAAATTGTTTTTCACAGCCATACAAAGGAAAGCATCTGAGCACACACAGGCTTGCTCTCTCGCTGGGAAAAGACTTTGTTTTAGAAATTAGTCCTGACAAAGGAGTATTCAAATGCATCTGTAGGAAGAAGCAACCAAAGGCCACGAGCTGGCAGCTGGACTAGAGCCGATTTTCCAATTGAGCATGACAAATACTTGGTATTTCCATAACAAGGTCAAGTCAGAGGTCTTACCATCACTTTCTGTGAGTCAAACATCTCACTGAAAGGGCAAGGTCTGCTGTATTTATGTATTGCATGGGGAAACTCAAGTCACATCCAAGCACGATGAACCTTTCAAACCCATCAAACCCATCAAACCCATCGTGGCTGCTGCACAGTCCCCCCCAAGCTGCCACAGCCCAGTACAGCCATGCATCCTGCAGCTGCCTGAGGGTAGGGGAAAGGTTTTAAGCAAAGCATCTGCTTTGTGTGCTGAACACTACAGGGAAAGGATTGTATACACTCATTTAAAACTTGCCCCTCAAGCATCTTACTGGTAAGCACTGCTAGTTAGCTGACACTCATCCCCAATTTCAATTCCACTGCTACTCATTGCACAGCACAACTTCTTGTAAGAAAATCCCCTTCACATGTGGGCTGAGTGCATTACTGCAAAATACTACCCTTGAGCAGTGCTGCCTTCCTCCTGCCTCACTTTCCCTGCTATATCCTCAGAACATTTATATTTACTCAGCTTTCATCAAGGTCTGTCTGACCCTCAAAAGAAAAGCGCGGCATGCTCAAGAGCACAGCGTTGTTGCTATGATTTATTTTGGGCTGAGCACCAATCTTATTATAGGCAGCTTCATCTCTCTGTTTTTTTGATACCCACCCATGGCAGGGCATGTTAATGTTAACAACACCCAAACCTTCAATCCTCTTTCACAAACCTGAGAATTCATTTCTCCAATATACTTCTCAAACATACCAACGTATGGATCTAAATGAACAGCAAAAAAACTCTGAAAACAGTCCTGAAGATTACAGATACATTTCAGTCTTGGAGAAGGACCTTGACTGCAGCTTGTCTCCCAGCCTCTACACCATGACCTTGTAATGGTCAACAAAAAGGGCCACATTTGCTCCTCTGGCCCCACAGCAGGATTAAGCAAGGTAAGAGGGCCAAGCTGTCCCTCATGTGCGTCCCCCTTCCCAAGAGATCACCAGACTGGAGAGGTATTTGAGCTGGATGTAGGGGGGTCACCATTCATTGGTTCATCCCAGTGCCATTTGCAAATCCAGTTTTGGGGCAAGCTTGTTGAGTCATACTGTAAAAATACCTCAGGGTGCATAATTACATTTTTAGAAAAGTTATTCAGTTGAAATGCACCATTAATGGCTTTAGAGATATTTGTTCCATAAGTAAAAACAAGAGCCCACACACTCTCAGTCATGCATTTGCAAACATGCTGGTGCAAGACACCGACCATCGTTGTCACTCCCTGGGACACACATCCTCCCTGACACAGGTCTGAGACCCCCCCAGACTCCCCCTCATTCCCCCACACTCCATCACTTGCTTTTCCTTCTTATTTCCAAATCCATATGCGGGGTATGTGCTGCCCACACCCATGAGTGGTCAGCCTGGGGGGGATACCATCAGCTGCTGGGAAAGCTTGATGTAAGGCTTGAGGGGCACTTTCACATGGGTGCATGGTGGCACACACAGGCTCTGGTGTTTCTGCCATGGAAACTGCAGGAATAGCTGCTCTGGCTGAGAAAACAAGGGAAGTGATGTGCAGGGGTGGGTGGCTGGTGGTGGCAAAAGTGCCCAGGTGTGCTTTGAGGCACTCAGCATCCATTTACTTGGAACTTAAATCACATTAGCTCAAAACAGACTGTTCCTAGGAGTAACAGAGTGAGAAAATGCTCTTCCTAGGCGGCTGATCCTCATGGAGCAGTTGGACAGGGAACCCATCTCTTGCACACAGCCTGAAGGTGGCAGCAGTAACATTTCATACACTTCACTGATCAATATTTTAACCCTGATGGAAAGGATGGGTACAGTGGGCCTGGGAAGAAAGAAACCAAGGACTCTGCTCTTACCCTGCAGCTCTTGTGAGCAGTTAAAAAGCAAGCAAGTGGGACTTCCCTCGCTTTGCAAGTCCCTCAACACTCTTTGTAGTATGTCTCCCTTGCTGCCTGGGGCTGCAAGATACTGGGCAAGGTGAGGGCAGCAGTGCAAGCTTATAGACCTCCTTACTTTCAGCTGGAGAAAGATTCAGTCCAGAAGACCAAATAAAAGAGTCCACAGAGGTGATATGTGCATTTGATGCAGTATTCAGACCAGGAGGCAGTGAAACTCCCATGGTGATGCTGCACATGGCACCAGAGCTGAGACTGATAATATGAAAAGACCATTTTAATTACATTTATCAGCAGCACTGTGGGCCCAGCCTGCAAACCAAGGTTGGGACCTCTCCAGCACTGGCTGCACTCTGAGTGCCAGCAGCACCAACAGCCCTCCCCATTGCAGAGGGACCTGTGACCTGATGCTCTGCCCTCTTCCCCTGTCCCATCACTGGTGCATGGAGGGTAGGAACAGCACAGAGCTGCTCTGGCCCAGCTAGAACAGCTATCACATATGGAGATGTGAAAAGCAGGATGCCTTGGATGAGGGGCACCGTGAACACCAGCCAGGCAGGTTTCTCCATGTCCCACCACTTCAGCTTTCCCTTGCTCCTCAGATGCCCTTATGTCAATATAGTTCAGTAATTTTAAAATTACTGAGTAATTAACACTAGGAATGAGGAGCCAGAGGTGTAACAAGGGTGAAGGAACAAGGCACAGAAAAGGGAAAGGATTGTGCATCCGTGCTGAAGCTGAAGGCTTCATCCCCTGCACCCTGGTGTCAGCAGGTCACCAGCACAGAGCTCCCCCTGACTGGAGTGCCAAGGCACAGGAACCTCCGTGTGCACGTCTGGCGAGAGAGTCGCTGCCAGCGAGAAGCGAATGTCATTGTCTGCTCCGAAATCAGCAGAATTTAAATCCTATTAAATCAATTTATTAGAGCTTAATTTGCATGAAATTAAATTCGGCCCCTATTCAAGGAGCCGTCACTCCCTTAAATCATCATCACTGAGCATTTTACACGAGCCTAATTAAAAACTCTGCTGGAGCACTGCCCACGTATTCCCCTTTCACCACTCAATCTGTGCTTGCTAGTTAAGAGTCCCACTGCCCTGGGAGACACCTTGTCCCACCTACCCACACGCTCTCCCAGTCGCAGAGACACCTCATCTGGCTGTTGGGTGGAGGAAGACCAGAAAAGGCCACTCTGTACCCCTAAGGTTTATCACCTCCTTACTCGGATGCCTGGGATGCAGTTGGTTATGAGTGGACGGTCATGCCCATCGAGAGGGAAGAGGAAGTGGACATCACTGATACACCCCCTGAGGGTGATCCTGGTCTCTCAGGAACACTCACCTCTTTGATCCTCTGCAGCAGAGGGAGCAGCCAGTCCTTATTCACCTCACAGTGACTGTCCAGAAAGGTCAGGACACCTGCTTTTGCCACATCTGCCCCTCGGATTCGGGACCGGATCAGACCTATTCAGGGACACACCACATCAGCTGCTGTCCAGATGGCTGGGTAGCACCCCCAGGCTCCTCCAGCATGGTCTCCTGCACTCATGCATTCCCTGGGTTTTGACCTGCCTGAACCTCATTCAGATAAAACACAGCCCAGGTTCATTACCTCCTTCCTGATGCTGCGAGGTATGCTAACCATTTCCTAAGGTCCCCAAAGCAAACAAATGGCTCCACCAAGATATAAGATTTATGCCATTTACGTCAATCCTTAATTTGCACAGCTAATTCTGCTGTCACATTCTGGGGCAAAACATGACTCAAATGCTTTTGTGACCCCCCTTTAGGTAATAAATCTAACACAGACACAGGGCAGTGGGGAATGTGCCAGGGGAGTTTAGGGTGGGATCACCTCATGCCAGAACTAATCTTTTCTTAGACTGTGAACTTTCCCCTGCTGTGCCCCCTTCTGTGTCCCAGTGACCCCCAGATCTCTCACCCGCTCTGGGGGCACTTGCTGATCTGCAGCTCAATGGGAACACATTTTCTACCAAGGAAACAGAGTTGGTTTTCAAGGTTCTAAGAGCCCACTTGGCTCATCAGGGCCCTGATGGTGAATTTAGAATCCTTTGGAGATGGGAGTAGATTGCTGCATGCGTTTGTGAGAGAGAAAAATGAAAAAAGAGGGAGGTCATGAAAAGCAGCTGCATACATGGATTTCACACTAGACTTCAGCAAAATCATTGCTCTTAAAGATGCTCTGTTCCTATTAATGCAGGAGTTAAAAAGCTTTTCAACATTCCTCCTGCATGCAGTTGATGCTCAAGTGAACTGCAGCACAAGAAAGGAAATGGTCTGTTGGCAAACAGGAAGGGATGCAAGTGACTCGAGGAGAGCAGAGCTTCTTTATGAAGGAGAAACAGTGGCAATATGAGTGGACATAGGGACAGACAAAGAGAGATAGAAGGGTTTCAGGGAGCAGTCACACATCAGGTCCATGCAGAAGGTCACCGACTTTCATATTAAAACTCCCTAGAGGAACAGGGTCAAGGAACATCCTCTGAGCAGGAGGGAGAGGGACAGGAGAACAAAGCCTGGAACAATCCAGCATTTGCCAAGGTCACCTCCTACAATACACTCGTCACTGTAGCTCTCTCTGCAACTCCTAAGATCTCATGGGTAGGTATGTGTTCTGCACCAACCCCAAACCTCCCGAAATCCCAGCAGGCCCTGAGGGATACAACTTAAGTGATGTATTGAGCAATGTAAGCCCTGGGTAAGTGGTGTATTAAGCAAGGTAAGGCTGGCTTCCCACATTCTGACTGATTTATAGAGCTCTAAAACCTGTGGGTCTACGTCCTGGAGATAAACACGTGTACCTCCATCACACGGGACAGAAAGGTGAGAAGGAGATGAGGGTCTATGAAGACCTCCCTTACTCTCCTGCCAAAGCAGGTGTGTCTCTTACACCCATGAAATTGGATGCCACCCTGTCACCAGACCTGCAGAGCTGAAACCCTCTGCAGAAAGAAACCACAATGCATCTCCACTCCTCAGTGTCCTCAACCCAACACCCACCTGGACTCACACCTTTGATTTGCGGCATGAAAAAACTTAGGGTTTTGTTCTCCTAATACTGCAAAGCAGAATTTGAAAGCACACGTGCAGGCTATGGAGAGCTGGAAAATGTCTCAAAAGGTTGCCAGCAGCAGCCCAGTAGGACATACGTTCATCCTCCATATAGCCCTTCTTAATCTTTCAAATATAATTAATTATTTAAAAAAAAAATCCCACAGAAGCAGCAGGAGCAGATCTCCTCTCTTTCATTAGAGCAAACATCTTTACAAATAAGACCCGGGGCTTTGTTTTGCCTGTTCTAATTTTCTGGCTAATAAGCTACAGCTGAGCCTCACTGGATATCTTAATAGTCCCATCTTTTTCAGTAAGAGCGGGGAGATCCCTTTCAAATCCAAGCCCTTTATCACATCCCCTTTTATAATAGCCCCCCTGTCCCCAGGAGCCACTGACCTCCCTTGTTGGCCACTGCATGGAGGTGTCCCCTGACTCCATCGCTCTCACACCTCCCAAAATCTGGGTATCCCACCTGGGTTGTTGGCAGGTAGCTCTTACCTTCTCGCCGTCCATTCCGCAAGCACTTCACCTTGGGGAGCTGGCCCAGCAAGCGGCAGTCATCAGCTTGGGAAACACAAAAGGGAGGACATGTCACCCTCAGCCCTCATGGTGGCTCTGGCAGCAGAAATGGGGAGTCCTAGGGGAGACTGGGAGCAGGGAGAGGACCCTGTCCTGGACTGGTTGATGGCTTGTTAGGGTGACAGCACTGCTGGGTCACGACACTCTTACCCCTCAGCTCATGCAGCATAAATCCCAACTGGCAGAGCAGCAGTTTTCATGAAACTAGTGTAAATTCAGCAGACTGAAACTGAGAGCAGCTGAGTTATGCTCTAAAATCAGCACAGAAGAGTTGTGGTTGGGATCAGAATCTGACTTTTTGCACAGTAATGCAAATTACTATTTTTGGTAGCTGCAAAGCAATGCACAAGCTGTTTGATGTGCGTCTGGTTAGCAGGGCAGGAGCTTCCTGTGGTGGCCTGGAGGCTTCAGCGAGGAGGAAGAGATGGTCAAAGAGAGCCCTGTGGAGCAAGCTGGGGGCTCCTCATGCCCTGGGTAGCAGCTCTATGGGGCAGAAAGGCCTGACAGCCACCTACACCTGAGCTAGGGAGATCCTGCAATCCCACACACAGTCACTGCCACTGCTCTTGCCCTGGTGCTGCCTGCAGCATCAGCATCCATCTTCACCTGGATTTCTCCCAGTGGAGATGGTGGAGGATGTCAGAGCAGGGCCAGAGCTGGGTCTGCAGGCAGATGCACTCATCACAGCCCCCTCTATCTCTGCACCCTCATGTTGTGACCTCCACAACCCCTTCATGCCTCTCATGGCTCTGTCTTCTTTTCCCTGGTGCTAAATAACATGAACACGTGTCCCATCCCCTCTGCCCAGCTCCTGCACCTGTACACACCTCCAAGCACTTTCATCTCCTTCAGCAATCTTGGCTGGTAAAGAGACATCACTGTACCCATACCCAGAACAATCTGGGGACAGAGCTGAGACAGGGGAGCACAAGTGGCAGGGCTTGGCTACGGATCTACAATGGAATTCTCCTGGGAATAGTGGGAATTCACATGCAGAAAAACTGCATCCCAGTGAATAACAAGGCCAGCAGGCAGAGAGAGGTGAGAAATGAGACACAACTGGGCATGACATAAAAGCACTAATTGTTTGGGGTGGGTTGCAGGGAAAAAACTGACCACGTGTTGTGTATTATGCAAATACATGCATTTTATGTAAATGCATGCAGAGCAGATGCCAGCAGGCTCAGACTATCACAGGAAAGAAGATGTCAGAGAGCTGAGAAGTGCTGAGTAGTTGAGAGGCTGCTCTAAGTTGCGCAGGAAACATGCTCCCCTTTGGTGCCCTGGGATGAGTGTAAACTCAGCCTTGGTCATTCTCCGTGGCTCATGGCACTTGGCATGCTGTAGGAAGGCAAGTGCTTTGTTTATTTAGCCAAATACCTGGCATTTATTTCCTCCACCCTTCAAAAATCCTGCTCCACTGTACTCCAGGGTAGCTCAAGTCCTTGTACCTGCTCCTTTTCCCCATCACAGACTTGACTAGTCTGCCCACCCTGTGTGCTAGTGCTACTCCAAAGCTCACTGTAATAATGGCAGCTCCTTCCCCTAGCTTCAGCAACTTCCCAGGGAGGTGTCAGTGCCAAGAAGTGGGTCTCGTGTGAAATCTGTCCCTAATGCTCTCTGAGGCAGTGCCTATTTATAACATCCAAGAGCAAAGCCTAGGTTTGTATTTTCAAAAACTTGTCTGGCTTTGTTTTCAGGTTTCCTAGTAAACAGCTACATTTCGCAGCTCCTTCAAATGTGTCACAGACCACTCAGCCAGTTTATCATCCTTTTCATGCCTGAGACAGGATTTTTGAGCACTTACTCTCAGCACCTGGATCTTTGACTCATGCATCGCACTGGGCAAGGTCTTTAGCTGGGGTGGTTCCCTGGGAGTCCCTGGGGTTTCAGCTACCTTCTATTGGAGACCAGACCTATCGATTTAACTTGAGTCATGCTATTAACTGAAAGAACAGCAGGAGGATGTGGGCAGGATGTGTGGTACACAATGCTATTTATGGTGCATCTCAGAAATGGGAAACCCACACAGGGAATCCTCATTATATGGGTGAAAAAAAAAAATCAAAGAGTTGCTGACCACCTACAAAAAGGTATGCTGAACATATACATAGGTCCAAAGGGTTGGACTGTCATTATCCCCTGCAATTCCAGTGGTATCAATGCAGAACTGCTCGTGGCTGCAGCTGAAAGCCAGATCAGACACACCATGGCAGTGGTAAGATACAACCGTGTAAGGACTGGATTCATGTCTACTGGACATAAAAACGATTTGCTGTGTGCTTTTCTTGTATTATTTTCACGAAAAGAGATTTGATCATTTGGAATTTGAATTCTCCACACGGCGATGCAAACCTGGCACAGCAGGGTTTGCTCTCCAGAGCTACACAGCTTTGAATTTCCTTCCACTTCAGCAAACTCTCTCCCATCTCTGCGTGCATCCCAGTCTCTCACAGGCTCTTTCAGTTTAGCCTCCTGCTTTTAACACAGAAAGGGTCACTTACGATCATCACTGTAGTCATCCACTAGTATGATTTCATGGACGAGGTGCACTGGGGTGCGGTTCAGCACGCTAAAGAATGAAGAGAGAAAATCCATGACAGTGCTTGACCAAATTAACAACCCAGCAAACGGAGTGGAAAAACTTAGAAACTGATCTCTGCCAAAGCACAGAAAACCAGGCTTGGATTTCCAGAAAGAATACAATAGATAAGACCCAGAAACCACTCCCCAGTAATCTACAGTGCCTGGCTATCAATTCCCTGTAGCCTGATCTAAGAGCCAAGCGCTCAGTATTCCTGGGAAATACCTGAGATTCACCCTTATCACCCTTGTGAGCAAAAGCAGAGCACCACATAAAGCCAAGAAAAACTGGCTTTTCAGCAACACGCACATTGCACCGAGATTCCTAAGTGGGCTTACAGCAAAGCTGCTGTCACCCCAACACCTCCTCTGGGGCTAATGATACGGTGTCCAGCAACAGCAGGGCCAACACAGAGAAAATTACCCAGCTCAAACCCATCTTTACACAGCTCACAGCTGCGGCAGGACAACTCCTGTTTTTATCCATGAGCTGATTGTGTCTGAGAGGCTGCCGAGAGGATAAGAGCAGGGTTGGAGCGCACCTAGTTAATGAAAGAGAGAGGCTGGAGGATGTGGTTCACAGCTCCCTCCACGTGGACGGACACTGTGAAACACAGCTGAAAGCTACAACCTTCCCCTTAATTATGCCACCAAGGGTTTTTTTAGTAGCATTATTATTATTAAAAAGCCTAGACCTGTTCTTTCTCTTCCTCTCACAGCGCAGAGGTTGGCAGAATTACACTAGCTTAAAATCCTGCCCCAGCAAAGGGTCAAGGCTGACTTCTTGAAGCAGAAACCCCAGGACATCCCAAAAGTCTCCTAAGTGCTTGGCTTGGGCTTTGATAATGCCAGTTGGGTTGTACAGGCTTTTCCAGCATTTAAACTTCTTTGTCTTCATCCTGAGCATGGTTCCTTTTTCACACAGGATTTAAAATCCCCCCAAATTTCAGATCTTTAAAATTCCTTCTGGCATAAGAGGGCAGTCACCTGACTAGCTAACAACCTTAAATCCCCTGATCCCTGCAGATCCTCATTAACAGGTTTTCCTAGTCTCTCAGGATCCCAAAACTCCAGAAAAAAAAAAAAAAAAAAGGAAATCTGGAAAAACCACATCCCTGGCCCAGACCCTAGTCAAGAGAGCTACAAAGGGCAGGATCCCCAGGAGACATGGGTGCTTGGGAGCCACACTGGCAGAAATGCAGAAGGGTCTTACAGCCTTACCCCTGGATATCTGAGGACATTCACCAGTGGGTGAATTTCTCTGATGAAACCTTCTTGATGACAACCTACAAGACCACTCCACCCAGGGGATGGCCCTTGCCAGGTGTCTGCTGCCTGCACTGATGTACACCCCCCACATACACTTCAGAGAACTGAGCTGGATTTTTTTGGAAGGCGTACAGGATATTCCAAGGCAGATGCTTGAAACAGAATCATAGAATGGTTTGGTTTGGAAGGGACCTTAAAGATCATCTAGTTCCAGCCCCACTGCCATGGGAAGGGATGCCTTCCACTAGACCAGAGTACTCGATGCCCCATCCAATCTGGTCTTAAACATGTCCAGTAAATGGGCATCTACAAATTCTCTGTGCCAGTGCCTCACCACCCTCACAGCAAGAATTTCTTCCATATATAATGGATCCTCTCTGCATGTTGGGGTTTTGCTTCTTTTTCCCCCCAAACAGCAATCCTGAAAAAAGGGGACTTTTCATATCAGACTGGAGTGGGTAAGCCTGGCACCTCCCTTGTGGATGTCCTCAAAAATCACTTCCAAGAATGACTTTCCGTGGAAACACAAACTCTTCCAGTTTCAGGATCTTAGCAAAAACCATTTTTTCCCCCACTTCAGATGCCTTGCACGTTAATGTCAGAGTGGGGAGGCAAAGAAAGTTGCTGTCCCCTGTGCAACAGCAGCTGTGGCCACTCTAACATCACTATGGCTCGTACCAAGCAGAATTAGACCACACCGCCTTGCCAACATCCAGTGCCTGCATGGAGTACTAGGAAAAAGTGGCTGAGCGCCCCTCCTCCCGCTGGGGCACACAGAACAATTTAGATGTGCTGTTTCCACCTGTCAAGTGTTTTTTAATTATTATTATTAATAGGTTTGTTATTTTTTAAAAATCCCCACACGCAAGAGCTGAGTTCAGCAAATTACCGCAGCCGAGCGTCAGTAGAGAGAGACAGGAGAGCAATATCACGCTCAGTGGAATATTTAACAAGCGCTGATTGCCTGGAAACCTAACTCAGTGAAACCTGCAGGAAAGAAGCAGGCTTGTAAAAAAGCCAGCAAAATAAATAAATAACCCATGGAGAGAGGGAGGGGAGGAGGCAGCGGGCAACTTGAACATTCTAATCCTGCCTCTGCCTAGTCTCCCCTATGGATTTGGCTGCCAGAAGTGCAATGCAGGGCTTAGCTCTACAAGAAGGTGGACACAAAAGGGGATGAGTCTTGCTTTTGCTGGTACCAGCCAGAATAACTCAACCAAAACTGTGGCACTAGGCTGTGCAGACTCAGACCTGGGCTCTAAGTGGTACTCCATGCCTTTGGAGGAATTTCCCCAAAGGCAGCTCTTACGGAAGAAAATCCAGCATGAAAATTCCCACGGTGCTGGGTCGGAAAGATGTGCAGCCCTGCCGCTGCTCTGCTGCTCCTTCTGTTCCCAGGTTAAGGAACTTGCTGCCAACTCTGTGCCTGGATTTGCCACACAGTAGGTCATGGAACATGTCCCCTGAATGCCAGCAGTGGCCATCTCTGGGATGCAGAGCACTGACCAGAGGGGGAGGGAAAATTTAGCCAGCATGCTGACCTACAAGGGAAGGACATCTCCAAGGACTCCTCTGGCTCCATAAACCCTCATCCTTCCACGGAGTTAATGACAGACACCAGTGTGGGTGACACAGCATCCCCTCACCATGTATCATCACAGCCCTCTCCCATCAAATCTCTTGTGGGACTCCCTTACCACATGACACTTTTCCAAAACTACAGTGGACAACTCACCCTGGTGAGGGTGGTCCAAAGGCTGGCTCTAAGGGACCTGATGTCCACTGATTTCAGCACACTTTGAGCTCATTATTGCCCTTACAAGTCTGTGCACAGATCCCAGCAAGCCCAAAAACTGCTGATAAGCTAAGGGCCCCTTGCTGCAGGCACAAATTGATCCAAAGGCTGCAACACCACAACCATAGCCCACTTCCCAACTCAGCCAAGAGCAAGCACGCTGGCTTTCCAACAGAGCCACATCCACATCTCCAACACATATTCAGCCTGTGCTCTATTAATCACACGATAACGCACATGATGTTGGAAACACAGAAGACTATAAACACTCCTCCTGCGACACTCCTTGGGGAGGATGGGAAACAGAGGCACCAAATCCTGCACATTTTCGATGTTATGGGGATTTTTTTTCAGACAGACTATAAAAGCACTTCTAAAAATTCAAAGCTGGCTTTTCTATTACTTTTGCCTCTGCTTAGCTTTGATTTTTTTTTTAATACTTTCTTTTCTTTATGTCTGTGCATGGCTTTTTTCTCCCTTTTATATGAGTAAAATCAGAAGACAGTATTGTAGTTCTTTGAAGTCCCTCTGTTATTTATAGATTTCTTTCCCTGAAATCAAACATAGGTAGGTATATACTGCATTGATAGGCACTTTTTAACAAATGAAACAGCTTTTATACTCTGTTGAGACAGAGATCACAACATTTTCTCCCTTAAATTGCCACAAGTCCTGTTACCATCAAAATGAAAACTCATGCCTCTAGTCCAGAAAATGCTTACATTTACTCAATCCATTAAGACCAGATTCGCTGCTGAATTATCTTGAAAAGTCAATGCTGAAATTTTCTTTGTTTCAATGGATTTAGCAGACTTTATGCAGAAGTAGCCATGGAGAATTTCATCGTTAAGGTCCTTCTTTCATCCTCCTCAACAATTTGTTGGGATCCTTTTCCACCTACCTGGAGGTAAGTACTGGATCCAGCAATTTCACCTCC
This sequence comes from Platyrinchus mystaceus, assembly GCA_035041135.1. Lineage (NCBI taxonomy): Eukaryota > Metazoa > Chordata > Aves > Passeriformes > Tyrannidae > Platyrinchus > Platyrinchus mystaceus. The sequence continues at coordinate 8,592,890 of JAWWLV010000121.1, read as the reverse complement.
TAATAAATACCAGTGCAAAAGTCATCCTGGCATATAATATATGGACAACGTTTGTGTGGAGGAGTTTAGACCTTCTGACCAAAAGTCAGTATATTTTTGGTCACCACCCAGAATATCACTTGCTTTGGAGAGATGACTGTGGACATCGATCCTCAGGAACTCATGAACCCATTAATTCTCTCCATGGCAACATATTGGGACTTGTTGGGGGAAAAAAAAAACATCTTTGGGAGTATAATAAAGTGTGCAAAGGGCTAAGGGTCACAATTATCGAAATCAGACCACGAGTGTGGAGAGAAAATGCCCGCCAAAATGAGCTGCTTCAACAACCCCAAATGGCTAATTACGTAGGAAGAGAGACATCACACCAAGAATAACCATAATGAGCTTTGATTACACTGCGGCTTTCGCATTTTATTCTTTCAAATACCCACCAAGCTCTTTGAAATTCAAGGGTTCTCTTATGTTAACATCAAAAGGTAAAAGCGTGTGGAGGGCTGTGTACTCAGTCACCACGAGAGATGATTAGCAAATTAAGAAAAAAAAAAAAAGCCCAGGGTTTAAGTAAAAAGCAGGGGGAAAAAAAAAAGAAATGAAAAAATAGTCAGCACAAAGTGCTAATTATACAGTGTCTGTGCAACACCTGGCTTGTTTTTGCTTCTCTAATCAGGCTCATTTCAGCTATGGCACAGACTCTATATGGTGCCAACGCTGCCGAAGCAAGGAGGTGCACGGCTTTGTCACCTCCCTGTCTGGGATGTGTCTGGATACAGACAAGTTAGTGGCATGAGAGGAAGGTGTGAAGTGCTGGCTGTCCAGGACATCACTTCTCTTACTTATAAGCACTGGAAAATGAAAGGCACGATATTCTCTCTGCTAATTAATGACCTTAATATTTGATGTGGTATTCACAGCACTTGCATCAGGACTTTTGCCAAAGGATGTGTTTTGGTTTGTCAGCCAGAGGTAAATAATTAAAGTTTCCTTATTCCTCCTCTGAGCTCCCCAGCTGCAAGTTTGAAGAATAAATACATAAAAACCACTCAGCAGAGTAAACGGGACTGTCTCACTCTCTGCCCGGCAGGTCACCCACACAACAGGATTAAGATTCCCTTGCTAAATGCAGGATAGCATAGGATGGAAAGATGGGAAAGAAGAAATTGCTTGTTTTGTTTTAATTTTAAATGCCTCTGTATTGCTTATTTTCTCCCTTGCTGCTTCCTTTCCAAGTTGGGTTTACTTACATGGTCCCATCCCTGTACTGTTGGAGACTCTCAACATCTTTAAGGTACTGAGCCTTGGAGCTTGAAATACATGAAGTCAAATCACAGAGGATTAAGGAACTTGTTCAAGGTCATTCGAAAAGTGAGTAGTTGAAACAACCCAATGGTACTGTCTCCCGTCTGCACAGTTTAAAAAAATATTAAAAAATCTCAAGAGCTGCTTTGCTATTCACCATCTCCTCCTTTCTGGCCTCTTCTCCCCTTTTCTCTTTGCCTTTCTCATGACAGCCATTCCCTACCACCTGGGCAGTTGTACATGTTCACGAGCATAGTTGCGCCACATGCATTTATAAATGCTGACTACACCATTTGCAGAGATTTGGGCATTCGATTAACTTGGCCTTTTTTTTTCCCCCCTGCTTTCCTTCCAGCTGGCAAATGGTCAAAGATCATGAAACTTTTAAATGAATTCATTATTCAACACAGTCCACTAGCTTTTCCCAATAGGTCTGACAACGCAAAATGTTCATAAACGAACCGTCCCAAACACTCACAACGTGACTTGCGTAAGGGGTGGCTGTGGAGGCCACGTGTTTCTGCCCCTGCTTCACAGGTCAGAGCACTCACATCCCTACCAAGGGCCATGTGAAGCACACTGAGCCTGCCACACAGCTCAGCCTCAGAACTCAGGAAACATTAAAGCTCTCAAGCACCCAGGAAAATCACAGGAACAGCAAAATCCTTGCTGCTCATCACATACCTAGTCTCTTCTGCAAGAGGCCATTTCCTCCCCTGGTAGATGGAGCCTTTATCAGCATTTCCCTCTGCCACTCCTCTGTGTTTACATGGAGTTCTGCAGGAAGTGTCCCTTTGCTGGGATGGTGCCCTATGGCATCACAGCTTTGGACATGCCAAGGAATGTCCCTTTGCCCTGTTTCTTGCTCCTGCTGTGGCAATTAGCTGAAAACATTGTTTCTGCGACAAGGCTGGAAAATCCAGCCTGGAACTCAGGAAACCAGGTTTGCAGTTCAAAATCTTCCATCAGCCATAGACAGATCTATTTCTCAGTCTGTCCACCTGGGTTATCCCAAGAGTGCACCACAGAGATGTACTAGGGAGAGTAGGGCAGAACAAGTGGCCAATTTAGTCACCACTACACTCAAAGCACATGGCCACAGACTGCCCCAAAAGACACAAAGCACTGTCAGGAGGACAGAGTTTGTTTTGAATGGCCATGGAAAATGATCCATGTTGCTACAGCCACTGTGGGATGGACTTATCTGGAAGATCTAATTAAACTAAGTATTTGCTGAGCAAGAGGGAAAAAACCCAAGCAGTCAGATGGCAGAGCAAATTAACCTACAGAGGCTGAAGAGGCAGATGTGCTCTCAGCTGGGTCCAAAAAGAGGCAGGGAGGTTGCAATATGTGCACAATCACCACCAGAGAGGAGCAGAACAGGAGCCATGTCACCAGCACAACTTGACACCAAGGGTTGGTATTCCTAGCATTGGTTGGATCAAAGCAAGCCCCTGTGCACTGCATCCAGGAGGAAAACAGTAAACCCTGATGCCAAGAGGCCACCTCCAAACTATGGGGACCAGAAAAAGGAGGGTCAGCTCAGGATCTCAGCCCAGGGGAAGGCAGAGAAGACATGGGTGCCGTCTCAGTACCTCACTGTCCAGGCTTGCCTCTGTGGTGCAGCTCAGCGGAATTCTCTGCTGGGCTGTGGCATTGTTTGGAGATCAACCTAAGAGGAGAGCTCAGAAGGGGCCCCAGATTTTGGGGAAAACTCCCCAGACAAACAGGAGTGATGGAATTGCCAGGGCACACAAGCAAGAAGGAGCAGCGCACATGGGCAAAACCGTGGTGGAAATCACACACAGCCAGGTAAGGAAGGCAGTAATCAAGTCAAGCAAAGAAAATAAGAAGAACAAGGAAGAAAGTCTTTTTATAGCTGGAAATCAGAAACTTCAGAAGACAATAACCTAGAAGAAGGAAAAATTCAATCTATCTATATTTCTAACCTTGCCATTACTGCAATGAACAGTTCTCTAATGAAGCCAGATACGGGGGATCCAGGTATAAGAGCTGTATCACGCATCTAAGATTTTTCATGTGACGACATTACTCATGATTGTACCTGGCAGGACAGTCAAGTGCTGAGTTACAAGGAGAAATGAGATTAAAGTCCATCCCTGCACTTAAAAGCTTGCTATATCTCAGTGGAGGACAGAGGACTGCACCTGCCATCTCTGTTACAATTGGTTTTGGAGAATGGCAAATTTATGCGAGGCACTGTAAAGACAAAAGAGAAGGTTCAAGATCAAGGAGGTGGTACAGAGCACCAAGTATCAGTATCACCCAAAATCCACACATCCTAGAGAGAGAAAGCAGTGACAGATTATTAAGTGTGAAGGAAGGAGATGGGATTGGGCATGAAACCATAAAGCAAAGCAGGAATTCAATTTCAGGACTGTCAAACTCACTTGTGGCCCTGGGTGTGCTCACCTGAGGAAGGATGCTGTTTTCAGAGAAAAGCTCAGCAAGGATGTGACAGTGAACAGTGAACAGCTGAAGACTC